>OZ010797.1:71401104-71900104 GCA_963932465.1 Maratus speciosus | reverse complement strand
TTTATTAAATCACGCAATTTAGAAACAGATGAGGAATGCCAATTGGTGAAAGTTTTTCTTTCTTTCTTTTTTTTTTTTTACAGAAACTGAACTTGGTGGAGATGGAATTTTTTAGTTGATTTTTAACTCACTTCCTTATGTGCTAGAAATATATAGAGAAAAAGATGTAAACAGGTAAGTTATTGATGGATATACAACAATTTAATATTTTTAGAACTTGATTGTAAACTAGATAGTACCTGTCAAGATTTTACATTAAATACCTTGAATGTTTCATTAGAAAATTTCTTAATTTTTTTATTAGTTTGTTGCTTTTAAATTAATTATTGAAATCATGACAAATTTCTATACTGCATAAGTGATTCCCATTTCTTTGAGGCAATAGATGTTGCTGTCAGTCTTACCTATCCAATGAATTGAAAGAATTTTTAGTTTACAATTTACAACCAATTATACTTGCTTGTCATCAGAAATTTACCTAAAAATACTGGGTAGAGCAATTATTTTTACTTACTACGGTCTTTTCTTTTTAAATAACAATATTTACTTTTATTATTATTTTTTTAACTGTATAACCATTAAATACTTCCACAAATTTTAATTTTATCAGTCTCATTCTTCAAAAATCTAAATTTCAAACTTGATGCAGCTAACATTTTATAATGTATATTTTTTATTATTTGAATTTTATTTTACATATTGAAAATACCGGATGAGCCAAAAGTCCGTTAAAACTTTAAAAACTCATAAAAAAGGGAAGAAATTATGATAAAGGAGTGCGGTTTGCAAATAAGGGCTCACGATGTATTCAGATTTATTTTTTAGCAGCAAAAAAACTTTAGTTAAAAAATCACATATAGAGGGCGCTGACGACACAAAACACAATATGCTCCATTCACTTGTTCTTCCAATAAAAAATGTTCAACATGACATCCAGAATATTCTATGATATAACCAGGTTGTGTTGTAGTACCCGTTCATTGTGTTTCGGGTATCAGCGCCCTCTACACGTGAATTTTTTTCGCTGCTAAAAAAAAAATCCAACAACCTTGAGAGCCCTTTCTTGCAAAACACATCCTTTTATCATAATTTCTTCCTTTTTTATGAGTTTTAAAATTTTTAACGAACTTTAGGCTCACCTGGTATTAAACCATGGACATCAAGGTAATTTTTTTATAGTTTTTATATGAATATTTTTCTTTTTTTTTGTTTTATTTTTTACGGAAAAGAATGGCAAAATTTTATTTTTCATATACACATGTATATATATTCTTGATAATGGTCACAAATTTAACAAAACTGTAGATCAGCTAAATTTATTTAATTGATATTTACATGCAAAATATTTCAGTTTGAATAGTTTAAATATAAAGTTTTTTTTTTAATATTGTTCTGTTAAATATTATTTAATTATAAAGCATTCAAATAATAAAATATAAATCATATAACTTCTCCTCCTAATAAAATATGTCATTATTGAAATGAATCATCACCAACGATATTATAGAAATCATTTTGCCGAACTTTGAGTGCGAACTTGCATCCTCTACAAAAATTCCGAGCTTTAAATTGCTGCATTAGACCACTGCTTCAGTAGGATCTTGTTCTACTTTCATCTAGATTGAATATGTTTGAAGAAAAGTTGATGCATGCGCAATTGTATTGATTTTGATTTTGCTTAAATTTTTACCTTTGTGTTTTAATATATATGATTATTACTTTAAACGCAATGCATTCTCCTGTTAACCTGCACTGGTGATAAATCGACAAATATTTTTGAGTGTAACAATTCTGTATTAGTTACAAAAACGGTTTTAATAAAGCACCAAAATATGCCAGGTGGCAGTGCAACTACAGCAATGATTCATTTGAAATGTTAAAAAATAAAATTTAAATGAAAAATTAAAAGTAAAACATAAAATTTTTTAATCAATTATTAGTTTAACATTTAATTAAATTATGATTATGCATAAAAAAATCAATTTAGAAGTCCTAAAAGATAGTTTAAATAATGTTTCACTTTTCTTTTATACAATTAGTAGTATACAATACAATTAGTGTTATGACAATAATTATAAAACAATATAAGCTTTGCTGTTTAATTTCAATGAGTAATAAATTTATTAGCATTAATACATTGCCATCTGTTTTCTAATGTTTCCAATCTATCGCGAATTTCTTTAAACTCGAAATTAAGTGAGGAGTGTTTTAAAATAAAAAACAAACAGTTTTTTAAAGATTATCTTTATAATAAAGGACAAACGTCTTTGTGCGTAACGCTGACATCATTTTGTGAATGGCAACACTTGACAATAAAATTTCGGTTTTGCAATTTTTGCTACTGCAATTTTTTAAAATTCTGTATATTGCACATTTTAATTTTTTCACCGAAAGAAGAAAATGTATTTTCAAATGCAGTAACTCATTTTTTACAGCTTTTAAAATAATTTTTAAGCATTAAATTTTAAATCTGTCTCTATTGCGTGCAGGCTCTGTTACGGAAGAATAATAATAGCCCATTAATGCTCAAAACAGTATAAATAATTCAGCATTTGTCTCCAGCTAATATTCCATAACGAAATAAAAACTTAATAAATAAAATATAAATTTAACATCTATGCAGTACAAAAAATATACAGGGTGATTCAAAACTTATCATTCAAATTTCCTGGAGAGGTAGGGAATACGTCAGACAATGGATTTTACATAGGAAAGTATGTCTGCAAATGTAAGTATGCGTATGTAGATGTAGAGGGTGCTGTGTGTACCTAACCTTCCATTGCATCCCAATCATTGTTTTGATTTTCCTAAAGCTAGTATTATTTCTTGTCCTATTTCCACTACTCATTTGGACTTCACCAAGCCTTTTACATCTTTACAAACTCCAAAAATTTTGTTAATGACCTTTATTCAAAGCCTTCATTATCTGACGTCCCGTTTAATTTTGTTCTTTCCGGTTCTTTTAACCTTTATTTGCGGACATACTTTCTTATGTGAAATTGGTTTCCTGACGTATTCCCTACCTCCTCACGAAATGTGAATGATAAGTTTTGAATCCCCTGTATATATTTGTTTGGTAAAGTTTGGCTGCTTTTTACTTTTTTTGTGAAGATAAAATTCATCAAATTGGTAATTTAGATGGGTATATTTGTGGACATTTATATGTAAATGTTATTTCTTCGATTATAGTTTGTTTTATTCTTGATACTTATCCACATAGTATTTTTAATGAAAAATGTTAAGCTACCGGTGGTAAATATCAAATATTGCATTATTTTCTTCCTAAAATTAAAAAAAATTAAAAAAAAATATTTAACAAATGAAATTGTGTTTTTATGTACTATTTGAAACTATCAGCCCCATGCATATATTTTCTTTCTATATTTCTTATATTATTTCTATTTTTTAAAAAAGTATTAAACTTACTTTGATATGTTAAATGTTAAACAATAAATTTTGTTAAAATTTTGGTTAGGTTTGATTTGGCTGCTTTTTACTTTTTTTGTGAATATAAAATTCATCAAATTTGTAATTTAGATGGGTATATTTGTGGACACTTATATGTTAATGTTATGGCTTGGATTATAATTTGTTTTATTCTTGATACTTATCCACATAGTATTTTTAATGAAAAATGTTACGCTACCGATGGTAAATATCAAATATTGCATTATTTTCTTCCTAAAATTAAAAAAAATTAAAAAAAAATATTTAACAAATGAAATTGTGTTTTTATGTACTATTTGAAACTATCAGCCCCATGCATATATTTTCTTTCTATATTTCTTATATTATTTCTATTTTTTAAAAAAGTATTAAACTTACTTTGATATGTTAAATGTTAAACAATAAATTTTGTTAAAATTTTGGTTAGGTTTGATTTGGCTGCTTTTTACTTTTTTTTTGTGAATATAAAATTCATCAAATTTGTAATTTAGATGGGTATATTTGTGGACACTTATATGTTAATGTTATGGCTTGGATTATAATTTGTTTTATTCTTGATACTTATCACCATACCATCCCAGTATTTTTAATGAAAAATGTTACGCTACCGATGGTAAATATCAAATATTGCATTATTTTCTTCCTAAAATTAAAAAAATTAAAAAAAATATTTAACAAATGAAATTGTGTTTTTATGTACTATTTGAAACTATCAGCCTCATGCATATTTTTTCTTTCTATATTTCTTATATTATTTCTATTTTTTAAAAAAGTATTAAACTTACTTTGATATGTTAAATGTTAAACAATAAATTTTGTTAAAATTTTGATTAGGTTTGATTTGGCTGCTTTTTACTTTTTTTGTGAATATAAAATTCATCAAATTTGTAATTTAGATGGGTATATTTGTGGACACTTATATGTTAATGTTATGGATTGGATTATAATTTGTTTTATTCTTGATACTTATCCACATAGTATTTTTAATGAAAAATGTTACGCTACCGATGGTAAATATCAAATATTGCATTATTTTCTTCCTAAAATTAAAAAAATTAAAAAAAATATTTAACAAATGAAATTGTGTTTTTATGTACTATTTGAAACTATCAGCCTCATGCATATTTTTTCTTTCTATATTTCTTATATTATTTCTATTTTTTAAAAAAGTATTAAACTTACTTTGATATGTTAAATGTTAAACAATAAATTTTGTTAAAATTTTGGTTAGGTTTGATTTGGCTGCTTTTTACTTTTTTTGTGAATATAAAATTCATCAAATTTGTAATTTAGATGGGTATATTTGTGGACACTTATATGTTAATGTTATGGATTGGATTATAATTTGTTTTATTCTTGATACTTATCCACATAGTATTTTTAATGAAAAATGTTAAGCTACCGATGGTAAATATCAAATATTGCATTATTTTCTTCCTAAAATTAAAAAAATTAAAAAAAATATTTAACAAATGAAATTGTGTTTTTATGTACTATTTGAAACTATCAGCCCCATGCATATTTTTTCTTTCTATATTTCTTATATTATTTCTATTTTTTTAAAAGTATTAAACTTACTTTGATATGTTAAATGCTAAACAATAAATTTTGTTAAAATTTTGGTTAGGTTTGATTTGGTTTTAGTTTTAGTTGAAATTTAAAAATAAAATGCAATTTGTATTTTTTTTTTTTTCAACTGAGTGTAAAACTGCAATTTTTTAGTTATTAACTGGCATGCAGCTAATATAAAAATATCATTTTTAAAGAAATTTCAAAACTCTATTTCAATACATAATTAATATTTTTCATATAAAAATTATGTTTGATATTGTTAGGGGCAATCTAAAATAATATATTAAACATAAAAAATCTATTAGTTTTCAATTAATATTTTTTTTCATCTACAGTCCTGGAAGCCTGAATTGGATTCCATAATATATTTAAAGCAGATGTAAAATAAAAACACAAAAACAGTAAATAGATCACCACTTGTATGTATATCTGATGAGTACTGTAACATGAATTTTTTTTTTCAATGCTTGTATCAGAGATAAATCAATTAAATCAGTCAGTGTTGTACATACATGTAAATATTCGAAAATTTAGAAAAAAGTTATATAATACCTATAAAACCAAGGCAAACGGATGCCACTCATTTCCCCTCTGTAATATAAATACTTAATGAGATAAAAAATTAATACTTCCGAGTGCAATATTTTACTTTATATAAGCCGCTTTGGCCACATCGGAAGTACTGAGCCAAAATAAATATCAGTTTTTACATCAAGGTAAAATATCATTTGTATCTCAAGGTGAAAACTTACAAGAAGTTTCATTATAGGTTTCCATCGGAAGCCATGTTACCATGTTTATTCAGCTAAATTCTTTTGCTTTCTCTCTCCTAAAAAGCAATATCAAAGTAAAAGGTGAGTATAGACCATAGTTTATTGGCCTTTGTGTGTTGCACAGAACGGAGGTTGAATTGATTGCAAACCTTCTAAAAAATGGTATGGTAGCGAAATAGAAATCACGTGTTTTGGAGCTTTTGAGGTTCTTTTTTATAAATTTTCAAACAGAAAGAAGGGGCAGATAATTCTTAATAGCCATTTTTTTATTTATTATAACTGTGGGCAGCGGCCATCACTAATTTAAAATCATTCTTATTTTCGCCACATATATGTTAATTTATGCATAAAATTTTGCCATTTATATGTTTTAATGATTTTATTCATTAATTTTGTTGCATCAGAAGGTTTGTTGTCAAAGTTACTAAAATAAATAATGAAAACTGCTCTTAGAGAATACTTTACTGTACTAAAAGTGGCAAGCAGAGAAACTTAATTATCTTTATTTTTTATAAAAACAACTTTTAAAACTTTATACACGTTAAGTTTCTTCTTGAAACTAATTCTCACAAAATAAGAACATATCCAACATATTTTAAGAAAACAATAGCATAATGCTCTGAAATGTCACACAAAAATTACAAGAATTGATATGATGAGCTTTCAGAGCATCATACAAAGCCAGCTGCATCTCCAGTAGCAGAAGAATTGCTGAGAAATACACTCGCGGCATCTCTGCATATTCTGAAACTTTGAAAAAAATCTCAACTGTTATTCTGAGAGGTATTTAAAGATTTTATTACATCATTATGTAAAGGCCAGTAGCCAATCAGAATCATGAATCAATCACATAGGTTTATGTACGTATGTAAAATTAGATTGTTAGCATAATAAATTAGTCTACATACATAATATTAAATATACCTACAATCATATGAAATTCAGTTACGAAAATGGATGAACTATTTTAAATATTTTTTAGAAACATATACACAAAGTAAATCAAAGTCACACTATAATGATAGTGTTGCAAAATTGGGATGTTCGCAACTTGTGAACTCTATTTAGACTAAACGCGTGCATGGAGACGATTTCAACACGTAAATAAATGTAAGTTGTAAAGAGAATTGCCAAAAAAATAAAATAAAAAGCAGAAATTATAATCTAAATAAGCGATTAAAATCGAATAAAATTAGCAGGAAACAATAGAAAAATGTGTAACAAATTTAATTTAATAAATGTGCAATGAGGTTAATAATTCATTTTTTAATCTAATATGTTTAAATTATCATAAATAACATAAATCTCAATGTTAAAAAGAGCTATTTTCTGTAAATAAGTTAAAACACGGGGGACATGTGGTAAGCTATGATTACATACTATCAGCAAGACTTAGTAATTTAGTGCTTCATTATCCGAAAGTGATTGTATATATCTATATGCTACGGTCTAGTTGATGTCCTCAAATTTCTGGTCACAAATGGTAACCTGGTGACCAAACGTTTCATACCCTAAATTAAAGTAACTCAAAAATTAATGTTAGGTTGTTTAAATTTGAAATATTTATAAGAATCCGAGCAAAAATTATGTGATTTATTGCAAATAGTTCTTACTTCCCTGCTACATTGCCCATTCAACCCCAGAACAGGATTGGAATGATCATGTTTTAAAAATTAAAATTTTTTAATATTTTCTATATCATTACAGTTAGAAAAATAACATTGCTTTTAAAGTTTTCGTGAGTTAATACTTTATCAGAATAGCTAAAGTATGAAACTCTAGATTTAATACTTTTCTAGTAAGACAATAAAATCAAAAAATGTCCCTTTCGTATACAGTCTCCTTTATAATCTTTATAAATTATACACAATATCAAGAGTCTATTATTAAAACTGAAAACAGTATTTTAAAATTTATTCGAGTAAAAAGAAATGCAATAGACATTACATTTAATAAATTTAATTTTTATTTTCAGTAACTGTCTATAAATAAATTGCTTTTTATATAAACTCTTTCTATTACAAAATTGCAAAGCATATTTTTACTTTAAAAATACATTTTAAACAATTGGGGTGACAAAAATTACAAAAATACCCCACATACATCAGACATTGGAAATAATGCTCAAAATTCTAAGTCCATGATAACGAAATAAAAGGACACCAGATTTATTTTTAAGAAAGTGTCTTTGACAGGGAACTTAGTAGTACTTTCTAGTAGTTCTTATTTATTCTGGTAAATGGAAATGCAATACAAGTGGTTTAATTTGCATTTCTACGACATATAAATTAATTCTATAAAGTTAAAAAAAGTATTTCAAATTATTAAAACATATTTATTGGACTAATAAAACTGTTATTTAAAGTAAAGCAAATAGGGTTTATGTTACACTTGATGTTAAGAAATGCAGTCTATTTGAAACTGCATCTATTGTGATTTAGACAACATGATATATTTTAAAATGAGAAATGGGTAAATTGGGATGGGTGAAGTGGAAGTTTTCTTAAACTAAATATTCTTTTTTCTAACAGAGGATCATAACACATATTTAATACTCATACAAAAATTTTAATATGTATAAAGTTGTGGTTATGAAAAGATTTTGAAAATTGGTTTCACTCCTGCATGTAAAATGTTTTTTAAATTCTATTTCAGAGAGTTTCACTGATAACAGCCTCAGGTCCAAGAAATTTCAGCAATTTTTGAGCAAAAAAACTAAATGAAAGAATGCAGTGAGCTCTATGAAATTAAGACAAAGGAAACTAATAAATTGAACTGTGAAAATCATATGTTTAACTAATATGTTGTAATATGTACAAAGTTTACAATTTTATGAATTGTTGATATAAATTTTTTCAACGATGCATTACCTGTTTTCCATGTATTAACACATATACTTCATTTAAGTATGTAACATCTAATGCCGGCTTAAAGGTAACTTTCTAATTTTCCCACTTAACTGAACAGTTCTACTCCATACAAATGAAGGTAGTTCAAATTCTCATAGACGATAATAATTTTCCAACCCTGTAAAAATGCTATTTGTTAAATCTTTAAGAATATGCATGGTACAATGTGTATACTGCTCGGTGAAAATCAGCTGTAAGTTTAGGGATAATCATGTCTTTAATAATTGCATCTTATTTAGCTCCTTACAGATAACCCTTCAGTTTTAAATCATTGTTTAAATTTGAGGATTTGAAATATTTTTCTCTGTCGTTCATTATGAATACTTAAATGCCAGCACTAGTACAGAATATGTTGTCAGATGACTCAAATTTTACATGCAAAGGACATTCGATATAGATAAGTGCTTGTGTAAGATCAGCCAAAAGTGCTCTATAACTAACAATATTTTTTTTTTGTTCTTTTAAAGTTATTTGTTTTTGTTTCAAATTTGCAAGGCAAAAAATTGTCAACCACATTTTTGTAGCATTTTGGTATTGTATTATTTCTAATGAAATTAGTGTTTTTCAAAATTATGTTTATTACTTTAATTCTACTACTTGACTTTACATTAAACAGAAACTTCCTTTGAAGATGATATTTATGATTTAAAAATGTGTTGGCCTACAAACGACGCTGTTGATATTCGTTAGCTACTACAAATCATCCATGTTCTTAAAGTGTAATATGTGAGCAAATAGTTTCTACAAATATATCTTATTTTCATTTTGCGGCTGATTAAATAATTGAATTCTTTAAAAATTAAAAATTAATATATATTTAACTGTGCAGATGAAAAAAGGTTATATATACATATATCTTTTTCACAATTTTAGATTAAAATGTGGACAACTGACATACTTGTTTTTAAAGTATTTAAAGCATTTTCTTGAAGAATTTCAACAAAGTATCTGTTTATGCATATATTTTATATTCCATGTCTTATGAAAATAAATATTTTCCCTCAAGAAAATGTCAGTGCCTCGTATTTACTATGAAGCAGCAGAAAAAACTTTTTTGTGTGAAATATGCTCCAAAGGATTTTCATGCAGTGGTAATTTAAAAGCATACTTGTGCAACCATAAAAAGGAAAAACCTTTTGTTTGTGAAATATGTTTGAAAGGATTTTCAAAAAATAGTAAGTTAAAAGAATACTTGTGCTCACATACAAAGGAAAAACCTTTTGTTTGTGAAATATGTTTGAAAGGATTTTCACAAAATAGCCATTTAAAAGAACACTTGCGCACACATACAAAGGAAAAACCTTTTGTTTGTGAAATATGTTTGAAAGGATTTTCACGAAATAGTAGTTTAAAAGAACACTTGCGCTCACATACAAAGGAAAAACCTTTTGCTTGTGAAATATGTTTGAAAGGATTTTCTCGAAATAGTCATTTAAAAGAACACTTGCGCACCCATACAAAGGAAAAACCTTTTGTTTGTGAAATATGTTCCAGAGGATTTTCAGAAAGTGGTAGTATGAAAAAACACATGCGCACACATACAAACGAAAAACCTTTTGTTTGTGAACTATGTAATAAAGGATTTTCTGACAGTAGTCAACTAAAGCGACACTTGCGCATCCATACAAAGGAAAAACCTTTTGTTTGTGAAATATGTTCCAGAGGATTTTCAGAAAATGGTAGTATGAAAAAACACTTGCGCACACATACAAAAGAAAAACCTTTTGTTTGTGAAATATGTTCCAGAGGATTTTCAGAAAGTGGTAGTATGAAAAAACACATGCGCACACATACAAACGAAAAACCTTGTTTGTGAACTATGTAATAAAGGATTTTCTGACAGTAGTCATTTAAAGCGACACTTGCACACCCATACAAAGGAAAAACCTTTTGTTTGTGAACTATGTAATAAAGGATTTTCTGACAGTAGTCATTTAAAGCGACACTTGCACACCCATACAAAGGAAAAACCTTTTGTTTGTGAAATATGTTTGAAAGAATTTTCACAAAATAGTAATTTAAAAAAACACTTGCGCTCACATACAAAGGAAAAACCTTTTGTTTGTGAAATATGTTTGAAAGGATTTTCACGAAATAGCCATTTAAAAGAACACTTGCGCACACATACAAAGGAAAAAAACGTTTTGTTTGTGAAATATGTTCCAGAAGATTTTCAGTAAGTGGTAATCTGAAAAAACACTTGCATACCCATACAAAGGAAAAACGTTTTGTTTGTGAAATGTGTTCCAAAGGATTTTCAGAAACCAGTGATTTGAAAAAACACTTGCGTGCCCATACAAAGTAAAAACCTTTTGTTTGCGAAATATGTTCCAAAGGATTTTCTAAAATTGGTAGTCTGAAAAAATACTTGCGTACCCATGCAAAATAAAAAACCTCTTGTTTGTGAAATATGTTCCAAAGGATTTTCAGTAAGTAGTAATCTGAAAAAACACTTGCACACACATACAAAGGTAAAGCATTTTGTTTGCAATATATGTTCCATGGTATTTTCCCAAAGGGGTATCCTGAACGTGCACTTGTGTGCCCATTCAATGGAAAAACCTTTTGTGAAATATGTTCAGAAGAATCTGCATGCAATGGTAATGAAAAACCTTTTGCTTTTAATTATGTTCGAAGGAATTGTCAGATAGTGGTGATTAGAAGTAACATTTGTATATCCATACAACTGAAAAACCTATTGTTTATGAAATATGTTCAAAGGAATTTTCACTGAGGTACCATTTGAAAAGGCACTTGCATGCCTCTATAAAAGAAAACCTATTGTTTGTGACTTATAATCCAAGGATTTTCACGAAATCATCTAAAAAAAATAGTTGCATAACCATAAAAAACCTTCAGTTATGAGATGTATTCAAAATTATTGTTATTGAGTTACAATTTCAGAAAACGTTATTTCGTATACAAATTGAAAGTTCTCTCTTTTGGAATCTGTACTGTATTGACTTTTCACAATTTGACAATTTAAAAACTCATCTGCATGTTCATACAAATAAAAGTAATATTC
This sequence comes from Maratus speciosus, assembly GCA_963932465.1. Lineage (NCBI taxonomy): Eukaryota > Metazoa > Arthropoda > Arachnida > Araneae > Salticidae > Maratus > Maratus speciosus. The sequence continues at coordinate 71,888,378 of OZ010797.1, read as the reverse complement.
GTTAATTCTACAAGATTTTCTTTAAATTATATCTTAAATATTTATATATTCTTAACAAAAATGCAAAGTCAATTTTTTTAATGTAGAAGAGACTAGGACACAGGGGACCACTTTTGCAGTTTCCACTTTTTCTCTTCAATGGAAAGTTCAGTCGGCCTGAAAATATTTGTGAACATTCCTTAAACATTTTTACATGCCTTAGAATCTTTTCAGAATATAGTTTCAAATACATTAAAAAAATATTTGTACATGTTCATAAAGTGGACCAGTGTACCCCAAAAGCAGGGCACAGTGGTCTACCATTATATATTATTTGAAATACAATATAAATTTATTTTTATTAATCAATTCCTCTCTATCCCCCCCCCCTTTACCTCCAAAACAATATAATAATGCAAAGTTGCAAGTTACATTTTCGAACAAACCATATACAAAACAAAACAGAAAAATCATCAAAAACGTGTTTTTTAAAGTTAAGATGCAGGACTAATTACGAATAAAGTGAAGTAATTAAGTAAAATAAAGTTATTGCACATTAAAATTTGCAACTGAAACTTCAAAATATTATATGAGCCTAAAATTCTTTTGGTTCTGTGGGCGACATTACGAGAAAGCTGATATACACAACAGATTAATAATCATAAAGTTTTGATTCCAAATTTGTTTTATGTTACATCTAAAATCTCTATATAATAAAATACAGTACAACGAATCCGGGGTGAACCCATCGATCTTAACAGTCTTCGATAAGATGGAGCCACATTAAGCTTAATTTCGATATGAGATGTGTAAGAGAAAACTTATGTGCCTAAATACAAATGTTTTCTACCTGAAATCCCTTCCATTCAACTCAATTTTCTGTAAAAGATTCAAAACTAACAAAATTTCAGTGATTTGCGCTGTTAAAAAAACATTTCAGAAATAGAGTTAAAAACATACGTACCGTAAAGCGTAGACAAGCGGTAGCGAGTCATTCACTTGATTCATTGAAAAAAAATTAAACCATGAAAGTATTCTTCTCGCGGCGCAAATCTACTGCGGTAAACCTATCAGCTACAGTCCCCTCTCCAGCGAGGATGGCCGCCCAGGGAAACCCAGCAAATCTTTTGAGTTTTAGTGCAAAGAACAGACCCAATCGTTTCTGCTGAAATGTGACGCAAAGATCGTACAAAGAAGAAACATGCTGGGGAAATTCAGCTTCCGCATCCCCCACAACTTGAAAGGACAAGATCCAAAGGGTTGCAAAAGATTCTTTGGCGGTCGTTTTCAAAGTTCAAGTTCAAACGGCCGGCGTTTTTTATTCGTTAACTATGCTAGCGTCGTTTGTGAAAGAAAGGATAAACGATTATTTTCGTTTGATACATTAAAACATTAAGTACAATTTACCAACATTAAATGCATAAAAAACTGGATAAAATTTATAGACAAAAAAAGGGTATCCATTGCTACTTTTATTCACAGGTAAGTTTTATGAATGTTTTTCACTGTTTCCCAAAAATCTTAATTTTTCAGATGTGGATGTAGTTTTTTAAGAATTGTAATATAATGAAGAATCTAGTATGTTGTGGCCATCACAAAACTTTCTTCTATCTCATACATGTCAATACTTCAAAATTCACTATCTCAGTGCCAAATTAAATGGCAATCTGTGTTCATCATGAGAATTCTAAAAATATGAAATTCCGTGCATTAGTTCTCGAGGTATCACTGTCCTTGAAATCGTGTAAATGCAGCATAGAAGCGCCACCTATTGGGTTATTTTACACCAGAACCTAATTATCACCAACTTATGTCAACGTCTAACTGAATATGAAGTTTGAGGAAAATTCGTGCATTAGTTCTTGAGATAGAGTTATTGCGCAAATCATGACAAATGCAGCATAGAAGCGCCACCTGTTGAGCGATTTACAGCAACACATAATGAGCAGCAATATTAATAAAGTTATACTTAAATCTGAAGTTTGATGAAAATTCGTGCATTAGTTCTTGAGATAGAGCTATTGAGGAAATAGTTCAAAATGCTGCGCAGCAGCGCCACCTATTGGGTGATTTACACCAACACGTAGTCAGCATCATTTCATATAAAGGACTAACTAAATCCGAAGTTTGATGTGTGCATTAGTTCTTGAGATAGAGCTACTGCGAAAATAGTGTAAATCCTTCAAAATGCAGCATAGCAGCGCCACCTGTTGGGCGATTTACACCAAAAATTAATCAGCACCAACCTATATCAAGGACTACCTGAATATAAATTTTTATTAAATTCCGTGCATTAGTTCTTAAGATAGAGCGCCCACAAAATTTGTGTCACATACAAGCAGACAGACATTTTGTAAAAACATGTTTTTTGGAATCTCTGACCCATAAAACGTGTAAATCCGTCGAAAAGTGGAATTCGAAAATTTTCATGAAACCAATACTTTCTTCTTGTAAAGATAGAAGAAAATAAAAATTGTTAATGCCTGTTTTTAATGGTAGTGACTTTAATATATGTCTGTCTAAATTTTAGCTCAACCAGTCCTAGAATTGTATGTTATTTATTTATTTACTTAAAAAAATTTACTTGTGATATACTTCAGTATAATTAATAGTCAGTCAGATGAGTTTAAGTAAAAATAATAAGATGATCACCTTCACTTTGGAAAATTTTCCTTGATTTCTGATATAGCAAAACAAACGAGATAGGCGGGGTCAGTTTACAATATCACCAGAATGTCTTACGTGTATTTAAAAATAATTTAATTTGAAAGCATGAAGTTTAAGTAAATAACCATAAATATTATTTTAAATATTTATTTTAGCATAAAAATTTTTAATTTATATTTTGCACTTAGACTATTAATTTTATTTATATTTTTCATTTAGACAATTATTTATATTTAAATAAAAAAGAAAATCTGATTGTGACGGGATCTGTACATACTAAAATTAATTATAAACTATAAAGCTTACATATGAGTTTTCCATTCTCTAAAATATTTATATAGTTTATGTGTTATTTGCAAAGTAATATGTAAATACTCTGTATATTATGTAAACACAGCTAATAGTCTAAAATTTTATAATAATTACTTTTATAAATAAATATTGTATAAAATAACAAAATTACAGTGATAAAAATAAATATTAAATTAAACATTATTAAAAATATTTAAATAATAATAAAAAAATAAACATTTATATGACTGATAAAACTAAAGTTTGAAGACAGACACGCGTTGGATGAGGTTGGATGGAGGACAACACTTTGGTTGCCGCGGTGACTGACACTGAAGCTGAAAAATTTACAATGTTTTGAGTAATTTTTAAGAAAGTGTAATACTGTAATACATAAAAGGTAAGTAACTTTTAAATAAATTTTCACTAATTACACAAAACAATATATGTATATTTAGTTTTATATCATATTTTAGACCGTCAGTCATCGGTGAATGACGCGTTCTAAAAGGAAAGTCCAGTGTCAGTCACCGGTGACTGACGTGGCGCTTAACGTGTTAAAGTCATTTAGTCAAATTCATTTAAATAAGTTGAAATGAAAGCAGCTAATTTTAGTCTCGATATTTTTTAATCTAACATCTTTTTCGACCAAAAAAACGTTTTTTACAGTTATTAAAATCAGGCATTAACTATGTTTGATTCTTCTTTGTATTACAAAAAATTGAAAACTTCATAGATATATAAAAAAATTAAGGTTACGAAACACTAAAAGGCACTTATAAAACTTATTTTTAAATAAAAATAGCTTTCGTCTTTTGCTTACAAGGTTTATTGGTAGATTTAAAACCCCCTGAGACTTTTATTTCTTTAAAATTTATCCTATTTATTAATCCTTATATAATTTTTTTCTTGTTTTTTGGGGGGCGGGGGGGAGGGGGAGTAAACGATAAAAATACAGTTTCAAAATGTTATTAAAACATTACTATTAATTATTAGTATTATTTCAATAGTTGCAGCAGACTTTTTTAACTGCGCAGTTTTATTGCATATTTGTTATATTTTTGTTTTATTAAGAAATCTTAATTTTGTTATGGTATATTAGCTGGAAATCCTGGTTTACCCAGAAGTATTGTAAATTCTAATAAATTGTTTATTAGAACATAAACTAGCCGAATTTTTCTCATCTAAACGATTCCATATTGTCAATAATTTTCATCAGTTTTTTTCAAATTTTAAGTGAAAAACACAATTTCTACCCACCATCCTAGGACGGGCGTTTACACTAGTGATAAAATAATTTCAAAACCTGCCAGAAGTTATTTTAATAATAACAGGCTACAGTCAATAGGCTACTTTTATATTTTTTAAAAGCAGTACATAAACCAAAATATTTCTTGCTATGCTAAATAAATCACCATTTTTCTTTGTTTACATTATTTTATAGTTGAATAATTAGTTTTAAACAATATTTCTGTGTAGAGAATAAGCAATTATGAAATATTTTGAAAATTCATCATTACAGTAACAGAGTGGTGAGATTGTGAACCACTGTACTCAAGCTGTGGGTAGTCCACTGTGCCCTATGTTGAAGTTCAATACATTCTCATAAAAATGTTATTTAAAAGCATTCTTTTAAGTTTATTAACTTAAAAATTAAATAAAACTAGTATCTTACTTTTTACGAAAAAAGCTTTTTTATCTTATTTATCTCTAACCAAAGAAAAGTATGATGATTAAAAATTTTACTTTTAGAGAAACTCAAAACAACCAGTCAGGATAAAATTATTCATTCTGAGCTAACTATGTCTTCTGAAGACTATAAGTAATCAATCCAGTGCTGTAATCAATTAGCCTAAAAAAAGATTTAAAAATAAATAAAACATAAGGAGTAATCCAAGGTTCCTTAAGTGCACTGTACCCCACTCTCCCCTATATTCTAGAGCAGTGATCCTTTACTTTTTTTGAGCCCTTTTAAGAATGAATTTCTAGCCTCTTAATCCTACCATTACCTGTGCTACAAATTATAATGAATATTATCAGGGGCGGATCCAGAGAATCGTTTTGGGGAGGGCGATACCGAGTGACATATAATCAACGTAGTCTTACTTTCTGTTGCTCAAATCCTTCCTTGCAGTTAATTATTAAATGAATATGAAATTAATGCGATTTAAAAATATTACAGACTCTCGATTATCCGACATCCGATTAACCGAAACACTCGGTTATCCGGCACTCTTATTTTATAATCCGCCCTCTCCTCAAAATATCGTTTATTGTTACTTATTAGGTCGTAAAATTAAAAACGTTATAACAGAATTTATTTATTAAATGTCTTTTTTTTTCTTTTTCTGTTTACTCTTATACTATGGTAATTATTTATCTTATTTTTTGTTCTTTTAGTTATGGTGAACAACGTTAATAACACAACCCTGCGTTAATTATATTTTTAAACTTTTGATAATTGATTTTGATGTAAGACTTTTTAAAAATTTGCGATTTATGGAAAATCCTAACGTGGTAAAAAATGAACATCATTTTTGGATTCAGCACTAAAAAATGCATAAGAAACAATTATCAAAAGCTGAAAAACATAACCATCACATCCATTTTTTAATATCAGATTTCTGAAAGAGAATAATCTCTGAAAAAGGATCCCCTTCAGAAATCTGACGGGCCTTTAACATACTAGAAAGTCAAAATGTGTCATCTAAGTGGTGTGTATACCTCTTCACTGGCGCGGATCCAAGGAAGGGGTGGGGGAGATCGCCCCAATCGCCCCCCCCCCTTTGGATAAAAAAAAATATAAATCCACCGATTATCGCGAATTTCGACAAATGGTCGCCGAGAAAAATCAATTTCATCAATCGTTCGCAAATCAAAAAATCGCGCAAAAAACGCGAATTTCGTCAAAGGATCACGCAAAAAACGCGAATTTCGTCAAAGGATCGAGCATAAACGTGAATTTCAGTAAAGAAGCTCGGAAAAAACGTGAATTTCGCCAAAAAATTGGACATTTCATCAAAGGACCACAAAAAAACGTGAATTTTGTAAAGGACCACGAAAAAAAAAACGCGAATTTCGTCAAAGGATCGCAGAAAAAACCGCAAATTTCGACAAAGAATCGCAGAAAAAAACGCGAATTTCGCCAAAGGAACGCAGAAAAAACGCTAATTTCGCCAAACAATTGCGGAAAAAATGCTAATTTTGCGAAAGAATCGATCAAAAAATGCGAATTTCGTCAAAGAATCGCGAAAAAAATACGCTAATTTCATCGTTGGTCCGTGGAAAAAACGCACAAGTAGCACCAGGAGGAGATTCCCCTAGGTGCGCATCCGCAGGGGGGGGGGGGGGTTATCGATCGGGGAGGTCGCTACCCCAAGATATAAATCCAATGTTTTTGTCGGCAGTTTTCGCGGAACAGACAGACAAGCAAACGAAAATACTTTTCAGTTGTCAATGGTAAACCTCACTGACGTTTCGGCAGTTAGTGAACAAAATAGGATTATATCCTTTCAAAAGGCATATGGCGCCATAATTTTTGACACTAATGGGTTGAGGTGGGGACGATGCCATTTCGTGTACCTTTTGTTGAATCTCTACAACAGAAATTGACAACGTTGTGCGGATCCCTTTAAAGTGTTGAAACTTTTTCGTTCTTTCAAAGAAGCTGCAATTTTAATTTTTGTATAACGATATTTTTGAGGAGTGCTTTATTGTTTGAGAAAAGAATGGGATTCATAGCAATTTCCAAAGAAAGAAAGAAACAAGAAAAAGAAAGGTGCTTTGAAAAATTCAAGCATTTTAATGTTTTCTGAAAAAAACCAATCATGTGTTAAAAATATACTGTTATTTCCACCCACATTGGTAAATTTCAAGGGTATTTCATGAATTAAAAAAAAAGGATTATGTCCTAATCCTAGTCAGTTAAAAGCTAAAATGAGTATGGTGTGTTCATTTCTTAAAAACCAACTAAGTAATTTAAATTAAAATAATAAAACTTTGTAAAAAATCACCATAAAATAAAAGCAAAACATAGGACGCGTTTCGAGCTAAAAATATAACAGCCCGTCATCGGCTACAGTAAACACGTGTCCGCAAGCGGACAAGGTCAAAAATGAACTGAAAGGGAGAGAATGTTGCAAAGAATGCGACAGATGGCGCTAGCTGAAAGGGGTACATACAGAAGAGAAAAGTGTTGCCAAAAAATAGAAGAGAAATTGATAGGGAAAAAATGGAAATGAAAGAAATAAACAAAATTAAAATAAAATAAAAGAAGTAAATTAAAAAATATAAATAATAATAATAAATAAAGAAATATAAAAGAATAAAACAAGAAAAAAACAAAAGATCCCCCCTTTTTTTACAAAATAAAAAGAAAAGAAACAAGAGAAGAGGGAAAAGAATTGCAAAAGTAATTTCCACGCTGGAGATAGGAAAGGAGATGATGGGAGATCATTGACAAGATTAGCAGAATTTTTAGAAATAAAATATGCTTCATGAAAATCCAAGTGAGAGGGAGAGGCAGGGGAAGAAATAATTTTGGCCATGGAGAAATTGAAACAATGACTGGAAGACCAACAGTGAGAAGCAATCGAAGATTTAGAGATTTCTTGATTTGCAATATACTTCTGATGCTCACCTAATCTGAATTTTAAAGCTCTCTTTGTTTGACCAATATAACCTAAATTGCAAGAGCAAGGAATAAAATAAACACCCCAACGGTTCTCAGTAGGAATAGGATCTTTTAGAGAAGTGAATTTAATTTTATTCATAGGTTTGAAGATAACTTTAAAATTAAAACCAGAAAGGATTTTAGCAATTTTAAAACAGAGAAGAGAATAAAAGGGCAGAACTATTATAGAGTTAAAATTAGGAGGATTATTTGAATCAGAAAAAGGGCGTTTAGGCTTATTAAATTTATACAAAGCTTTATCAATCAAAGAGGGATAATAACCACGAGCAAGGGCAAGAGATTTGAGATAATTAATTTCATTATTCGGAGTAGAAGAGTCAGAACAAATGCGTAACGCCTTAAAAACAAAAGTATAAAAGGACGCCACTTTTTGTTGAGGAGGATGATTTGAAAAAGTATGAGGAGGAAGAGATACAGCGAAAGGTTTTCTACAAACGGAGGTAGAGAACCGATCTGAGTGTTTCGAAACCAAGACGTCAAGAAAAGGAAGAGAATTGTTTTCTTCGACTTCGAGAGTAAATTGAATACAAGGATCAACAGAATTAACAAGAGAAAGGAGATTAGAAAGATCCAGGTCAGTGGGAATGAAAATGAAAGTATCCTCAACATACCTAAACCAGAAAGGAAATTTATATAAACTGAAGAGTTTTTCTTCAATAAAATGCATATAAATTATCACATTAAAGAAGAGACAGTTGATTACCCATGGCCAAACCCTCAGTTTGAGAATAGAAAGAATTATTAAACTGAAAAGCAGTTTGCCTGACACAAATACTAACTAAATGCAGGATTTCATCAATCTCCATGGAAGAGTAATGAAATTCGCGTAACCTTCTTTCCAAACAATCAATTGCCCCTTGAACAGGCACGTTAGTGAAAATGGATTTAACATCTAAGGAAACCATTATATAATTGCAAGGAGAAAGGCGTTTAATTTTATCAACAAAGTCAAAAGAGTTTTTCACAGTGTGAAAGTTAGTGGAAGATAAAGGAGCGAGTAACTTAGAAAGGAACTTGGCAAGTATATAAGAAGCAGTGCCAATATTGGAAACGATAGGGAGAAAGGAAAGAGTAGGTTTATGGACCTTAGGAAGAGCATAGAAACGAGCACAATTAGCGATAGAAGGGGTGACCAAACGTTTGGTGTTATCATTAAGAAAGACAGAATTTTTAATGACATGCTTGATATCAAATAAATGCTTAGTAGAAGGATCCTTCTTTAATTTGGAATATGGACCAGAGTTTAACATAGATTCAACGTGGAAAATATAATCAGATTTATTGAGAAGAACTGTTTGACCGCCTTTATCAGCCTTAGTAAAAAGAAGGTTAGGAACGGAATTAAGTTCCTCATGCTTTTTCAAATCATCTTCCTCAACAAAAAGTGGCGTCCTTTTATACTTTTGTTTTTAGTGCGTTACGCATTTGTTCTGACTCTTCTACTCTGAATAATGAAATTAATTATCTCAAATCTCTTGCCCTTGCTCGTGGTTATAATCCCTCTTTGATTGATAAAGCTTTGTATAAATTTAATAAGCCTAAACGTCCTTTTTCTGATTCAAATAATCCTCCTAATTTTAACTCTATAAGAAGAATATGTTCAGCCCTTTTATTCTCTTCTCTGTTTTAAAATTGCTAAAATCCTTTCTCGTTTTAATTTTAAAGTTATCTTTTCAAACCTATGAATAAAATTAAATTCTCTTCTCTAAAAGATCCTATTCCTACTGAGAACCGGTAGGGTGTTTATTTTATTCCTTGCTCTTGCAATTTAGGTAATATTGATCAAACAAAGAGAGCTTTAAAATTCAGATTAGGCGAGCTTCAGAGGTATATTGCAAATCAAGAAATCTCTAAAGCTTCGATTGCTTCTCACTGTTGGTCTTCCAGTCATTGTTTCAATTTCTCCATGGCCAAAATTATTTCTTCCCCAGCTTCTCCCTCTCACTTGGATTTTCATGAAGCATATTTTATTTCTAAAAATTCTGCTAATCTTGTCAATGATCTCCCATCATCTCCTTTCCTATCTCCAGCGTGGAAATTACTGTTGTAATTCTTTTCCCTCTTCTCTTGTTTCTTTTCTTTTTATTTTGTAAAAAAAAGGGATCTTTTGGTTTTTTCTTGTTTTATTCTTTTATATTTCTTTCTTTATTATTAATATTTATATATTTTAATTTACTTCTTTTATTTTATTTTAATTTTGTTTATTTCTTTTATTTCCATTTTTTCCCTATCAATTTCTCTTCTATTTTTTGGCAACACTTTTCTCTTCTGTATGTACCCCTTCCAGCTAGTGCCATCTGTTGCATTCTTTGCAACATTCACTCCCTTTCAGTTCATTTTTGACCTTGTCCGCTTACGGACACGTCTTTACTGTAGTTGATGACGAACTGTTATATTTTTAGCTCGAAACGCGTCCTATGTTTTGCTTTTATTTTATGGTGATTTTTTGAAAAGTTTTATTATTTTAATTGCTTCATATCGCCAGTTTTCGGTGCTGTTTCGCTGTGAACTTGGTAATTTGTTCTTCCCTTCTTTGCCCCGATCTACCCCCCCCCCCCGATGGATGCGCGCCTAGGGGAATCTCCTCCCAATGCTAATTGTGCGTTAATTTTGGCGACCCTTTGACGAAATTCGCATTTTTTCAGCGATTCTTTCGTGAAATTCACGCATTTTTTTCGCAATTCTTTGAAGAGATTCGCATTTTTTTAGAGATCTGTTGACGAAATTAGCGTTTTTTGCGTGATTCTTTCACGAAATTCGCGATTTTTCGCGATCCTTTGACGAAATTGGCGTTTTTTGCGCGATCCTTTGACGAAATTTGCGTTCCTTTTGCGATCCTTTGACCTGCGAACGATTGACGAAATTGATTTTTTTCGGCGACCATTTGTCGAAATTCGCGACAATCGGTGGATTTTTTTTTTTTTGGGGGGGGGGGGGGGGGCGATCGCCCCGTGGATCCGCGCCTGAATATTATGCATTTTTACAAGGGAATAGAATGTTATCTAAAGAATTGTGCATTTTATTAACCCGTTCAGGACCAGCATCTTTTACACAAATTTTATTCGTTTGGCACCACTTTTTGTTAATTATTTGACTTAACTTTATAAATCAGGAAAATGTCGTAATTAAATAAAATCAATTTTACTTTCCTTTTTTACCGGTGTCAAACTCAAGTGCTGTAAGTACCTTTTGAGGGTGCATATGTCCACCCATGGTCCTGAACGGGTTAAGAATAAAATTATATTGTGAAACTTATTCCATAATACGCATTTTTTTTCAATAATCATCAATACAGATGGTATTGTCAAATATTTCCATACTTAAAAATGCTCCAGAGTTCAAGAAGTTGTAATATGTGCCTTACAATAAATATTTCAGTGTTTGCGTGAGGCGTAGATGTTTAATTTAACATACGCGATTGAACAACTTTGCACAAATGTCGGAATATCAGCTCAATTACTTATACTTGCAGGTGAATGTCTGATTATGCAAACATTAATTTAAAAGACTTCATTATTTATTTATTTATTTGCTGTGTAAGCAGAAAATCGTGCTTTACCGGCATGTCGTGGAAGACAGCAAAACAAATTTTGCATTCACAAACAAGGCTTTAAATTAATATGACAAATGATATAAAAAATATGAAAAACTTTAGCTTTTAAATACAATCTTTAACTTGTTGGGAAATATCAAATCAAGGCGAGCTTTGTGTTTTGCTGAGTTTAAAATGAGTGGGTTTTTGTTAATGTTGAACGCATTCAATGTACAAAGTCATCTAAAACCTATAGAGCTCTTTAAAAATAATACTTAAATGAGTGTTTCAAAGCTTTAGGATGATCCTGAATATTTATCTGCATTGACTTGAGAAGATCGATGTTGTGTGCATTCCTTTTTTAAAAAGGAAATTAATTTATATCATCCTTTCCTTCACAATCCAAACAATACACATTTCTTCTTAAAGGATGACACTTTTGGCAAATGCATTAAAAACTGTGATGGTTTTTCATTGCAGTAATAAACTAATTTTATTCTTTTTGTTAAATATGTTGGACAAATATCAAATTTTCAAACTTGATTTTTCTTATTTTAATCTGCCAGTTCGGCGTTATGGTTTATTTCATATCACCTCAGTTCAAGTGGCAGCTTGTGGGTTATTTAAAGTGGGGATATTCCAAAAATAAAATCAGCTATTACTACTGAATTTACACTTTGAAATACATTTAAATTTTAAAATGTTAAACAATGCAAATAAAATAAACAACAAGTGCGCAGGGAAAAATATTTTACTTTCTACGAAGAAACATGATATAATCAAATAAATAAATGATCAAAAATTGAATATTTGAAACCAGAGGATTTTTTTTTATAAACAATAAAAAAATGGAAAGCCAAAATTGCCTGCTCCCACATACTGAAGTTTATTTGAATGGGTAAAGAGTACCGTTTCTTGTATCTCACACTCCCCTCGCTACTTTCGTCCACTTAATGACGTCCAGCATTTACTTACATAAATGCCAGACTAAAATAAAAGTAAGAAGAGCTTGCTGAAATACAGTTTGGAAACGTGGTTGCTGAAAGTCAAAAAACCAAAAGACACTAAAAATAAATGACATAAAATTAAACTAGAGTAGAATAAAATCTGACAGTAGACTGCTAAAAAAAATTAGTGGAGCAAGCAGAAAAGTGAAGAGGACAGTGAAGCCTATTTCGAATTGTTTCTCTGGACATCCTTCGTCCTGTGACCAAGAACAATTCTGTTTGCACCTGGTAGCATTTCCTGCTGCATCTCGAAGAGCTGTTATCAGGATATATCGGTCATCAATTTCTGTGGTGACATATGGCCGACCTTGCCCTAGTGGACGTTTAACATTCCCTTTGTCTTGGAATCGATTCCACAGCCTTTCATTGACACTTCTTGCGATTCTAACAGCGTTCGCTACACTTCTTTGTGTTTGCCCAGATTCAAGAGTTCCGATAACATGCCAATACATGGACTCCGGTAAATCACGTTATTGTGACATTTTTAAATCACCTTTTCTCAAAACAATAGCTGAACAATTGAATTTTATAACTGAGACAGTGAAACAGACGTTTCTGCAAAATCCCGATTTCTGCACTTATCTCTTTTTCAAGTTTCTGACGTCATAAACTTTGACTTGTATGTAAAGTTTCCTTCATCTGTTTTATACTAAGCTTTAAATTATGGATGTTTATTTTACGTTACTTATCAGTTAAGTATTTGCGTAATTTTGTTAAAACCACGTGCACCCCTAATTCTTTTGAGCAGTGTATATGCAAATATATATATGTTCTAGTATGTAGATGGAATGAAACAAAAATTATATTTAAAATAGCATTTATTAAACAAACACATATAAAATATGACAATAGCTCAGCATTCCAATAAATGGACAATTAATCAGTCTTAACAAACAAATCGGCGGACGCGCCGGACTCTATCCTTCAAATGGTGGAGCACTCCAGCGTAAAACTGACCTTATCTGGCGCATCCACCCAGACGTCAGAGACAATTGGATTGTTCACCACGACAATGCGCCCTCTCACACGTCGCTCGCCGTCGCCGTAGTTTTGGCTAAGTTTAACATGGCAATACTGACGCAAGCTCCCCACAGCCTCGACCTCGCTCTCAGAGAGTTTTTTTTTGTTGTTGTTGTTGTTTCCCCGGATCCAGAAATTCCTGAAAGGAATGCGATTCTAGCGATCCACGATTCCAGCTTCGATGAGATCACTTAACAGACTTGAGCGCGAAGACTCCCAGGAAGCCTATAAACAATGGAGAAACCGCTGGCAGCGGTGCGTTGATGCCCAAGGGTCATATTTTGAAGAATTTTAGTTCGCTGTTCAAAAATGTTGGATAACTTTTGTATTCTAAGACCAGTGTTGAAACTTTGTGGGCACACCCTGTATTTATTTATAACAAAAGGAGATTTTAACTTTTAAAAGCAAAGATGTAAAAATTAGTTTTAGCATTTATTTTACTCTTCAACTTTAAAATATAAACTTCCAATTTCAATAACAGAGGTTTAATTTAACTTCTGTATATTTAAGTACTATATCATAGAGCGATGTTATTGAATAAAAATAAACTAAAAATATTTTATTTGATAACTTGTAAAAATCGCTCTAGGACAACATCCAATAAATCGCAAACTATTTGGAGAATAAAACTACAAGAAAGCTAATTCAATGAAATCAAATGATTGTAAGAATTGTACTAGAAATATAGTAGAACAGTACACACAGTAAATACAGTAGTACACAGTACACAGAATAGTACACAGAAACTATAAGTCGGAACTCTTAGAAAAAACGTATTGTTATATTGATAGTGTTGTGACTTATGTCCATGAATTTATACCTTGTATTATCAGAGGGAAAAACATATCTATCCTTGATGAAGTAAATAGAACTGACGAATAATTAAACGGACACCTTTGACTCCTTCATTTTAAACTCTTGCTATAAACTAATATAATTCATCACAATATAATACCGAATAGAGGGCTGCGAAAACTCATCTGTTATGTCTACAATGAAGGATTTGCACAAAAGAATAATTTAGTCGGACATCTTGTCATTCATTCCGAGATGAAGTCCTTTATTTACGAGATATGCATTAAAGAATTCGCTCAAAAATCTTACTTAAATCAGCATCTCTTTATTCAAACTGGAGAGAAAGGCTTCTTTTGCGAGGTGTCTTTTGAGACACCTCACAAACACGTTCTTTTTGAGAGAATATCTTATATACAATAAGATATTCACTCAAAAATTCAAGTAAGCATTTGTGTACAATCCAGAAATTTACATGTTTGTGAATTTTGTATTAAAACTTTTCAAAAGCATGTTTTAACTCCATTATTCATATTGATTTTTTAAAAAAATCATTTAAAGTATGCAAGAAAACATTTTCAGTGAGATCTCAGCCTAATATGCATTTTACATACTATCTCTCTATTCTAAAAAAAAAGTAGCTGACGCTGTCACCGGCGCCGACGCCGGTTTTGAATTTTTTGTGACCGGAGGTCTTTTTTCGTTAATATTAAGAAAAATATTGCATACAAAAATATGAAAATCGGTAGTGTTATAGAGAAATGTTCGATAAATACGCTGATGAAGACAGTTTTGAAATCGAAGAATTGTTTTAAGAAAAAATTAATGTTAAAATTGGTCAAAATCGTTCCATTAAAAAGGATTTATAGGAGAAAAAACTAGACATGGGAATTTAATCATTTTTAGATCAATTTACACATTAAAAGTGCCCGGTGTACAGACTTCATTTATTTTTTTTAATTTGACTCATTTTTTGAGGTTTTATTTCTATTTTAAATTCAATTTTTCAGCATTTCGAGAGGCATTTTTTACAACTTTTAGAAAAGGGTAATATTTTAAATTGTTGCCAAATTAAAAAACAGCGCAAAGGATAATATTTCTTTCAAATTAAGAATTTATTTGCACGTGACTATTATAAACAGAAGAAAACTTTCAAATGAGAATTAAATGATTACATATTAAAAGCAGAAAAATATTTATAATTATGTCGTAAAAACTATATTTACACGTGAATTTTAAAAGAGAAAGAAAATTGTAAAATAATAAATCCATTAATATGCGTTAAAAGTGTCCTTGGGCTAAATATATTTAAAATTGCCAATTCATAATGTTGCCAAACAGTTTAACTTTAAAAATATATTTGCGCGAGACATTTTTTTAGATATTTTGAGATAATCTTTTTAAATTATTGTTGGGAATTCTAAGATAACGTAAATAATATTTCCTTTCTAACAACAAAAGTATTTTCACGTGATTATTAAAACGAGAAAGAAAACTTTGGTGAAAATAACGTCAGATTTAAAACGATACATTTAAAATGTCTCATTTAAAAATAACTTATAAAAATAGCGAGAGACAAAGACTCTGTTTACTTAATTCATTTTATAGTTATTAGCTTATTTTTACATGTTTCACTGATCTGATTTATAGAAAGACGAAAACAACCCGTTAACAGGGAGATCACCACTAATTTCGTTATTTTAATAATCGTTATTTTAATTATAATTCATTCTTCCGAAATTTTTTTAAAGCCGATCAAATTAGCGCACTTTTAGAGTTTGCGGTGTCTGAGCTCTGAGCGGGGGTTGGCGAGCGTAGCTCGTAGGGGGCAGAGCCCCCTAGTATTTAAAAAAAACATTGTTGTAGATACATTTTTTTCAAATTAAAACTAATTTCATTGTAAAATCTTTCAATTGTGATGTATGTTGTCTAAGTTGAATCCCAAAGGCACATTTCGAAATAGTATACCATCTCAATGGACCTTATGCACGCGACCTGAAGTCGAGGCTAAAATTCGTCTGCTGGTGGTGTTTAGCATAGCAGTCTATGGAGTGGAGTGTGAGTTATTAATGCTTGTTTGTTAAAAATACCGCAAAAAATTCTTTGTTGTAGCAGCATATACTTAATATATTGTATTATAAATTCAAAGGGTTGTTGTGTATGCGAGAAAATTCCCTACGCTTGCAAATATCCAGTTAAAATGTATGCACTCAATCTGGGTCAAGCGGTTTTTGCGCCTGCGCATACTGGCATTCTGGCAGTGCAGTGGTTAGAATAACAGATAGACATACCACCATCTCTGGCGTTTGACTTTGTGAATAGTGTTGCCAGGTTTAGTATCGAAAAAAAGGGGGACAGGCGCTTCAAAATTGGGGCATCCTAAACACTACAATAAAGCTTGTGCAAACGGAACCATTGTAACAGAATCAGGTTTTAACCGGAAAATTTTTGCATTATCGGCTAAAACAGTACAATGCAATTGCAAACAGTATACTTGCTAAGACTTAAAACTTGTCTAAAAGGGAAAATTCTTCCGATTATTTGTCATTCCATCTTAACAGGTTGTTGCATTAGTTTCCTTTCATGTTGAATGTATGTGAATTATACTTTATCCATAAGGAAATGGTGTGAATTTAATTAGCTGAACTAGAGCTTTTGAAGTAATTAACAGTAGTTTTATGACAATAATTCTCACTTTATAAATATCGTATTTTTTTTTCGTTGTTTTAAGTTTCAGTCTTTTTTAAGAAAGCTCAATTATCATTATCTGCACTCTCAAGAAAGCATTTCGTCAAACGTAAAATGCACAGGCAGACAATTGCCGGAACGCACCTGTGATTGGAGCAGATTTTTTAAATATTTGTACAAATATCTGTCTTTTGACTGGAGAATTTCAAGAAATTTTGAGCATTGGTTTATAAACTTTTCGTCTTTTTGGAGGCAAAGGGACGCATGTAAAGCATTGGTTACTTAAAAAACAATCACACACAGCACAGTTACTGAATTTTCTGTATTTTGGGAGAAAATGTGCAAATTAAAGCAAACATTTTCCTGTTTTAATAATAATAATAATAAAGTAATGGGAAAAACTATATCAATTTACGTATTTTTTGGAGAGTAGGGAAAGGTGGCCTAAAATAATCCCCTTAAGAGGAAAACTTGTGTAAAATAACATAACTGTTTAAATAAAACTTTGGTTCTATGCTAATATGTCTCACACTATATTTTGCATCCGAAACATACTTTAATAATATTTTAAACCCAAATCGAGGAATGAAAAAAATACATTTTTCAAAACGTGTCCAAAGGATCATTTTGCCCTTGGGTGAAGGTAAAATGATCCTTTATTTAAAAATAATTGTGTATTGTTTTTTATTGGCAAAATAAACGATATAAAAGTAATTATGGCAATACATAATGAAATAAAATAAGTTTTACAATCAAATAGCATACATAATTTATTTTATGTAAATTTTAAAATAAAAAAAGTGTCACAAATAATTTTGAAAAAATAATAAAATGGAATATTTGAAAATTATGATCCATAAGTAATAGCCCATAAAAAACACAGAAATAAGTTGAATAATGGCCCTTTCCGTCCCGTCCAAAAACTCGGAATATTTAAGCAAATATCGCAAAGATACAGATAATCGTCCTTATCATCTACCCCTGCGCATGCATTTTGCGCCCTCTTACGACACTTGTGACACTGGGTCGAACCTTCACCTGCTGCAAAGGAGGCATTAAGTTCATCGTCTGTTTCACTATATTCCAAATATTAGTTTTTATGCACCGTTTTCTTCTTTATGGGAATCAACGTTGCCAGTGGGCTACTTTTTATATATTCAGATTTCTTGATTCGCACCACTTTTTTAAAATAGGAAAATTTGCCTTATTTAATGACATATCAATTAAGACGAAAACAAGACGATTTTTAAATTTCAGAAAAGTGGTGCCAGTCAAGAAATCTGAATTTAAAATCAGTAGTTCACCGGCAACACTGATGACGTCTTTGCTTTGACTTCATGCTCTTTAATTGCTTGTTCTGGCTATTTAGTGTTCAGATTTAGCATATTTTAATTATACTTTCTTAGATGCAGCCTCTTTTATCTTCTCTTTCTGTTCTCTATTTTTCGTTTCGAAGCACAGTTGATTCTTCTAAGGACTGCTTGTTAAAATGGCATTTTCCATCGATTTCTTTTTTCTCGAAGTGCTGCATTCCATTTTCTTTGGAGACGGTAGGACAACAGGTGGACTCAAAGAGAAAGGTTTTGGGCAGTCACACATTTGGCTCCCATGATGGCTAGGAAACGGTACCAGATTTTCTTCAGCCAATAAAATAGTGTTAAAACGATCCACATAATGGATCATTTTACCTGGCAACACGACTGTCCATTTTAGGATATATAACTAGATGACGCCGAGAAACATAACAAACTTAGCAAGTGCAATTTACATTTAAAAACATACTCTATTAAGTAAACCAAGTCATATTTCTGTACATGAAAGACTGTATATGTAAATAAATATGAAAGTTAGTGGTTATCTTATAACATATGTTATAAAACCCACTTTTTCAAAGAATTCTATTCAAACGCGTAATACTGCGATCGTTTGAATACCGCCGTTGCTTCTTCTTCACTTGGCACAACTAGTTTATGTGTTACCCTGTAGATAGCGTAATCTGTCTGGAAGAAAACCTATGTCGATCGTTTTTCCCGCTAGGATCATTTTAGGCCACCTTCCCCTAATTTGATCGAACGCAGACAGCATGGCCCTCCCTCTTCTCATAAGATGCAAAAATTAAATCTGAAACTGATTTACAGATATCTAAAAAAAAATGTAAGTTAAAGAGAAAACTTGTAAAATAGCTTAGAATTTAAACGTGCTTTATTTTAATATCAGCGCTTAAAAAATGTTACATTCTGTAAATTCATTCGAAACAGCCAAAGTATAACTAAGTTATAAATTAAAAATGTACATTCTAATTCAAAATTTCAAGTAAGTCAGTATATTCTGATTTATACAATTTTTTTAACTCTTTAATACGAAGCTTCAACCCTAAAAGCGAATTTTTAATTACAACCTAAACAGATCGAGTTATAACCGACATGAAATCCACAAAATATTTTTTGTCGACCCTGCAAACCGATCCTATGCATGAAATGAAAAAAAAAATACTTTAAAACAATTCAGAAAAAATAGTCTACAATCAAATCTCTAAAATCAATTTTATATTTCTCTACAATAAAAGAATGTGCATATATACTTATTCATAGACAAATATTTCTTTATCGAATATTTAATACGTGATTTATCACATTGCTAACTAAGCGTAGAACCAACAAAGTGAAAAAGATCCAAGCCGGGAATCGAACCCGGAACTCCTGGAATAGCGCTCCAAGTGCTCTACTATTTAAGCTACGAGGACGATACCCAGGTTAGTATCTCTCACTAATATATGTTGGTAAGACTGCAACTGCAGCAAAACCTATATGAGTTATATATTACCAACATATATGAGTGAGAGTTGCTAAGCTGGGTATGGTCCTCGTAGCTTGAGTGGTAGAGCACTTAGAGCGCTATTTCACACAGATATATATGTGTATATATATATATATATATATATATATATATATATATTTCTTCATAATTTGAAACAATAATCTGGATATATCTTTGGAAAATTTTGGCATCCCCGAATCGACCACCAAGAAACTAAACTCTAATCTGGGACGGCGCGAAAATGGAGATACTAATCAACCCTATCCACAGCAAAAAATTAAAGCCAATGGCCAACATGTTCGGGTAGAATCGGGTTATCTAGTCCAATGCAGGATTTTAATTGTTGATATATATATACATCTTTCCACACTTTATAATACAGTTATGTAAGCATATAATTCTTTTCTCATTTATCTTTTCTGTTTCTCATCGGTATATTTATTAGAGATTAATATCCATTTTTATATATATACTAGCAAACCCCGCGGCTTTGCTCGCGTAATAGTTGAAATATACGCCAAGTGATATTTGCATGAATATTTTTTATTAGAAGAACACTTTTTGAAATAATTCAAAAATTAGATATTAAGCCACAGTTTGACTAAACTTCATTATAAAAGTGCAATAGACAGAAATGAGATTTTAATTAATAAGAAGAACTAAAACTAATTCCAAATAAAGGATAATTTAGAAAGTATTTGGAGACTTTTATGCTCATTTTATACGCTCATTTCAGTATTTCATTTGAAGTTTTGAATTTTTTAGAAACCGTCTTAACACAATCGCATCTTAAAATTAACCATAATGTCAAATTCCAAGCTTCTTGTCTAACATAATTGTAGATTGCATAAAAATCGTAATTTAGAACGCTTATAGAACTCTTTTCGCTCACTTCATCCTTTTAAATTTGGAATTTTCTTTCGACAATTCTTAGAAAGCATTTCCATCTTTGAAGTAATTACCATTCCAAATTTAAAATGTTATACCCCCTCAGTAACACAAACAACGCAATTTAGAATTTTTTTTGTTCCTGTAACCCTCAGATGGTAGTGACAACAACGTAAAATATAGGGTATGTTGGAGCGGGGACTGGCCCCATAAATTTGAAACCATTACTTCTGAAATCGGTTTATATTTCCTGAGATTGTGTAGAAATCGTTATTTAGAACTTTTTAAAACACTTTACGTTAATTTTCACTCCTTTAAAATTTCAAATTTTTAAGGAACTCTTCTCTGACAACATTTACATCTCATAAATAATTACCATGCCAAATTTCATTTGCTAGCCCCTTCAGTATCACAATTTAGAAAGATTTTTCAATCACAATTTAGATTTTGTTTTATTTTATTTTTTTTAATGCAACCGCAATATGGTAGTGACGCCGACATGAAATAGATCCTATATTGGAGCAAGGGTTATCATCATCAATTTCCAACCATTACATTTGAAATCGGTTGGGCACTTTCTGAGATTGCGTAAAAATCGCAATTTAGAACGTTTTTTAAAACGTTTTTCGTCCATTTTCACCCCTTTTAAATTTCGAATTATTTAGGAAATGTTCTTAGAGATCATTTATATCTTATGAGTAACTACCATGCCTAGTTTCAAGTTGCTAACCCCTGGAGTATTACAAAAAACGCAATTTAAATAGTTTTTTGCTCCTTCACCCCGTTTGGGATAGTCGCACCGACATGAAACACAGCCTATGTTGGAGCGAGTGCTGTCACCATCGTTACCATTATTTTTTAAATCCGTTCAGTGCTTCAAGAGATTGCGTAGAAATCGCGATATTAGAAAGTTTTTTAGAATGCTTTTCGCTCGTTTTCACCCCTTTTAAATCGCGATTTTTTAGGAAATGATCTTAGACATCATTTGTATCTTATAAATAACTGCCCTGCCTAATTTCAGGGTCATTCCATGTCAGTTCGGGCAGGCATCTAACCCACCATCACAGATTTTGATGAAACTGCGTGTGTTTGTTCCTATTATTAAGATATGATCACCAGTATTTTTTTTTACTCCTTGGTCAAATAGTTTCTGAGAAAAAAATTGTCAAAATTTTGAAAAACTGTCGTCAGTTGGCATTCGTGACTGCTCGGTTTTCAAATGTAGCATGACATAAATATGATCATATTTCAATATCTACTCAACAAATCATCTTCAAATAATTTATGCATAATATATAGGGTACGCAGTTTATGAAAAAAAATACTGCTACGCTTATAACATTTTAAGTGTGTCTAAAAAAATGTTTAAACTTTGAAGTCATGAATTTTTTATGAAAAATAATGCATTAACTAAAAAAGCATTATCAACAAAAGGCGGTATTTTTATTAAATTTATTTTTTGTGGGGGATGTACTTAAAGGTGTCCTTTACCTGATTCTGAAATAAAAATAGTGGGATTTTGGGTGTTTTTAGTAGTATTTCCTATTTAAATATATGTTGAGGCGTATTTCAAATCAAATCAAGCTGAGTCATTCCATGTCAGTTCGCCTAAGACATTTAATTCACTGTCACAAATTTAAAAAAAACTGGGTATGTTTATAGCTCATTTTAAGACGTAATCACCTTTAATTTTCTTGATCCTAAGTAAAATATTTTTTAAGATAAAAAAATATCTAAATTTTGAAAAAAAATTTTAAATGTTTTTAATGACAGATCTATATTCAAAGACTGCATAAAAAAAAGTCATTTCAATATAAAATCACTAAATAAGTTTCAAATCATGTATATGTGACAAATAATGTAGGCAGATTATTATTTATTGTTGTTTGTCATGTTTAAACACTAAGAGTGTGTTTAATCTTGTGAATTTTTAAAATCAAGAATTTTGTCAAAAATAATGTGTTAATCAAAAATTTATTATTAACCGAAGGCAGGCTGTTATTACTTTTTTTAATTGTTCGTAAAAATATCTTTTCAATAGTTATAA
Organism: Maratus speciosus; assembly: GCA_963932465.1. Lineage (NCBI taxonomy): Eukaryota > Metazoa > Arthropoda > Arachnida > Araneae > Salticidae > Maratus > Maratus speciosus. The sequence goes on along the minus strand of OZ010797.1, from coordinate 71,865,957 downwards.
AATAAAAAATAGTGAAAATATGAGCAATTTTAACAAAATTTTCATAAAATGTAAAAGTTTAATGATAAATATTGAAGCTTTTCATGCTAAGATGTACTATAATGACTACGATATCGTGTATTGCTACTCTTGCTTAAATATAACACATACAATAATAAAATAACAAATATTATTTACAGCAATAAAAATTAAATTGAATAGTACTAGTTCCTTTACCAACAGTAGTCTGATCAACAGCCGACTTAAAATCAACAGCCCACTCTTATTGAAAAATACTTTCAACTGTTCAAATAATAAATAAACTACATTAAAAAATCTTAATACCAACTTATTATCTTAAGACGATAATAATAACTAAACAACATAATGACTTTATAAATCATCTTTTAATTGAAAATTCATGAAATGGTCGCTTTAAATGTTGTTGTTCATCGAGTTAATCAAAATAAATTATAAAAAAAATAGTGAACCTAATATGCTGACTGCAATGACACTTCTACTAACAAAACTAATTAATTCATTACCATCTGAAATCAAACCCGAAAGATCAAAAAGAAAAAATCAGCTGTGGTATGAATGTGACATACTCAGTTGTTGTTGAGATAGGAATGTCTTTGTGGCATTTTCACCTGTACTTCAATAAAATATATACATGTACGCTTTTTTCATTCATCCAAATTAAGTAAAACAATTATAAAATTTTGTTGTCATTACACCAGATGTTAAATTTTTCGTCACATACTATTAGATAAGTTCTTTACATTTAGATATTATTGACATATCATAAAATTTACCATGTGTATTTTCTATAAGTGTATAAACAATAAATATGCTTTATTAAACATAAATGAATAATTTTAAAATAATTTGTTTGAGAACAGGGATATATATACACACACATATATACATACATATGTATGTTGAAAATCCATCTTTCAGCAATATTGTGATGAAATAAATCAAATTACATATCATTAGAAATTAAATAAAGTTACAAAAGTGCAACTCATTAAGTTTTAAATACTTTTTTTAGACATAGTTATTTGAAAGATTTAAATATAAGGTATTATGCATTTTTTGCATTTATTTAAAGCACAATATGTCAAAATTTTCTTCAAAAGAGTGAAATTTGGTATTTTTTTCAATATTAGCAGCTCAATACTAAATTTTCAATATTAGCAGTCAAATATGAGTTTAAAGTTTAGGAGTGTCATTTTGAAATTTTCTATTGGGTGGTGAGGATGTAGTGATTTTTTTCTTTTTTGGAAAGGGATAATTGCTCTTCGCCCTAGAAGTTTTACTAAAAAACAATATTGTTTATTTTTTTCCTTAAGAAACGAACATAAAAGATAATTTGAAAAATAAAATAAATGTATAAATAAAAATATTCCCAGGGATGATACATTGGATAGATTTTTACATCTAAAAATATTGATAATTTTAAATATGATTTAAATACTACTTAAAATTCCACTGTTTTTATTTCAGATCCAGTTATAATGTAGTATTATGTACAACTTAAAAGTCAAAAATTAGTCATAGAATCTCCGCCTCTGATTGATAAAGCTTTTTTAATAATTTCATTATTTTTTGTAAAATATTTTTGATTTTAAAGATTATGTACAATTTTTTAGACAAATTTAAATATTTTTTCACATTACAGCAATATTTTTTTCACAATCTACATACTTTATTTACCTTGCTTAAATTATTTGAAGAATATTTCTTTATTAATTATTGAAATATGATTTTATATATAAAATGAGGCCTTTGAAAATTGAACAATCATTAATGGCAACTCGTGGCAATTTTCCAAAACTTTGATAATTTTTTCTCATATTTTCACTATTTTTATTTTATAACCATTTAAAAGATATTTTTACGTACAATTAAAAAAAGCAATAACACACTGTGTTCGGTTAATAATAAATTTTTGATTAACACATTATTTTTGACAAAATTCTTGATTTTAAAAATTCACAAGATAAAAGACACTCTTAGTGTTTAAACATGACAAAAAATAAGAAATAATAATCTGCCTACATTATTTGTCATATATACATTATTTGAAACCTATTTAGTGATTTTATATTGAAATGACTTTTTTTTTTTTTTAATGCAGTCTTTGAATACAGAATTGTCATTAAAAAAATTTTTAAAAAAAATTCAAAATTTTGATATTTTTTTTATCTTAAAAACTATTTTACTTAGGATCAAGAAAATTAAAGGTGATTACGTCTTAAAATGAGCTATAAACAAACATAGTTTCATTGAAATTTGTGACTGTTATTAAATGGCTTAGGGGAACTGACATGGAATGACTCTGCTTGATTTGATTTGAAATGAACCCCAAAATATTTTTAATTAGAAAATACTACTAAAAACACCCAAAATCCCGCTACTTTTATTTCAGAATCAGGTAAAGGACACCTTTAAGTATATCTCCCACAAAAAATAAATTTAATAAAAATACCGCCTTTTGTTGATAATGCTTTTTTTGTTAATGCATTATTTTTCATAAAAAATTCACGACTTCAAAGTTTAAACATTTTTTTAGACACACTTAAAATGTTATAAGCGTAACAATATTTTTTGTCATAAACTGCGTACCCTAAATATTATGCATAAATTATTTGAAGAGGATTTGTAGAGTAGATATTGAAATATGATTATATATATGACATGCTACATTTGAAAACCGAGCAGTCAGTGAATGCCAACTGACGGCAGTTTTTCAAAATTTTGACAATTTTTTTCTCAGAAACTATTTCACCAAGAAGCAAAAAAAATTACTGGTGATCATATCTTAATAGTAAGAACAAACACACGCAGTTTCATTAAAATCTGTGATAGTGGGTTACATACTGATATTTTACTGCCTGATTTGATGTGGAATGCCCCTTCAGGATTCTGGGCCTTTCAGTAACACAAAAATCGCATTTTAGAACGTTTTTTGCTTCTGTAGCCCCTAGGTGGAGTGACACCGACATGAAATTGAGCCTGTGTTGGAGCAAGGGCTGTCATCATCAATTTCCAACCATTACTTTTGAAATAGGTTGGGTACTTTCTGATATTGCGTAGAAATCACCATTTAGAAAGTTTTTTAGAACTCTTTTCGCGCATTTTCACCCCTTTTAAATTTTGAATTTAAAAAAAAATGTTTTTAGAGATCATTTATATCTCATAAGTAACTACCATTCCAAATTTCGTGTTTCTAGGCCCTTCAGTAGCACAAACATCGCAATTTCGAGCGCCGCTTTTTTGCTCCTGCACCCCCTTTAGGGGTAGTGACACCGAAATAAAATGTAGCCTATGTTGGAACAAGGGTTGTCACCATCATTTTCACACCATTATTTTTAAAATCGGTTTGGTACTTCCTGAAATTGCGTAAAAATCGGCATTTAGAACGTTTTTTAGAACTCTTTTTGCGCATTTTCACCCCTTTTTAGTTTCGATTTTTTAAAGAAATGTCCTTAGAGATCATTAGTATCTTATAAGTAATTACCATTCCAAATTTCATGTCCTAGGCCCTTCAGTAACACAAAAATCGCAATTTCGAACGTTTTTTCGCTCCTGCACCCCATTTAGAAGTAGTGGCACCGATATAATATGTAGCCTATATTAGCGCAAGGGAGTTCAGCATCATTTTGACACCATTATTTTTGAAATCGATTTGGTACTTCTTGAGATTGCGAAAAAATGCCATTTAGAATGTTTTTTAGAACGTTTTTTGCGCATTTTCCCCTCTTTTTAATTTCTATTTTTTATGAAATGACCTTAGAGATCATTAGTATCTTATAAGTAACTACCATTCCAAATTTCATGTTTCTAGGCTCTTCAGTAACACAAAAATCGCATTTTTAGAACGTTTTTTGCTCCTGCACCCCTTTTTGGTCAGTGATATCACATAAGATATAGCCTATGTTCTAAGTTGTACTAACACCATCATTTTGATACCATTACTTTTGGAATCGGTTCGGTAGTTCCAGAGCTTACCTCCTACAAATAAACAATTTTTACCTCTTTATAATATGAGTATAGATATAGATATATGTGTGTGTGTATATATATATATATATATGTATATATATCGAGCGGATCGTCAAAAATTTACCATGGACCAAATGTATTTAAAAATGTGGATGTATTGGAGAGTAAAGTTTATGGTTGTGATTATGGCGAGATTTGTGAGAAGAGGGGGAAAGGTCATGTATGCAATTTTTATTGCAAGCAGAGTTATATAGATGAGAGTTCTATAGATGATAGTTTAGTAATGAAGAAAAATTGTGAATTGTGTTATAAGGTAAATGAGGACAAGGGTGTTTATAGAGATACAGAAGTTGTAAGGTATAGGACACGATATGTTTATAATACAACTTTAGTGAATAAACATAAGAAAAACATAGATTTAATTGATATAGTGAAAAGGTATAAAACAAGAGTGTTTTATAATAGGGGTATAAAAATTGGACAAGATGTCAATGGAATAAACTTAATAAAATGTAGTGACAAAAGATATAGAGTTTGTATTTGTGCCGATACGGATAATGGAGACAAAGTGATTGAAGAAAAATCCTTAAAATTTTGTAAGGTATATAATTGTGTGTATGGTTTAAGATGTAATGTGTACAATCAAATGTACATAGGGGAGACTTCTACTCCTTTAAATAAGAGATTCAACAATCACAAATCAGACATTAGAAATCTTAATTATAAAAAAGAGGATCAAGAAATATAAATTTCACATTTTTCAGAGCATGGCATAGATAACAAGGATTTCTATATTGTGTATTATACCTAATAAAATTGAAAGAAAAATTCATGAAAAGGATATGATGATAAAGTTTGGTACGGTATATCCATATGGATTTAATGTTATGTTTAACCACAGTAATATAATTAAAAACTTTAAAACTAACAATTTAGATGATACAATTTACGACAAAATTAATCATGACATTGGAAATGAGTTGATTAGAAATAGTAATCAATATACTAAGTTGAATCTTTTTAAAAAATTAAATACTTGTACAGATATGGTAAATGCAATAATTAATTATAAAGGTGAGCGAAGAGTTAATGTGATTAAAGGTTTGATTTTCAACATCAAGAAGAAATTAATTCCCGTAACTCTAAGAACTTTACAGTCTAGGGTAAAAAGTGGGAATGTTGACTTAGGTTTGGATTTGTTGAGATATAGAATCCAGATACAAAAATTACAAATGTATTGTAACATTGATTATGGCCAAGTGAGTGCAATGAATAAAATCTATTTTATAATGGATTATTTGGGTGATAGCCATGGGGGAGTAAATTACAATAAAATGTTGAATAAATACAATGAATTACTTCCTGTCGGTAAAATAAAAATAGTTAAGGCTTTTAAATATGATAAGCCTTTGGGGAGAACTATTTTTAATTTTACTTTATTTGCTAAAGATCTTAAGAGAAGTATAGCAGGGAGTATCTGCCATTGCAATGATTCTGAATTTGTTAATTATATAGACAAGTATTATGGACATGTTATTACTGGAGATCTAAAGATAGTAAAGGATGAGGAGTTGAGGAGGTTAATGGAGTACGGAACTAAATATCGTGTGAAACGTACTATAACTAAAAGTGTTGCAATTAAACGTTTTACTATTAATATAGATATATTTATAAATAAACTAATGTATAGATACAATTTGCCATCCAGTGTTTTTGACGAGTGGAAGTACTATATATTAAGAGATTTTAAACGAGAATTTTCCAGAGATTTTGACGGAGTTAATAGAGAGCAATACAACAAACTTACACATTCAATTAAAGAAATTCAGGAAAATTTTATAATCACCTATGTGGATAAAGCAAATACAAGTTATGCACTGATATGTAAAGTACTTTACGGTAAACTTTTGAATGATTGCTACAATAATACAAAATAACTATTTATCATTGAATTCGAAAGCTGTAGTAATAGAAAATAGGATTAAAGCCTTCTATAAAAAAGTTAAGCTGAAACAAATGAGTCAAAGTTTCCCTTATCTCATATTAGTGCCTAAATTCCATAAAACCCCTATCAAATTCAGGAGTGTGACTTGTGGTTTTGGATCACATATTAGTGCTGCTAGCAAGGCTTTGCTGGGTGTATTGCAGGGAGTGTTTGACAGAGTGAAGGGGGGAGAGACGACTTTTATTATCAAAAATAGCTATACACTATTAGATAATCTGAAGAAATTAAAAGATATTCCTGGTTTATTCGCTTACGATTTTGCAGACCTCTATAACACAATTGATTTGACAGATTTAAAAGAAAAAATAGTAGATTTTAATAATATAAATAGTAATTTGGATGTTCATAATGATTATTTCATGAATTTATTTCAGTTAGTAGTACAAGAAAACTACCTTTACGAAGGAAATACAATATTTAAACAGATTCGGAGTATTCCAATGGGGGAGAGCTGCAGTTCCATTTTGGCAAACATTTACTTACATATATATGAAAGAAATAATAATTTAAACTGTAACACATTATCCTAGAGATATATAGATGATGTTTTGATAGTCAAATTAAATAATTATATTGAAAACATTGATTTTACATATTATCCTACGTCTCTGAGTCTGGAACCCTCCTCCCAGAATTGTAAAAATATTAATTTTCTAGATGTGACCCTAAGCATAGAGAGTGAAAATTTGATATCTAAGTGATTTGACAAGCGAAATGATTTCAATTTTAATACCTTAAAGCTGATACATTTTGATTCCAACGTTCATGTTTCGATTAAAAGAAATGTACTTAGAGATGGATTAATACTAATCGAAAGACTGAGTACTAGAGTTAAGGATATGTTTAATGATATTTTAGAGTGGTGTCGCTTGGGATTTAAGCATGGTTTTCCTCGCAATTTCCTCAGGAGAATAACTAGTGATTTTATTAAGAGTAGCAGGTACGGAACTGAACTGAACTCAGTGATGGATGAGAATGGAGGTTTTGATGCGTTGATTGATCTAAAGAGTTAGAGAGATATTTTGGTGGATGTTGTGGTTCTGTTTAGTTTTTCATTGTTTTTCATTTTTTCATTTTTGGTCTTGGCGAGTGAAGAGGGACGTACCATGCGTAGTCTGCCTTAAACCTGCAGAGCATGTCGTTAGCCATGCCGCTCGCCTTCTGTTCTGTTTTGCAGTTATACATTTTCTTTAGTTTGGTTTTAAGAGTTAAAGTTTATGTTGGTTATTTTAATATTTTCGATGTAGAGTTTCAATTTATAGTATTATTTTCGATGTAGAGTTTCAATATATATATATGTGTGACTTTTTTTTACGGCAAGCAGCAGGCATTATCGAAAAATGAGGGGGGGGGGGCTTCCATTCATAAACAGCACAGGCGTTTCAGCCGATTGGTTTAAGACAGAGTAAAAGAAAATGAAGAATACACACAAGGCAGTCGGTTGAAACATTATTCAATTTATTTCCAAACTCACGATTGAATCTAAGGAAAATGCTCCACTCCGTCGATGGTAAAAAAGAATAAATTCATTTCTCATCACACAATTAGTTTAAAAAACATTCTATCTCTCGGCTGTGTTCTATACATAATTCCGTACACATCTCCATACACAGTACGATACCCTTTTCCTCCTCATTCTACACACCCATAAAATAGTATTCATCCACCGTATTTCTACCTTCATTGAGCAGTCACATTGTATATCTAATCTGCCACATCACCTCTCAACCTTGTTACTTTCATCAACATCTCATTAATCTATCTCAGTAAACTCTCAGAAGAATCTCTCGAAAATACTCTCTTCCATACGATATGACATCGTATTCACTTCTACCCTTCTACCCATTCTGGTTCCCGCCATCAGTATTTATACTCCCGTCAAAAGATTGTTCGAGAATATTCTATATTCTAGCTCCAGATATCAAAAGCATAAACAGATTTTAATCTCTGATGTCGAGACTATGCAAAATATAACCTTTTTTCCCTCGCCAGACAATAAAATAAAACGAATTTATGTTTGCGAAAGTTTTAATTTTTGAAATATGCTAGATACACCTGGATATTTTAAATAAAAGAAAAAATTGAAATATGTAAGTTTTTTTGTAAGACAGAATAATAATAATATTTTAGCAGTTAAATAAAGATTTTGGGGAAATATTATATACCGGGATTTAATAGCGTAATTTAATAGGAATTTAAATAATAAAAGTTTTATTAAAGAAATATAAATAGTTAGAGCCATTTTTAGATTTACGCAATTTGGAATAAATATTATTATATGGATTAAGATCTTATAGAGATTAATAGAGTAGGGGTTTAATTTAATAAGCCGGTATAATATACGGAATATTACTGAAAAAGGAAAATTTATATAAAATACTTTAAACTTGGCGCAAAAATTTAAATTTTGTAATATTGTCCTCCTCTCCAAAGACTTTGTATGAAATTTGTGGTTATTAACTATAATTTCAGACAACAGACTTCTAATAAATTTGGAAATTGATTTTTGAATATTAAAATTTTAGAGACGTCAGCGAAGAGATGGAAAAGTAAAATAAATTTAGCAATGCAAGAGAAAAAAAATTACTAAGAGCATTTAAATTTAGTTGAGAGTATTTCCACTGTAAAAGAATACAAATAATGGTTACAACATCACTTACCATTTGTAAGTGCATAGGAGAAAATATAAATACAATAAAAATAAATAATGAGTATACATACAATAAGAAATAAATTATAAGAAATAATAAAATTATAGTAATAAATAACAACAAATTCTTTTATCTTATGGAAATTTAGTGTATTTCCATTTGCCTTATTAAAAAACATTGTTTTAGTTAATTAAATTTTCAAATCTTTATTTACTTCAACTAGAACTTTAAGTTCTATTGGCTTAATCAGTTCGTAGGTCATAACAGTCCTTTAATAATTAGCAAAAATAGTGGTACTGTTCTTAAGTAAAAAGTTCAGCTGAAATAAATATTTTTACTAAATTTGTTTGACTACTCTGCCTGTTAAACTCTTTACATTATGTTTTAATACTATTTGTCATCATAATAGTAGTTTTATTTCAATAAACAAATTTCGAGTAATTATTGAACTACCCGTAAGGTTTGTTTATCAACTACTTTTTGAGCTGCTTTTCCCATTCTAATTGGGACTCACCATCTTTTAAAACTTCTCACTTTGTTCTAGTAAATATCATAATTTTCACTTATAAGTTATGTTCTCTTTTTCTTTAATAAGTAAGAAATCTTCCAATAATGTAAATAAATAATATAATACTTTAAATTTATAGTCATAAAAATAAAAGTTTCAACAGTATACTTGAATAATAACAATAATAATAATAACAATATTATAATCTAAGAAAATATCACAAGTTGATTATTCATTGATATGGAAAATAATGGTTGAGGATAAAAATAATACATAGCAACTAAATAATTTTCTTATTTTTTACTTATATAAGAATGTATTTTTGCCAGTCGAAACATAAAAAAAAAAAAATAATAATTCCAAAGTCCAAATAAATTTAACTCTAAATATTTAAGAAGTGGACTCTCAACCAATAGTTCCTTACAATAATTTATCTCTCTGATACTCTTGATTAACAGACGTGCATCTGTTAAACTTAGAATAGTAAAATAAAGAAAATAATAGGAATAAAAGATAATTTGTTTATATACTAAATTTTCTATTGTTACACAATCATCACAAAATCACATCATAATTATCAAATTTCTATGTTTATATAATTCTAGAAATATTATCAATTCTTACTATTTTGTAAACAATTGGTAAAAAATAATATAAAAATTGGAATAAAATAAATATAGTTTATTTTGATATAAACTTGATATAGAATTAAAAATATTTATTTTTATTTTTCAACATCAATCTGGAATTCCTAAAGTCAAATACACATCCTATGCCTGCATAAAGTGTCTACTTAAACTCAAAAACTCCAAACAAGTAATATCCTCGTGGGCCCTCAAGGTCATACCTGGTAATGTTGAAACTTATTGAAGAAGAAGAAAAAAAATCTAAAGAATTAAAATTTAATCTATGGTTTTTACTTTAGTTTGAGTTTGTGTGTGCAATTGTGGTTGTGATGTTTGTTGTGGTTTTGTTTGTTTTTTGGGTTGCTCATGAAACATTCGGAAATCATCTGGTGAAAAATAAGGTCTTGATTTAGAAACATGTACAATAACTGAATTTAGTCCTGTCTCATAATTAAATTTATCTATTTCATAAGTTACTTCAGTAACTTTATTTATAATTTTGTATGGTCCTGAGAAAGTAGGGTATTTAAATTCTTCATAAATTACAGAATCTTGTATTTTTAATGGGGATTTATCAAAATTTCTATCATATAGTCTTTTACTTTTAAGGTGAAATTCATGAGTTCGCACTTTTGCAATTTTGAGTGCTTTACTGACTGGTGTATCGCACAAAACTATTACCCTCCTGTACAAATTGAATCAGAATTAATAACATCGCGAAAATTTTGAGGAAATTTGAATCTTCCATAATCAGGTTGTAATTAAAATCATTTCTATCATTCTCAAAAAAGTCCTGAGTAGTCATATAATTTTCACAAATAGATGGTAATTTGATATCATTCTTACATAAATTCAAAGTTTCAATACTATCATTAGTTGTTATTACATTATCATCATTATATAAATTCCAATTCTCATCACAATCAACTGTTACCAAATCATTCTCTTGTTGTACTTTAGTCATATCTACAGCATGAAAATGAAGAGATTTCTCATTATGTATGGATATACTCTTATTTAAAATTTTCTTTCCTTGTTTTACAGTACAATTCCTACATTCTATAGTTAAATTAAATTTAGAACATTCCCTTAAACCCAAAATAGCATACTCCAAATTAGTATTACACACTAAAAAGTTAACATATTTTGTCATTTTACCCACTTTAAGAGAAATTTTACATTTTTGAATTATTTTTAACACCCCTTTTGCCTGACCAATAGTAACTGTAGGTATAGTTTCAATTTTAGCATTCAGTTTTTTAACAAATTTGAGGGGTATTATTACAGTAGTGGATCCAATGTCCACTATACATGGTAAATTATAACTATTGGTACATCCATACACAATTAGTTGTCAAATATTAGGAATAGTAGGTGGTGAATTACTAGGAAGAGTATCAGAGGATGTTGCATCATTCCTAAATAAACACTCTTGTACCCAATGATATGGATTATTTACACCCTTATTTGTACATATTCTACATGGTCTAGAAGGGTATGGTTTCTGAAAATAATTATTTTGAAAATTTCTAGACCCTTGATTTTGATATTGTCTTTGTGGAATCCGATTCCTAGGTGCATTATTGGGCCTATTTGGTTGAATCTAAGGCCTAGGTGGCTGCAATTGTTCAAAATTTTGTCTAACTGGTTGTTGATTTATTGTATGGCTTGAAATTTGAGGGGTGGAAACTTCCACAAATTGATTAACAAGCCGATACCATTCAGTGGTACTATTTGGAGGGTTTACATTAATATTATTTCTATACTCTGGTTTTAATCCATCTGTTAACCCTTGTATTAGAAGGGTTTCACAAAGATGGAGTTTCCTCCCAATTCCTACATTTTTGTGAAAATAATTTTCTAAATTATCTAATTTATCTAACTTTAGAGTTGAGAAATCAGAAAAATTCGGAATATTTAGTTCAATGAATTTTTCTATCAAGATTTTTGAAATCTGTTCATAACTAGTACAATTAACACAGTCATTGATATAGACTTTTAATGCTTCACCCTTTAAATACTGTGGAATAGATTTAAACTTCCACTCTACATCTTTATTTTCCCTATTACAAATTTCATCATAATAATTTAACCAACCCTGAATCTCCATTCCAGTACTAGGATCAAAATTTATTAAATTTGGTTCAGCCATTGCATTAGTATTCATTAAAATAAAAAAAGCACTTCTATTCTCTTTAATAAATCCTGACCTTAACCACATTTATAATAAAAATCTTAAACTAATAGAGTTCTCTTTTTCATAATAAATAAAGTAATATTTCAGACTTTAGTAATAAATAAATAAATAATTCTCATGATTTCACCATAAATAAACTTCACTATAAATAAATAAATATCCTTCCTGAATTAATAATAAATAAACCTCATAAATAAATAATAAATAAAGCTCATAAATAAATAATAAATAAACCTCACAAATAAATAATTCTCATACTCAATAATAAATAAATCTCAATAAATAACAATCATAGAAATAATAACATGAATATTGTGAAAAATATTGTGAAAAAGGCATCCAGGCATCTTGTTCTCACAGTCACCAGCACCATTATTTTTTATTAACATTGGCGATGTAGATTTTTAAATTTCCGGCAATGATCTTTAGTAAAGATCATAAACTAACGTGTACCAACACCTCTATCCATTTGTAATTTGGAGACAATCGCTGTTATTGCTGTCACTTCGGAATCCTGTCGACTTTTTCTTTCCTGTAACGTTTTGTTGACGGCAAGCAGCAGGCATTATCGAAAAATGATGGGGGCTTCCATTCATAAACAACACAGGCGTTTCAGCCGATGTGTTTAGATAGAGTAAAAGAAAATGAAGGATACACACAAGGCAGTCGGTTGAAACATTATTCAGTTTATTTCCAAACTAACGATTGGATCTAGGGAAAATGCTCCACTCCGTCGATGGTAAAAAAGAATAAAGTCTATTCTCATCACACAATTAGCTTAAAAAACATTCCATCTCTCGGCTGTGTTCTATACATAATTCCGTACACAGTACGATACCTTTTCCTCCTCATTGTACACACACATAAAATAGTATTCATCCACCGTATTTCTACCTTCATCGAACAGTCACATTGTTTATCTAATCTGCCACATCACCTCTCAATCTTGTTACTTTCATCAACATCTCCGTAATCTATCTCAGTAAACTCTCAGAAGAATCTCTGGAAAACACTCTCTTCCACACATGACATCGCGTTCACTTCTACCCTTCTACCCATTCTCTTTCCCGCCATCAGTATTTATACTCCCGTCAAACGATTGTTCGAGAATATTCTATATTCTAATCCCAGATGTCAAAAGCATAAACAGATTTTAATCTCTCCTGTCGAGACTATGCAAAAAATAACCCCTTTTCCCTCGCCAGACGATAAAATAAAATGAATATATGTTTGCGAAAGTTTTAATCTTTAAAATATGCTAGATGCACCTAGATATTTTAAATAAAAGAATAAATTGAAATAAGTAGGTTTTTTCTAAGACGGTATAATAATAATATTTTAGCAGTTAAATAAAGATTTTAGGGAAATATTATATACCGGGATTTAATAGCGGAATTTAATAGGAATTTAAATAATAAAAGTTTTATTAAAGAAATATAAATAATTAGAGCTATTTTTAGATTTACGCAATTTGGAATAAATATTATTATATGGATTAAGATCTTACAGAGATTAATATACTAGGGTTTTAATTTAATAAGCCGGTATAATATATGGAATATTACTGAAAAAGGAAAATTTATATAAAATACTTTAAACTTGGCGCAAAAATTTAAATTTTGTAATATATATTTATAATAAACGAAAGTTCTGATGGGCTAATCAACACACAGACCAAACTACTGCACCTAGAAATATGCAAATTGAGGAGAAAGTACTTCTTACAACAACATATTCAATTTCATTCTTATTTTTTCTCAACAATTTTTGGCGCTTAGCAGAATTTTCCCTACTCTTTAAAAGAATGTCTTGTATAAGAAGCAATATTAAAATTTTCCCTTTAAAATATACTACCAGAATCCTTTCCATAAGAGTTACTATAAGAACCTCTGTAGGTTATGCAGCAGAATTTAGTAAACGAAGCTTTACAAATCCTGTAAAATATCTAATCAAAGACCATGCGCTTCAAACCAAAAGAAAGCACACAAAAATGACACGAGTTGAGTTGTTTTATTATATCTTTAATTACTTGTCATGATTATTTTATAATCTTAAGTAATACCAAAAATGAATAAAAAAATATCTACCCATTAAGAAAACACTAATAAAGATAATTTATCTTCCTTAAAATTTACAAAATAACCTTAGTTATAGCTAAAACTATTTCAAGAACTGCTCTAATAACAGAGAAAAAACAACAAAACTTTAAGCATTCTGTTTGTTTTGGTTGTAACGCAGTTTTATATCAAACTATCGACAATAGTATTATGTGTTACTCTTGTGACAACTCCCCAGAGCCTATTCCATGGATAGCATAAACAAAATATTTAATGTAAAATATGTCTTATATCTCGAAATCAGAGAATTAGAAGTTTTGAGTAAAACTTTTAAGTAGTTTTTTTTTAATTAAAACTTTTGTATGTTTTCCGTTACTCTTGTGATATTTAAGTATTAACGTTTAAATACAGCCAAAAATATATTAAAGACATTATCTAAAAGATTTTATCTATGTAGATTTTAAAGATATGATAATAGTTTGTTGATTTGAATGCATAGTAATTTTATTGAATTCTAAAAAGTAAAAAAATCATACATTTCAAAAAGTTGTATTTTAAGCTCAAATGTAAATGTAGTTTTATACTGTTAGTATCCAGCTCATTTTCAATAAACACTTGCTCTTATGAAATAAAAACTTACAAATTCATATACTGCAACTCTTTAGCTTTAAATTGATGAATCACACTTATATTTCCGTTTAAAAAAATTTTTCAGCAAAAATTTTTTTCTGCCATGGATGTTCCCTTACTTCAGTCAGTATGTCTGTAAGTATCATGCTTTTATGCATAAAAATTGATACCGAAAGTGGAACTGTCAACAATAATCCCTTATAAACTTACTGTAACTGAATTCTTTTGTGTGTGTGTTGCGTGTGCAGAAAAAAAATTACAAATAAAAGTCTATATTCCATACATGTCACATCAATTTCAGTACATTTTAATAGAGTATAACATTTTTTGAAAAAAAAATTTTTTTTTGATTTTTTTTCCTTATAATGTAACAGTTTTTTATTTATTTATTTATTGTGCGTGTGTGTTTATTTATTCACAAACAAATTTTAGTTGGTGCATAATAACTAAGATATAGTTAAGATAGAATATGATTTAAATAAAATAAACTTTGTAAACAATACATCCCATAGGCCATAATGCTTTCTTTATCTTCTTCTTTTGATAGCTCTGAATAGGAAGTTAAAAATTTATTACATATCATGTAATGTACTAAAATAATGAAGTTTTAAGGCTATTCTGTTATTCACACTTACACTGTTTTATTTGCAAATGTATAAAGTACTTTTATTTTGAAACTATGTAATCAAATGCGTTCTTTTTTCGTCTTTCGGTAAAGGTATTGGGTTTTTTAGAAAAATGCTGTTTAAATTAGCGTTTTGAACCAAATTTCCTCATACGATAGCGCAATAAAGAAAAAAACTCCCGTCATAAGTCAACATTTGCTTATGACCTAAGATGTAATTCATTTACTGGAAGGTATTAAAAAAAATGATTCCAAATCACTTTCACTAGTATGCCGATAAGTATCAAGCTTTTATTTTTAAAACTTGCGACAGAAAGTGGAATTGTCGACAATAATCACTCATAAACTTAATGTAACTAAATTTTTTTTCTCCCTCTCTTTGTCTGTAAAAATGGTGGAAATAAATGCTATGCATATGCAGTCCATTTTCTACAAGACTTTAGTACACTTGATATCAATTTCAGTAAGTTTTGATAGTGTTACATTTTTATATTTTTTTCTTATAATGTAAGATAATTCATTTTTTTTGTGCATGACTTTATTTATTTGCAAACAAATTTTAGTTAGTACATACTAAGGTATAGTTATGCTGGTATACAATTTAGTTAAAGTAAAATTTGCAAGTCTTACTTGCCCATAGTCAGTAATGTTAATTTCCCCCCTCTGAAAACCCTGAATAGAAACTTTAGAATTAACTATACTCCATCTAATGTGCTAAAAAAATTCTTTTAAGGTTTATTATTATATCATATTTGATTGTATTTATAAGTATATTAATATTATTTTTATTTTTATTATGTTATATAAAAATTTTTAAATAAATGTACATATATTTTATTTTAGTTGATTTGTCAAATTTCAGATAAGTTTGTAATACCAGTTCATCTATTTTACTGACTGTATCTAAGAATGGTGATCTGGAAAATTATTAAAATACTGCAGTCACCTCTCACTTATGCGCTTCTCGGCTATACGCGTCTGTCAGTTATACACGAATGTCGTAAGGTCTCGCAATGAGGAATAGGAAAATAATTCTGTGGATCTCTCACTTATAAGCGACACTTTGATTTGTCTCTCTCAGTTATATGCGGAAATAAGAGCGCAGTTCACAAATTCTGAGTTAGCTGCAAAACTTTTTTTTTTATCTATAAAGAATTTTATGCACATGTCAAGGTCAAAAGAACTATCCGCAAAGTGCCTAAGAGGGCGGTGAGGGTGTTACATTTCGAATTTTCACCCCCTCCGTTTTGATGGTTCTTTCTTTTCTTTTATTTTTATCAAGCCACGCGCGTGTTCTCTTCCCTCCTTCCCTTTACGGTAGCATCTGAAAATTTTTTGTAATAAAAATGAGCAAAAAAAAGTTAACAATCTCGTTCAAAATGGAAGTTATACAAGCTGCAGAAAATGCTCCTAAACTGTCAAAAATAAGTTTAGCTCGAAAATTCGATTTCCCGGAATCAATAGTCAGAGGGATTTTAAAGAACAAGGACTCGATCCAAAAAATGGACAGTGAAGCAAAGAAACGGTCAAGAACTCAGAATTGAAAATTTGAGATTTTAGAAATCTCACTAATTCAGTGGTTCAGAGAAAAGAGAGCTTCCAATTTACCCATTAGCGGTGAGTTATTGAAAGAAAGGGCATTCACTTTGTCATCAAAAATGGAAATCGGAAGAATTTTTTTTAAGTGCACTATACTATTATTACACCCCTTTTATTATATAAAATGTTATTAATCATAATTCTTATATTTCAAAATGTTTTAATTTCCTGTAATATGTATAACATGTATTATGAATTACTACATATAACATTCTCTCAAGTATGCGCGGCTCTCAGTTATACCCGATTTTAAATCAATCCCTTCAAACGCGTATAAGTGAAAGGCGACTGTATTTTCTAATGATTCATATGTACTAATTCATTCCTCGTGCTCTAGCACTCATTTTAAATATAAAAATGAAAGTGAAAAAAAAATGGGGATAACTGGCGCAAGTAACAACCTACTCAATACATCCAAGAATTATACAGCAACCCAGGATCCCAACCCTTCTCCGCATTTTCAAACAAAGGTTCGAGAAGAAGTGGTCACTTCAATGTGTGTGGGGGGGGGGAGGGGAATTCTAAGCTATTGCCGTACTTAGAGACTGCGTTTTTTAACTTCTATACCAGGTAATAGAAGGTTAATTAAAGTTTATTGAGAATTCCTACAGCTATTTTTTATGAGTTTTCTTTTCTTTTTTCGTGCGTTTCATGGTGAATGTTTGACATTCTTAAACAGAATCCGATTTCAATCATTTTGAGCAATGTAGTAAACTTCTTCTTTTGACATTTTTACTGTTTCTTTTCATTTTACGGTGATCTTTTGACATTCGTAAAAGTAACCCAATTTTAATCTTTCAGCCTAATACAGTATTTTTTTTCTTTGTGATTTTAAACTGTTTTGAATTTTTCCATGCTTCAAGGTCATTTTAAGACAATTTTTTTTTTCTGAAATGGAAAGAATTCTACGGTAACATTTTTTTCATCTGAACAATATTCAGGATTTATTTGGAAATTCAGGACAACACAAGCCCAAACACGATAATTAAAACCCAATGCAAACTCGAAACAATTAATGTTAACTCCTTCCCGAAACAAACAAATAATAATAATAAGTCAACTGACCGGAATCAATACTCGATTGGCGAAATTTATTTTTTTCTGCAACCGAATGAAAAAAATTGATTTTTTTTTCACGATCACTTATGAAATTCGCGATAGTTTATCGAAATTTATGATCTCCCCCCCCCCCCCCTAAAAAAAAGGACTGACAAAATTAACGATTTTTGAAAGCGATCGTTTAACGAAATTTGCATGTTTTCTTCGCGACCGATGGACGAATTTGATTTTTTTCATCTTCCGATTGTTAAAATTAGTGACGTTTTTGAGCATCGAATAGGAGAAAATCTGTATTTGTTTTTGAAATCTTTGACAAAGTTAATCATATTTCTGCGTGATCGTTTGAAGAAATTCGCCATTATTTCTGCCATCGATGGACAAATTTGATTTTTGTTTTGGATTAACTGGTATAATATTCAATATTTTTCGACAACCAATTGGAGAAAATCACTAGTTGTTTCTGAATTTTTACAAAATTCTCTGTATTTTTTTCACGATCGTGGGAAAAAAAAATTAGCTACTTTTTTTGAGTTCGACTGATGAAGTAATTTTGAAAATTCTGCAAAAGGAAAAAAAAATTGCGGACTTCCACGGTAATTAAAAAATATTCACGGAAGAATCAAACGCTTGTGAAAAAAATTTAATGTGAGGAAAATAGCCAAAAAACATTTATTATGCGCCATCTTCCTATTTTGAGTGTGAATCATATGCTCCTGCATGTTATATCAAATTCTGCCCCTCAAAGAAATTTTTGTTTATCCTTTAATAGAATCACTTGAAATGGCGCCCCTGATTCTGAGGTAGGGAGTTCGTGATGTAAATGTTTTCAGAAATACGATTAACTTGTGGAAAATATTTAATTTGTGTTGGTTTTATAATGAGAAGTTAGTTTTTCATTCCAGAATTTTTTTTCACTTTTTTTGTTATGTCTGAATTTTTGGATTCATGACCAATGTTTTTAAATTTTTGGATAAAGATACCTTAATTTTTTTGTAAGTCACTGATCAGGATACCCCTCTCTCTAAAGTTAATACCCCTCTGTATATGGACAAAAAGGATTTTTTCTCTTGTATCAGCAAGACAAAGTTTTTATAAAAATTCAACCTACGAGAAAATCCTTTATTTAACATAAAATTCATTTTTCATATGCATGAGCATGCATACGTTACTTAAAACCTTTTATATGAATCATGTACAGTTTCACACCAGATTTGTTCACAGCACCACATGAATCTTATTTGATTTGCAGAAGGAATATTGTTCCGAAACTGTTTTATTAGAGGAATTTAAATTGAAAAGAAATATAAGATAAATATTACTTGGAGGTAAGATGCATTTTAATAAATCAAATGTTTGGTCAAACTAGGCAACTGGAATAGAAGTCTAAAATAACAACAAGGAATAGATCGAAACCTTTTATTAAAAAGCAGTCAAAGTATTACAACTAGTATCTTAGGAAAATTGTTTAGAGCATGTACTCGTATTGAAAAGCTTTTCTTTATATGAGATGAATGATGTCCACATACGAGATAGTTTAAAAATAGTCTGTAGAAAATACTTCACAAAAGATTGGTTTTGAATTTGTGACAATATGTAAATGTATTTTTAAGATATCAATTTAAGTATATCCTCTAAATTATATTTAAAAACAAATATTCAGAAACGAATAGTACATTTTTTCCATTTGTGCTAACATGCACAGTTTTTAGATGGACAAGTTCTGATAATTCATTAGAGCATCATTATCACAAACAAAAGGTCTTTCAATATGCGTGGGAAGAAATGTTTTCTTAAACTGACATTTACTGAATATCCTTTGGAATATATTTCACAAACAGAAGGGCTTTTCTTGTGGATGTACAAATGCTGTTAGATGACTATTTTGTAAAAATCATTCGATAATATTTCACAAACAAAACGTTCTCAATTTGTATGCGTATACAGGTGTGCTTTTAAGTTAGACTTCTGTGAAAATCAAAGACTTTTAAGATACATAGACCGGCAAACTGTCAGTTTAACTGAGGATTTTTGATTACAGCTGTTGTACGGCAGTTTATATGTTTTATATTTTAATTTACCTAAGAAAATGCTTTTATTAGCGTATTTTTTCATTGCGGTTCATTAAGTACTAGTCTACCCTATTTCTTTTAGGCCTTTTTAAAAAAAAAATATCTTATTATTCATTATTTTTTTTTGTTTTTTTCGTATAGCAAGTAAGTATTTAAAAAAATCATCCTCCAAGGATAAAAATATAGTGTTATTTTCGTTAATATTCAGTTTTTTAATTACCTTTTTGCATAAAAATTAGTTTAAAAAACGTAAATTTCTTTACAAGTAATTTAAAATTTTGTAAATTACTATATTATGTTACAGTTGCTACCTTTAATCTAAACTTCCTTTCCAGTTACTTTTGTAAGTCAAACTTATAAAAAAGGTGGAATTATAATCTTTAACAATCTAGTTCCACATAAATTTCGCCTTTATTTAAGTTTATAAGGCATGTTAAAACTAGATACTCTTTTTTTAAACATACCATCCATAAAAGAAATAAATCGCCTTTTTTAACTTTATTTCTGAAAATTCAATATTTATAACGCATATTTAGATATAAAAAATAACTTCATGTAAAAAAATATGCAATAAACTTCATATATATATTGAAAAAATTAATTTTTAAGCTCATTGTAGCCATAGCACTTAATGGTAAATAGCCACAGCTGACGTACAAACCTCGCGGTTCGGGTGTTTCAATTTACTTCAGATGGCTGCCATGATTTCGCATGCTTTTGAATGGGAATTGCCGATCTATTTATCTTAAATGTCTTTGGTGAAAATCCTTCGGAACATACTTCACAAACAAAAGGTTAATCAGTAGAATTAGTGCGCAAGTGTACCTTCAGACTATCACTCTATAAAAAAAATTTAAAACATATTTCACAAACAACAGGTTTTTCATTTGTATGGGTAGAGAAATATGTTTTAAGAATACCTTTTTATGCAAATCCTCAGGAGCATATTTCACAACCAAAAGGTTTTTACTTTGTATGTATACGTAAGTGTTTTCTCAGATGACCACTTTGTGAAAATCCTTTGGAACATATTTCGCAAACGACAGGTTTTTCGTTTGTATGGATACGCAAGTGTTTTCTCAGATTACCACTTTCTGAAAATCCTTTGGAACATATTTCACACACAAAAGGTTTTTCGTTTGTATGGATACGTAAGTGTTTTCTCAGATTACTACTTTCTGAAAATCTTTTGGAACATATTTCACAAACAAAAGGTTTTTCGTTTGTATGGGTACACAAGTGTTTTCTCAGATTACCCTTTTTTGAAAATCCTCTGGAACATATTTCACAAATGAAAGGTTTTTCGTTTGTATGGTTATGCATGTGATTTCTGAGATCAGCTCTCCGTAAAAATCTTTTGGAACATATTTCACAAACAAAAGCTTTTTCTTTTGTATGGATAAGCAAGTGTCGTTTTAGATTATCATTTTGTGGAAATCCTTTGGAACATACTTCACAAACAAAAGATTTTTCGTTTTTATGGATACGCAAGTGTTTTCTTAAACCATCACTTTGTGAAAATCTTTTGAAACATATTTTACAAGGAAAGTTTTTTTCAGTTCCTTGAGAGTGAGTCTGAGGCACTGACATTTTCTTTAGAGAAAATACTTCTTTTCATAGAACATAGAAGATAACATATCTTCATAAGACGATACTTTGTTGAACTTATTCAAGAGATTAGTTTAAAAAGAAGTATGTTAGAGTTTTCTACCTTTTAATCTAAAATGTTAAATAAATTAATTATGTCTTCTTTATATGCAAATTTAAAAACATTAATTATCAATGTTCAAAGAATTCAATAATTTAACCCCTTAACGGTCGCATTAAATTACGGTTTAAAAATTCAAATTGCTTATTCGCACCACTTTTTTGAAAAATAAATATTCACCTTATTTAATGACAGGTAAAATGATACTGTAATAAATCCAATTACACTATTTTATAAAACTGGTTGGAATCAAGCAATGTGAATAAAAGACACAGCCCGTGAATATTACGAGAGCGAGAATTAACGGGTTAAACAGCCAGAAAATCAAAATGAGAAACATTTGTAGAAACTATTTATTTCATATTTACCTTTAAGAAAATGAAGTTTGCAGTAGAAAAAAACCGCAGCAACATCTTCACTAGGCCAACACACTTTTAAATCCTAAATATTATCGTTAAATGATATTCTTGAGTAATGTGAAGTCAAGTAGTAGTATAAAAGTAATAAACATAAAATTGGAAAACACTAATTTGATTAGAAATAATGTAGCATAATACTATAAAAAATGCGGTTGACAATTTATTGCATTCAAAATTTGAAGCAAAAACAAATTCAAAATTTAAAAACGAATTTCTGTGATTCGGACAAGTCATTGGGCTTTTTTGAACAATTATGGCTTCTCTTACAGATGTGTTTAGATATTTTCATAGGTGATTTGTATCGAAAACTGGAGTAATCTAATGACATATTCTGCACTCCAGTGCTGGCTTTTAAGTAAAAGTAATGAAAAACAGTGTGAAGTATTCGAAAATTTCTTTTTTAAATACTGGTTCACAGAAGGATTTTTGGAAAGGGGCTATATGCTATGATAGTTTATAACAATGAAATAAATTGAGGCAATAACAGGGTTGGAAAAAACCGGTTTTTATGAAAAAATAAATAAAAAACCTGGTTTATTTGGTTTAACCTTCTGAAATTGGCATAAGTTGTCTTTATTAAACCTAAATATGGCAATCCGGAGAACTTTCTTCCCTCTTTTACTAGCGGGTCACGAGAGGAGCATCCTTTGTATTTCTCCCCGGAAAGCGTCAATCCACACCCCTTCTGACAATAGTTGCCGTACAATTCCAGAATTGTTTGCCTTTCTCGACGGAGGTGAGGATTTTTCCCACAGAAATGGTTATTTTGGCGCTTTTAGAAAGAATATAGTTTCAGTTGAATATTTCTGAGCTAATCCTTTTTTTCTCTTTTGTGTGAGAATATATTTATGAAGAAATAAATGTGTATTGATTTTTACAAACACTCCATTTATAGATATTAGTCTTTTTTAACTGCTTTTATTTTTCACTAAATAGTAAAAAATATACATTGTATCGCAAATTATATTAAACATCATTCATAATCATAGAATAAAAGGATTTTAGATCATGTTTTGTTCTTCGAAATTGTGTTTTCAGTTTTAGATTTCTTGAAACTTATAAAATACTTGAAATATTTAGGCTGACGAAGCCGCAAATTTAGCGATTTTAATTCATAATGGACTGAAAATTATTCCTAAGGGATTGAACTGTTTAAGAAGATCTTATTCGTTTTCAAGTTACTCATTGAGAAAATCTCTCACACATTTCAGCATGTAAAAACAATCGTCAATTTTTTTTTAAATAGAAGATCACGATTTTATCGAAATATGTTTTTTTTTTTTTCAAGTAAATTATATATATGATTTTAATGATTTTTTGTTTGTTTTACCAAATATATATTTTTTTCATTTACCGGTTCAAGGTAAAATAATGTATATTTATGTACAAAAAAAGAAAACTCATCCAATAATAACTCTGTTCTTTTTAAGCATGTTGCAAAATGATTGGGGGGGGGGGGAATCATGTAATTGATATTCCAGTTGTAAAATATGAATTTAGAATTACTACATTTACTACTGCAGAAATATTCTTTAGTGTAATAAAAAAAATTATTAATTATCAGTTTTCTGCTAATTTTAATTATATCAATTAGGCAAATATTCACTGTGAAAAACAGATGCAATTAGAATTCTGTAAACATTTTCTCGGACGTTATAAACACATTTTTAAAGAACTTTGCAATTTGTTAATTAAAAAGATACATTCCAAAAAAAGTTAAGTCCCATAAAAATAGCTACTGCAAAATCCTGAAAAACACATTTGTTTTCAAAAGCAAAAACAGTCATATTTGGGAGGGGGGATTATAATCATGATTTTTTTTAATAAAAAAAATCTGTTTTATGCTTAGTTTAGAAGTAAAAAAGGTAATTGCAAGGGTGATAATCTTCCATATTTTGTCAAATTCCCAGTTTAAAAAAATCTTCTAAATGCATCCCCCCCCACACACACACATACACAATACACACCCCTCTAACAAAAAATTCCTAAAAGATTAACTCTTTAAAAATTCTAAGTTATTTTACTTATTTATTATTTTATGTCGATTAAACTTGGCATATTTAGCCTTGCGACTTGTTAATCCCAATGTGCTATTTTTAAAATTCGTTGAGGATTTTCTCAGAGCGCCGTGGCAATTTTCTACGAACGAGCGGTAACTCTCTTAGAAATTTTCCGAAAATTTAGACCATTTAGTTCCAAACATTTTTAAAAGATCGATCACCAGTCCAAAAATTCAGATATAAAAAACCGCTATTTTTTTCAATTAAAACTCTTATACGGGATATTAAGCATGAGATGATGGTTTGGGGAATATTTACATTGAGGGTTCCCATCCACAGTCACAGAGGCGCCATTTAAATTTTTTTGAAGGTAGCATTTACTACTGCGTGATAGATTGCGCGAATCGCGCACAGATTATGAAATTTTTTTGTTGCATCCCCCCCCCCCTTTAATTCTTTTACAGATATTTGATTCTTCCGCGAAATTGTTTAATTTTCAGGACAGGCGGCGATTTCTTTTCTTTTACGGAATTTCGCAAATTAAATTCGTGAATTTCTTCAAGTGATGGAGAAAAAATATCGTGAATTTCAACGATAATCTCAGAAACAAATAAGGATTTTCTTCAATGGATCGCTGAAAAAAAAGGAAAAAGAAAAATCGCAAATTTCGCTAAAATATCTCGCAAACAAATCACAAGTTTTGCCAATTAAGTAAAACGTCAAGAATTCCGATAAACGATCAAGGGGAAAGTCAGTAATTTCGTCAAAAAATCGCGGAAACTAATAGACAATTTTGTCAATAGGTTGCGAAAAAATATTGAGAATTTGTCAATCGGTTTTGTCAAAAAAATCACTTTTGTCAATCGATCTAAAAATAAATAAAGGCTAAGGATTTCTCCAAATGATTATAGAAAAAAATCGTGAATTTCATGAAACGAATCACATCGAGTCAGAAATGCCAATTTTTCCACAGGTCGGGTTTCTTTCTTTCTTTTTTACAGTACTTTTTTTAAGTATGTTTGTGATCATTTTAATTTTAATTTATAATTATGCTTGAAGGGTATAAAAATACTTCGAAGTGCAACGGGTCGAGTAAGTAGATTTTACCGAGGGTCTTTTTTTTTTTCGAAGGGGTGAAATTAACTACGTTTTTGGAATATTATAAGAGCGTTTGCAATATTGTTCAGATGAATTTGTTTACCAAGCTTATTTTTTAGCATTATATACGCTAATTTTCCTTTAATGCCATTTTTATGTCTCCTGATGCTTATTTTTTTCTTTCCTTCATGCTCTTTTTCTTCTCCGCCGTGCCTTTTTCACCCTCGTCGTGCTATTTTCGCCCAGTAGAACTGGACCTATTTTCTACCAAAAACCCTTTTTTATAGTAACAGTAAATAATCAATCATCTACTTTCTCCAAAATTATTGCTGTTGCCTTTACCCAACGCTTTCTGGTACCAAACATGCATAGATTACCCTTTATATCACTTTAATATTTTTAACATATTTATTATCTTACAGTAACAATCAATAAAGGAATAAATATCCTTAAATTATCCATACCTCTAAAATTCTGTGCAGCTCTCGCTTTACCTCTCACCCCCCCCCCCCCCCCCCCCAAGCAGTTTAAAAATTCTTTATTTTTTATTTCTGCTTTATTTAAGAATTTATTGTAAAAATAATTTAATAATAATACAAATTATTTCATCTCCCCTCTAAAAAAAATATTATTTTTATTTATTTAATGATTTATTTATTTGGTCTCTCTATATTACTTTTTTGTAACAATAATAAAATGATCGTTTATGTTGAGAAAGTAAAATAATTACATTTCTTTTTTTTCTTTATTCAGGGCAAAATTGCCTGTACACTTAAAAGAACATTTTATTTTTGCAGTGTGTAAATTAAATGAAAAAATGATATCTTCATATAAAGAAATTTTCACTGTAGCCTGGTATTTATGCTGGTGAAAAAATCATTTACTAGTTTTTCTATTTGTTTTTGGGTCAGACATTCAAATAGCGGAACCATTATTCTCCGATTATATATATTGTTTAATAAATAAACAATATATATAGTATTTTTAGCGCAACCAAAGAGAGCAAGAAAATAATATTACCTGGCACAAGTATCTATGTTGAAAAAAATGACAGGAACGAGACCTCTGCCTAAGAAACCTCCAATTTAAAAACCTGTTATTCCATTACCGCGCCAAAGCCAAACATATTTCTCCTTTCACCCGGAAAAAGAGACCAACCTCCCCCCGAAACTCTGAGATGACAGTTGACTGATTATCCTAACTTCAAAACAGGAGAAGCAATTTTAGAGTACAGAGCCATTCTTTGGGGATAGTTTTATTAGAGTACATACATCATACCCGTCGAATCAAGAAGGTTAAACCAGGTTTTTTTGGTTTAAACCGAGTTTTTTCAAATATAATTTCCTATTACATATACATGCATATGTATAGATAAAAATAAACATTGTTGGATATATAGGTAATATAACTTCATTTTAAAATAATTTAAATTAAATAATTACAATCAGTTGTGTAGAAAATTGAAATCATCTAAAATTCAAACATTTTTGGGAAAAGCTATCTCTTATGTTCCATGAATAAAATGCTCTCCATAGTTTAAACACTGATACCTTGAAATTCAGAATAAACAACCTTTTGATGACTAGTACTATAAATAAATATATGATGTAGTTTCATAAATATAATACACTTTCCTATAGCTATTCAAAATAATTTCTTTGAAATACTTGTTATCAGAGATGTCTGATTTTTCTATTAGAACACTACATGAACAATTATCTTTTATTGAAAATAAAGCTTTTTATAAAGAATTCCTGTAATGGTTTGAATTTAGAGGTAGTCTTTACACATTTCAAGAAGTATTGTGTATTGTCATTTGACACTTCTCCTCTGAAACTGCCAGGTTAAAAAAAAGGCGATAGTAAAATAAACAGAAATACCTATTTACCAGCTTTTTAGACTACTGTAAACATTGATCTAAAAATGGAAAGTAGTTTTATAAAAGAGTTCATCCACTAAAACGTTTAAACAGCCATTAGACTTAATACACAGGCTTTTTATCTAAGCTATGTTACAATACTTATTACTTTTAACTGTCTAAATTAAAAATTAATACTATGTCTTTTTATGAAATTTTATGAGACTTTTTTCTATTATATCTCAAGCGAACCTCATCTCGATTTCCCTCCCCACCTCCCATTTTCTTGTCAGATCTAAATAGTGGGTTCGATTGTGCAATAGAGGATTTAAATATATCTTATTATATATTTTAGTTAAAAGTAAATAGGTGCTTCACTAGCACTAAATTTTTTAATATCTTCTTATTAGACTTCATATCTCGAGCTTCTTTTTTATTCTTAAAAAAATCTCCCCAATCAAGAAAATTTTCTTTTACACCTTCACTGAAATCTTAAAGGTCGTTTTATGTTATTAATTGTAAATTAATCTGTGTTTTCTCAAAGAAAAATATTTTATTCTATATATTGAATTTTTTTAATCTATTTTATCTTTGCTAAATTCACATATTTTAAGTTTTTAGAGCTTCGGATACATTCATCAACACATGCAATTTGCTTTCTACATGCATACAAACATGACCTAGACTCACTACGTCTCACGGGGACTGCTAAGATAAGACTGTTAACAGTAGAAATTATTTATATCTAATAATGTTAAACACTTAAATTACAAAAATGAGAAAATATTGTATTAGATTTATTCTAAAAAAACCAATTGGCTTTTGGGGGGAAAAAACCAGTTGGTTAACAAATTGGTTTAAAGCGTGCCAACCCTGCAGGTAACAGAATAAAATCATAATGCAAAACACCCAATCCCAATGTAGGAGTGTAAGAAAATCAAAGGCTTAGTAAATCCAATAGCCATAGAGCAAAGAAGACTCCCAGCCAATCATTCATTAGCATACAGAACAAAGAGTAACCAATGGTGAGAATTACTTATATGATTATGTCATCATTGAGGCTTTGAGACATGATGTAATTCTTAATAAATCTAAACTAATCCAGCAATTAGTAAAAGTGTATTTTTAGCTTGAATCTGCCATTTTGGCTATAATTAAAAATAAAAGCCTAAAAGAAGAAAGAAAACTAACTACTTGTTTTTTTCTTCCCAGCTTATTTTAGAAAAAATAGTTAGTCTGCCATGTAGATTTATAGATTACAAGAAAAGTTGGATTGATTAAAAATGTTTGTTTCTTTACAAATTTATTAATTCATCATTTTTCTAATGCTTTGCTTGTTGCTTCTGCATAACTTGGATTATGCATTTTTCAATAATGTGTAAAATAAATTAAAACATTAGGGGAAAAAAAAGAAAAAAACAGCATGTTTAAAAAAAAAAAAAACATTCAGTTTAAATCAAACAACCCTGGACAATAACAATAACCATCTCTTTCTAGCTCCATTTTAAGATTCCTGGGAAAACACTCACAACCTTCCTTATTAAGGATTTTTAATCAGCACCTTTTTCACTACTTATTAAATGTATAATAATTACAGTTGATATCATTAGATTAGCACATTTGCAATCGTTGTTATTCTCTTAGCAGTGGTTCGGGATATATGAGGTTCCCCACTATTAAAGAGCAGATTTTTATGAAGTGGAAAGCATTTTTATTAAATCAGTCGAGTAGAATACATATTTGAAACATTCGCCAGAGCTCCATAGAGTATTTCAACATTTTACTGCTTACACTTTAGTAGTTAGCCACTGTGAACTACATTTTAAAACGATATTATGTGCAGGGGTCGTATGCTTAAGGAATTTTTTCAGGACAAATATCACTATTTACTTATAGAAAAATAAAGCTAGGTTAAACGCACGAAATTTCGCCTTTTTTAAGAAGAGATTTTTCCATAAGAAAGTACTGGTATTGAAGAATTTTCCGGTCGTGAAATTTCAGGAGAAGTACGACCCCTGTATGTGGTCATCTATTATTAAGAAAGAATCACTTTCAAACGACAGTCATGAGTTTTGAAATCAATTGGTTCCACACAAATCTACAATCCTGACTCGTGTTTTGGCATTAAATAACTACTGGTACAGTGTTTTTCACTGCACTGCAGCTATACTGATTGGCTCATTACAGATTGAATAAGTGTAGAACTATATTTTTATTTTAAGTGTGCAGGAAAAATGGAATGAACTGTCTTATTCTCAAAATGGAGTGAATTGCTTATTTTATATATATAAAAAAAAAGTAACAGGAAAAAATGAGATTTACAGAACAGATAATTTTAATAGAATTTATATTGCCATTTAAGACTGAAAAATGAAAAGAGTTTGAAATAAATAATAATTATGTGAAATGTTTCTAGAATAGATGATGAAAGATAAGTAAAATATTAGTATACACTTTTTAAATAGAAATGAATTTAAATAAATGGGATTATTGGAATTTTTTTTAACAATAGGAAATAATTTAATAAAGTATTTACATTACTTAAAAATTTTTTAAAACGTTTGGACGAGTAGAATAGAAATATTAAAAAAATAAATAAAATCTGAGGGATTTTCGACGAAAAATGCGAGTTGTTTCAAAGTGGGTTCGGCTCATGTTTTTACTACCAAAAAGGCATATTTTCTCACGAAATTTTAAAGAGAGCTTGGACATAGTTACATTTATAACTGATTTAAATTTTAGACAGTTCAAGACAATAAAAAATATTAGTTTATTGGTTGTTATGCTTAAGGACCCGGACAAACAAACAAGAACAAAAAAAAAAAAAAAAAAAAAAAAAAAATACTTTTTAAAGAAACGTTTACACGTATATTTATAAATGATAAAAATTTCAAAGAAATTGGGCAACCGGAACTATTTTTTTTAACTATAAAACGACCCTAAGAAAATGTCTTCAAACGAGGGCTTTTACCATTAAATATCAATGTTTTTTAACGAATTTTTTATTTAAAAATATAAAATCATACAAAATTGACTTAAAGATATAAAATCATACAAATCTGATATTTATTTAAACTTAGATTTCATATTTATTTAAAGGCCTGTCCAACACCGGGTGAGTCAGCTGTATAATACAAAAATTATAGTAAATGCATCATACTTATCTATAATATAAAAATATGAGAATTTTCTTTTCTTTAAAATTTATATCCTCATCATGATGCAGCTATCTGATATTCAATAATAATAATTAAATTTGTTAATTGTTGCTATTAAATTCTTCACGTGTATTTTAATGAGTTTCAGCTTGCTAAAACTTAACTGAAAGTGGAATATACATGCAGCACAAAGACGATTTTGAGACATGTATATTTAGAAATGTAAGCTAATCCTTGACTATATTTTGTTACTAAGGAAATATCCGCAGGCAGACCTATCCTACGGAACAATTTCCTACACTTCACTGACCATATATGCTTTTTACTTTATCCCTATATCTCGGTTTCTATACAAATTGAGTAATTTGCACAAATTTTTGTTAATGGGAGAGAGAAAAGAGAAATTGGGAGTTGTCTGATAAAAAAAAAAAAAAAAAAATTGGGCTTCAAAATTTTTTTTATTGAAAATAAAAAACTTAAAAAAATTATTATTTTTTGGCCCACTACACCCATTTGGCCCACCCCACAATCGCGCGGTGGGCCAGTCCACCATGTATCCACATCATGATGCAGCTATCTGATGTTCAATAATAATAATAAAATTTGTTAACTGTTGCTCTTGTTTTAAATTCTTCACATGTATTTTAACAGGTTTCAACTTGCTAAAACCTCATTGAAAGTGGAAGATACATGCAGTGTTAAGAAAATTTTGAGATATGTATTTCATTTTGGATAGGCATCTTTAAGTTCTCTATACATATGTTAGAAGATCAATACTTGATATTGATTTCATTTTAGATCCAATTCCAATGCATATTTTAAATTCTTGACTTCCAGAAGTTGTTCATGTTTAGAGATTTTCCTTTTGTACATATTTGCTAAATGCTCAGCTAAACATGTAACACTCCTTTCGACATATTTTGGAAACAGCTCTCTTGGAGAAAACCATATACAGTAGAAGATCTTTATAACGCAAACCTAAAAACGCAAGGTTGTGCGTTATATAGAATTTTGCATTATATGGATCACATCATTAAATTCACCTTGTAAACATGGCCAAATATGTCTGAAACACATCAAAATACATTAGAATATCTTTATACTGCATTCTTGTTACCAAGAGTTATCCAAATTACATATTTTTGCATAATATAGGCCAGACATTGTTAAATTTACTTTATAAACATGATCCAAATATAACTGACACAACCATCCCTTATATTAGACATTTTCAAAAATGTTTATTGTAATAATAGCATTTTTTCAGTAAAAAGGTCTTAAATTAGAAGATAAAGTTGAACTAATGTATCAAATTTAGTCCTCTAGAGAGTAGCAATATTTTACATTGTGAAAGTGCAGGTGCTTTTTAACTTCAAAAATTATTGTTTACATCTGAGAAGTTGTGCGTTATATGGAGAATTGCGTTATAAAGATCTTCTACTGTATGTACAAATAAAATTTTGAGTGGATTAAATCTGCTTCTTAATTCAGTAAGGAATTTGTGAATTACAGAGATGAACATTAATGTGAATTTTTCATCATCAGACACATTACTAATTTCGTGTTCCCACAGTTTATCGAAAAACCCCGTTTTGAGTCTTCTCGTTTACCCAGATTAGAGGTCTGCATGGGCCGAAATTTCCAGGCCTAGGTCCTGCCCGACTCATAGGAAAAAAAAAATTAGCCTGGCCCGATATAAAAATTTACTCAGATTATATATTATTAGTTACTAGTAACTATTATTATTATTACTTACCCGTTTTAATGTCTGATTGTATCAATTGGGATATAAATTCTTTCTGAATATAATGTAAAGAATGTAACCTGAAATTTATTTTATTTGCCTAGGGTCCAGATTTTTCTATATGTTAATTTCTTGTCAGCATCACCATAACAAATTTCGATATTGTCCTTTTAAAAATATTAACTTTATATCAATGAGTGAAGTAGTGCAATTATTCACGTACAAAAATATTTTTCGTCAAACTTATTGTTTGTTAGTTCAATAATTGGAAAAAATAAATCTATATCCAAAATATCCAAGCAATTTTTTCATTGATTCATTAAAAAATTTAGAATTTTAACAACTGACTGAAATTTGCTGCAACATATTCTCTTTTGCTCCTATAATTGATTCTATTTAATGCAATATTATATTTAAATAGATTAAAAAATATGTACATTAGTAAAAGAAGATCTTCAATAAAGGTTGTAAAAAGTTGTTAATTTGTAGAATTAAAGTAAAGTGCAAAGCATTGAAAACATGACAATGCATTAAAAAAAAGTTAATAAATGTCAATGTTTTTTTTTTTTAATAACATTAAATTTTGCAAGGTTACAGCGGGTTGAAATCAGGGTTGCCGGCTTTTAGCCAGGCCAAAAAAAAAACCGGCCAGCTTTTTTTGGTTTTAACCACTTAAAAAAAAGCTGGCTTTTATTTTTCAAAAAGGTGGCTTATAGATAATTCATGTAAAATTTAGATTATCTTATTTTAAATACACTAATAAATATTTTATACTAAAAAAATATAAATTTCTATTAAATTTTGTCAAATAAATAAGTCCTTATAACAGCTAGAATGTAACTGTGAAGGCATTATGTCAGAAAAAAAATATAAATATTCAGAAGAATGCATTAAATTAGAATCAAAAGTATTAGTTTGGAATTCTTTATTATAGCTCTACACATACCACACATTTTAAAGATTATATGAAAGAATAAGAAAATGTCACACATCAAAATAGAGACATTCTTACATATTGATATTTACTTTTAAATTTGATTAAAACTAAATAGCATATATGTATTTAAAAACTGAACTTATCTTATATAATACTTCAGAACACCGAGTAATAAGTAATTAATATTCTAACTTAAAAAAATGATATATGTAAAAAGTTTTTCTGCTACTGAGCGGTTATGTAACTTATTCCAGATATATCCACACGAAGAGATTAAAATTGTAGAATGAACAATGTTGAAAGAGAAATTAGGAAGGATATAACATTTGTGAAAATTTTAGTACATGTAAGCGTATAAAATAAAGAAAAAAATATCTCCAAATTAAACTTGTTGAATTAGAGTTTTAAAAATGTAGTTGCAATTTAAAATAGAGCATATTCAGGCATAAATTAATGCATATGTTATTCATAATACTGTTTTAGTAGAGAGAAATGATGTTTTTATTAAATCACATTATGTGTGATTTTAAATAAATGTTTATGAGAAATAAAATAAGACTTGTACAGTGAAACTTCCATTAACGAAGTCTCATCGTTACACTTGAACACTTCGTTAAGAAAAAAATTTGTTAAACAGAAATCAACTCAAATTAATGAAATTTGTATAACAAAATACATATTACATAAAATGAAAAATACGCATAAAATTGAACTATTGAAAAAATGCATTTTAATTCGGGCAGTAACTTTTTTTATGCAATGTAGACATATAGGAAAAATTTAATTAGAATATCTAAAAAAGCACATAATAAAGAGAGGTAAATAAAAATTGAAACTTAGAGCACCTTTTTTTTTTTTTTTTTTTCTCAGTATTGCAAATCCTTAACTTTAAAAAAGTCGGTAATATTATTTTCTACAAGTTTCTTATAAAAAATACACTGTTCATAAAAATGTTTGCTTACAACTTTGTTATACAGAATATATTTTTCGTAATATGGAGAATAATTTACATGTCAATGGTGTTCAAAGTCAAGGTTCAGCTGCAAATTTCATTAAGTAGAAAACTTCGTTAAAGGGAAATTTGACTGTATGTTAATATCCCTTAAAATTAGTTAATAAAATATATAACTAAGACAACCATTGTCCTTTTTAATTATATAAAGCAGTAAAAAGGGAAAAAAGGGGGTGTTAAGGTCAGTGTAAACCAGAGAAAGCAATTGGTATAGCCTTTTATTCCAATATTTTAATGTCCTCATTATTCAAAAATTGGATTATATTAATTTCTACCTCAATTTAATGTCTTTAAAACTAATTAAAAAACACATAAAAATGTCATTTATAATTAAAATGCTTCACTGTATAAAAGCCAATTTTGGCCAAAAAAAAGCTGGTTAAAACCAATAAAAGCCACTGGCATGGCTTTTTTAATTTCAGCCGGCTTTTTTGCAACCCTGGTTGAAATAACTGGCACACCAGCAGACATTTCGGCATGGTACAATGGGAAAGTACTATTACAGTGAAACTCGTTTAAGATACGCCCGCTTAAGATACGATCCCGCTTAAGATACGAATTGTCTTCGGTCCCTTGAAAAATACCTATTAAACCTGTGTAAAATTACCCGCTTAATATACGTATGCATAAGATACGATCCCGCTTAATATACGAAGAAAATTTGTCCCTTGGTGACAAAAAACCCGCTTAATATACGAAAAGGTGCTTATGTAATCCATTTATCACGTGTCTTTAGGGCAGAATGGGTAAAAAGAGCAACTGAATTGAGCTATTGAAAAACTACTCAAGATGCGATATTTACAATGTCGACGAGATGGGCCTTTTTTAAAAATTAATGCCTGATAAAACAATGGCTTTTAAGGGTAAGAAATGTTCTGGAGACAAACTGAGCAAAGGATGTATCACTGTTCTCGTTGGATCAAATATGATAACGGATGAATTAAAATCCCTCGTCATCGGCAAGTCGCGGAATCCTCGCTGCTTTAAAAATGGTATAAATCTGCTCTGCGATTATAAAAGTCGAGCCAAAACATGGATGACAAGCGATATATTCGATAAGTGGATTCGGAAGTTCAATGGACGAATGACAAAAGAGTCCAGGAAAGTACTGCGTCATGCCGAAAACTGTCCCGCCCATCCCAAGGATATCCCAGTTTACAAAACATTAAACTAGTCTTTTTACCACTCAATGCGACTTAGCGTGGTTCAACTGATGGATCAGGGCATAATTCATGTTCTCAAATATGAAATGCAAAATGAAATACAAAAGTCGTGTCGTTGTACGTCATCTCTTGGACGTATGTATTTCCTGAGTGCGTCCTGGTAAGACGTTAGAGATCTGCGCGGGCTCGGGCCTAATTTCATTCACGGCACTCGGGCCGGGCCGGGCTGGAATCTTACAGTTTTCCTAAAGGGCAGGGCCGAACTTATTTTTTCTGTACAGAGCCAGGACTGGTTTCATTCCTAGTCTTCACGGCCCAAACTTCCAGTCCCAGTTTTGACCCAGGCCGTATGAAAATCATTGTCTCGGCGTGGCCTGGTACGTTCAAAGGTCAGTAAAATTAGGCTTGGGCCAAAAAAATTTTCAAAAAATGCATACATTTTTAAATAGCCATTATTCTACGATTAAACATTGCAATTCTTTCTTTTTAAAGAATAGTAGATTTCTAAGCTTATTAAAATATAGTTAATTTAAAATATAGTAAAACGTGTGAAAAAGAACCTGCCTATGACGGAATTTTGTTTTAAACTGAAAAACATGTTGATCCATTCAAAATTAATATACTAATACGTAAGAAAAGAATATATAATACATTTACACTTGCTAAGATGGGAACTTGTCTATAACGCATTTTTTTTCTTTTCTTTTCTTTTCCATTTCAGATTTTACTGTATAGCATTTTTCACATTTTTAACATTTCAATACATGTAGAATATGGATTAACAATATTAATGATAACTGAAACATTTACATACAAGAAATAGAGATTCATTAAAAAAATAATAATAAATATCGCACCCTGCGGTCTTCTATAAAAATGAAGATTATAAACATGAAAAAAAGGTTAAGATAAACATTTTTGGCCTGAACTCCTCGTACGAGACAAATGTTTAACCAAATCGACATAAAAATGTATTTTTTGTAGAAATTAACTCGGGGCGAGATTTTAACTTTTCCGGGCCGGGCCGCACTCTGGCCGAACTTCTAGCTGTTATACCGGGCCGGGTCAATAAACCTTTTTCTACCGACCGGGCCGGGCTCGGGCCGAAATTTTAATTTTTTTACCGGGCCGGGCTGAATTTTTTATATGTGTCGGGCCGGGCCCGGGCCTGGAAATGTCGGCCCGTGCAGACCTCTAGAAGACGTAACATAATTGAGAACTGCTTCTGTAAAGCCTTTGACGTCGATGGCACTTTGCAAAACGTTGAAATCGCAGAAGACGAGTAGCATCAAGAAGAATGCAAAGATTGGGACTCATTTGTCAAAACTGACGATCAGGTTGTAACAAATGAAGTCCGTTCTATCGCATATATAATCGCGGGCGTCAAAAGGTCCGATGAACCTAGACCTTC
This sequence comes from Maratus speciosus, assembly GCA_963932465.1. Taxonomy (NCBI): domain Eukaryota; kingdom Metazoa; phylum Arthropoda; class Arachnida; order Araneae; family Salticidae; genus Maratus; species Maratus speciosus. The sequence goes on along the minus strand of OZ010797.1, from coordinate 71,829,433 downwards.
AGAAGAATCAAAAGACGACGCGGATGAAGAAACTGATGTACCATCCATACCACCATTCGCATCTGTAATGATCTCGTTCAGCTTACTTCAATAGTACGCCTCTTCGACGAATGCTGGTCCATCCATCAGAGATTTTTTTCGATCACATAAACAAGGCGGAAAATTTTGCACCACATTGCACCAAATCAAAGTAAACGACTTTTTTTCAACAAACTAAAACTATTTCACGGACTTTAATTTTGATAATGTATCAAATAATTATTGTTCCTTGCATACATTTGGTTTGTCTCTAAAAATAATTATGAAAATTTATTATTTTTCCTCTTTTAGTAGCGTATTTTAGTTTCTGTTTTCTAAAGATTAACGGAAATTTCGCTTTATTGTCTTTTTAGGTGCGTTCGTAATTATATAAATACGTAGCACCTATAGTCGTCGTTCAGTCCGTCTGTCCGTCCGTCCGCATGTAACAGAGCAAAAACTGCCCAACCGAATGGGCTGAAATTTTAAATATATGATTGTTGCAATATTTTGTCGAGCCATTTCAAGTTTTATGAAAATCGGATGTATAGTTTAATTACAGGGACAGTCAAAAGTTTTTCTTTACATTACGACCAATGGGAAAAATTATTGCAAATGTATTTTAATGATGTTACAGACTTCCGAATGGTCTGAAATTTTAAATATATAATTGTTGCAATATTTTGTCGAGTCATTTCCTATTTTATGAAAATCGGATGTGTAGTTTAATTACAGGGACAGTCAAAAGTGTTCCGTTACATTACGGGGAATGGGTAAAAATTATTGCAAGTGCATTTTAATGATGTTACAGACGATGCACTTATGAAGTGCAAACAAATATACATTCAGTACAATATGGGGTGCAAAAAATAATTATAAAACTAGTTATAGTACGAACGCACCTCATTTGCCACGTTTGACGAGCAATTTCCAACTTGTTTAAATTTGGCAGAGAGTAATGCATAAAGGCATTTAAATTTTGTTATTGTACACGCGGTTACTCAATAAAATTGGAGAAAAATAAAGTTATTCTTTATTTCAAAATCTTAAACTCAAATTTTCTAGAATATCTAAAACTTGTTAGAAATGTTTAAAATAAGAGTTATAAATTGCTAAAATACGTTAATAACAATGTACACTGGCTTTACATGCGTTATTATTCGAGAATCTATGAAATCCGGATAAGATACGATCCCGCTTAAGATACGAAATGCTCTCGGTCCCTTGATTCGTATCTTAAACGAGTTTCACTGTATTATAAATAACATTACCATATCTTTCTTCGAGTCATAAAATTATTCTCTCTTTTTAAAAAAGTAAGCACACTAAGATTAAAAAATATTTCTACAGATGAAAGAATGATTTTCTTACATTTTCATTCTACTCTACAAGTAAACATTTAAGAACAAATTGGAGATAAAGGAGAATGAAATAACAAAATCTTCTCAACAGCTATTATGAAATGAAATGTTATGCAGACCAGAGTTACTTCAGTAGCAACTGAAAGAAAGTTTTCAACTTTTGCATTCATATATTACACTAAATAAAGAAATTGGTTATAAATAGAAAAGGAATCAACACTTTTTTATTTTATTTATTTATTGTTTGACAGTTCAAAACACTAAATGCTAATAATGCTCGTTAATATTTATTATTTTGATAAATTTATGTGGATTGCAGATATGATTCATCATTCTTAAGCTTATATTTAATCTACTCTGAATTAATAGTCATAATGTTTTGGTTATCATAGACATACATGTTAAAATTTTAAACTTTTGTGATTGCAGTTATTTTAAAAAGGAAAAGTGCAAAAGAACTGGTATGGTATTTATGTTATTTGTGCAATTAACTAATGAAAATAATTATTTGCAATTTTTATATTTTCTAGAATTACTAATTATAAGGTTACATATTAAACAGAAAAAAGGATAAAATTCTATACTTGGGTGTTTTTGGTGATTTTTTTTTTTTTTTTTTGGTCACCAAATTTAACATTTTGGCAAAAGCAAATTTTTAAAAGAATAAGTACATTTAATGTTAATTTTTATACTTTCTGGCAAACAATCCAACATTACACATTATTTTTTAACAATTATTTTATTCAGAAACAAAGAACATTTGACAGAAATAGAATAACTTACCGATACAGGAGCAACTCTGACAATGTACTCCAGCAACTTCAACTATGCAGTAAGTAGCAAAAATTCGCAATGTCAAAGATCCACAAATTCATCAATAACTCCAGTTTTAAATTCTTCAAAAGACAAAAAAGGCCAAAACACCTACTTTTAAATAATGGCTAAATGGAAAATCATAATTCTACAGAGCAATGACAGCAAGTTGCGAAGATCAAATTGAAAATGATGCTACCTTAATTTTTAGCAAATTCTTACTTTATTTATCAATCAAAAATTCCTAACACAAAGAAGTTAACAGTGCACGCACAAAAAGATTGCTCTGCGGTGGAAGGATAAATGTTCACTCTGAACATTGCCATAAAGACCATGTTCATAAAGCTAAGGGTTACCAAAAAACAGAGACTATTGCCTTTGCTTTGCACCCGAAAAAAAAAAAAATCACCAAATGCATCCAAATATGAAATTTCCTCCCCACAAAATATAAATTATAATATGCTACTAAATACAAAATATGCTGCTTAATACCATCCAATTAGGGACTTCATTGTTTTCGAAAATCATAATTCTTGGAAACCATTCAATACCCTGAAACAGGAAAAAAATCATAACTTAAATAAAAAAAAAATCTAATTTTTCAACTTTTTTTTTACCTTTTAGTTGATAAAAATACAAGAAAAAAAAAAGGAAGTCAAAGGAAATAAAGTCAAGAACACTTACGTTGATTAAACAAGTATATTTTATCCATTAAAAAAACACAAATAAATAAAATGTTATGAAGGACAAAGATTGCAAAAACAGCGTAATTATAAAAATCCTCCAAAAACAGCAAGTTAATCTAGAATTTGACAACTTTTTTGGTAAAAAATTGAAAAATAATTTAAATTCCTTCAACATAGTTTGTGTGAATTATCAGCGATAAATTCAGTCAATAGCTTAAGGGATTTTCTTTTCTTCCTCATAGAGTTTTACTTAGAAAGAAAAAAAGTACTTATTCCGTATCACGTCAACCACTTTCCATAAAAATAACTAATCACCAAATTATCAGCCAAACCGCAACTCCTAATGAAGAAATGGAAGAATGTTGCCAATGAAATCTCGAATAAATACAAGAAATCTTTAAAACTCTCATTTACTAAAGTGTCAACTATCAGTAACTTTTTACAATAAAATTTACAATACATCGAAAAAAAAAAAAAAAAAACGGAAAACCATAATTTGCAATCGTTATTTATTTACATCATTTTTCTCAGTTATCTCTCTACTACGCTAGTGAATAAATGTTTGCAAAGTCAGTCGAAACTGGTCCTTTGTACATGACTATGCATTGCAACATTTTCCCAATGCTATTTAATTCCACATTTATTTCAGTATCACGGCATCACTGTTTAAGAGAGTAACTGTTATTTTAATTAACAAAATATCCAATAAATCAGTTAAATATCATTACACATATAGATAAACACAAAATTAAAAATCACCTGATGTCTCAAGTGGTTGTGACGCCATGATCTTGCATTAAAATGTATAGTTTGGGGATAGTTTTTTGTTATGGAAAGTGGTCAACGGAATTAAAAAGAAAAAAAAAAAAATACGAGAGAGTTTTTGACCGACTTAAGAGATTAAAATAGGATGGCCTAATGCTGTAATAGCTAGGCCTAAGTTCATCATATCTCAAAAAATGCATCAATATTGGAAAAGATTAGCGTAAATTGGATACTGAAATATTCATATACAATACCTTTAATAACAAAAATAATGAACATTTTAAAAGAAGGCTGCTAAACTATGACGAATTTATAGCGAAAATTTCAAAGCCGACAGCACAGCAAACTACGTATCGCCATTTTGAAATCAGTTTCCGGTCAATCCGATCAACGATGACGAGACCACAAAATTAATATTTCGATTCGCTTTCTCATGCTGCCATCTATTACCCTTCTTGAGTGTTATCTATTATTATTGTTGAGTTTCTATGTGCTCCATTGCTTGTAACTTGCTTGACCCACAGTGCTTTAAATAAAACTTAAAATATTCCACACTGAATGCAGAAACTCTTCTGTTAGTGATATTTTTTAAATTAAAAAAACATTTTTAGCGCGATATATAATTTTAGATTGTATTTAGAAAATTTTATTATGTTTTAGAATAATTTCTCCAAGCACTAATTTAAAATTTTCTTTTAGAATTTTTGAAGCTATTCAAATTTTAAAAATTATGTTTGGTAATTGAGATTTTATTTACTTTCCGGTATTTTAAAATAGAATGATATTAAACGTAAAATGGTTTTCAGAAGTCCTTTCTAACATAAAGTTGCAATTTTAGTAAAATAATTTTTAAATTTTTTAGATACATTTTTCAAAGGGCTCCTACCTTCTGGCTTTGTATAATAGCACACAGCACAGTTTTAGATTATTTTATATTGTTTAATCTCGCCCAGCAAGAATAAATATTTAGGTAGTGCTGTTGTCTATTTCCTTAAACTTCAAAACTTTAATTATTGAATGAGTTATACCAATAGAAAAGTGATTATTCTTTTAAAAATGTTAATAAATCATAAAATGTTTTATTTTTTTTTTAATTTTTAAAGCGTATTAAGCTTTGAATAATGGGTATCAATGTTAGTATTGATAAAAGAGAACGGTTCATGACAAATAATATACATATAAAATATAAAGGTAATAATTTGCTTTTTTCCTTGCATATTTCATAGATACTGTTAAGAAACGAAACCTACCACATAATAATTCATTTATAAATTGGAATAGAAAGAATAATTTTAAGGGTTATTAACAATGTCACACTCATCTATCGATGTTATGTGAAAAAGCTCTACTAAAATTTAGTGTAACTTCACATTTATGCACAATTCTGTATGCCTTTCCCTTATCTTGCCCATGCTAAACAAGTGCAAAATTTTAGTACAATTTTCTCTGAAAGTAATTTGTAAAATATAAAAAAATGTAAGTAAATGTATATTAATATATATCGATAGTTTTCTTTAATCACTTTTGAGACTAATATTGTTACCAAGTAAGAAACAAAAGATTTGGAATAATCGGGCATGAAAGCCCCAACAAACAACAATGGATTTTTCTTTTGAGGATATACATTAATAACTCATTCTTATCATTTAATTATGTTTTAAAAGATTTTCTTTTACTTTTTTTGCATTAAATGAGAAAATGTACTAAACTGCATACAAAAAGATGAATTTCAATCTTTAAAAAAAATTTTTGCATGTAAGAGTAATTTTTTTTTCTTGACTACATCCATGGCAAAGTAAGTACAAGTACAGTATAGTAAAATGTACAATATAGTTAATACAAGTATATATGTTTTAAATCTCTCTATTCTAAAAAAAAGTAACTATTGCTGTCACCGCCGCCACCGGTTTTGAATTTTTTGTGACAGGAGGTCTTTCTTTGTTAATATTAAGCAAAATATTGCATACAAAAATATGAAAATCGGCGGAATTATAGAGAAATGTTTGATAAACACGCTGATGCAGACAGTTTTCAAATCGAAGAAATATTTAAAGAGATATTTAATGCTAAAGTTGGACAAAATCGTTCCATTAAAAAAGTTTTATAGGAGCAAAAACTGTACATCGGAATTTAATCATTTTTTGATCATTTTATGTGTCAGAATTTTCCGGTGTGCACACTGTACTCAGTTTATTAATTTGACTCATTTTTTTAGGTTTTATTTCTATTTTAAATTCAAATTTTCAGCATTTCGAGACATATTTTTTTACACATTTTAGAAAATGGTATTAATTTAAACTGTTGCCAACTGTATAAACAGCGCAAATGATAATATTTGCTTCAAATTAAAAATTTATTTTACATGTGACTATTATAAACAAGAAAATATAAAAAGCAGGAAGTCATTGAAAATTATCATAAAAACCATATTACACGTGAATTTTAAAAGTGAAAGAATGTTGTAAAATTATAAATTCATTAACATGCATTAGAAGTCTTAAATAGGAGAAATTACGTCACATTACACATTACGTAAAATGGACAAAAAATAATATTGCAAAACAGTTTAAATTTAAAAATTGAGCGAGACATTTATGTAATATTTTAAGATGATATTTTCATCTATTTTTATTAGGATAGCACAAATAATATTTCATTTCTAACAAAATTATTTTCATGTGAATAGTAAAAGGAGAAAGCAAAGTTTAGTGAAAATTATGTCAGATTAAAAATGATACATTTAAAGTGTCATTAAAAAAAAAACTTTCTTTTCGCTTTGCTAAAAAATACCGGGAGGCAAAGACTCTGTTTATTTAATTCATTTTATATTAGCTTATTTTGAAATGTCAACTGATTTTATTTAATCAAAGACGGAAACAGCCATGGTATCATTTAACAGCCGCTGATTTGGCTTTAAAATTCCCCAATCAAAGAGAAATGAATAGAAACCCATTTATAGGGAGATCGCCACTGTTTTTAAACTTATAATTCAATCTTCCGAAATATTTTTTAAGCCGATCAAATTAGCGTGCTTTTAGAAACTGCGGTGTCTGGATGGGGGGGTTGGCGAGCGCAGCTCGTAGGGGGCCGAGCCCCCTAGTGTCATAAATTTCCGTAGTGAACATTTTACACCAATTAATCGAGATTTTATATTAGATTCATAAGCCTATATGTAAAAGGAGTAAGTAAAATTCTAACAACAAACGCCACATTTTTGTGTTTTGTTAATACGTATAAAATTGCAATTTTTTAGTTAAATTAATATTTTTATATAGTGTTAGTAATTTTCATTATTTAAATAAAGAATTTTATTTTTTAACTCTTTCGTTACCGAGGCTGAAATTCTACAGGTTCTTCAGAGAACCGGAACGCCCGAAATCCAGTTGAAAATTTTCATACCCCCCTTCGTAGGAGTAATGTCAACGTCGAATACATCAATCTTAGGAGTGGGAGGAAAAGAACACAGAAAAGGATTAGCATTTCCCCCTGCATGGGGAAAAAGGGAAGAAATCCGACTGAATAGTACCTTTTTTACAAGGGACGAAATTCCCAGACAGTTTTAGAACAAAAATGTAAACATCTATTGTTGCAAGTTAAACAGATAAATGGAAATACCTTTACGATATGGGGGTAAAACATTATTAGTACCGCTTTGTATTCAGGGCGACTTAAATTTTATACTTTTCTAAATCTTTTGACATACAGCCATTCTTCAACATTGTCATTATAGCTTGAATTTAGAGATGTTCAAATGTTGCTGTAATGTGTTTAAAAAAATTTCGGAATTCATCGGATCTAGAAATGCAATCACTATTGAAATAAATTTAAAACCTCGTGATTTGCCTCAAAATTTGAAGTTGTAAAGAATGTTTTCCTTTAGAATTTTGAAAAACGAACTAAGCACACATTACATAAAAAACCGTGCTAACCTAGTATAGGTTTTTAGAGGAAATTTTTTTTCTGTGTAATGGAAAAAAAGATACAATATATAGAATATTTCTAATTTGATATAAATCCGAATATTAATAAACATCTTACAAAAATAAATAAATAACCATTCCTTTTTTTCTCTGTACAGGCATTTTTTTCTGTAATCTTACAACATATATTATTATTATTATTATTTAACATTTTAAAAGTGGTTACTGTTAGCCATACATCTGGCGCGCACATAACTGCTCATAAATATTTAAAAATATTGACATATAAAATAGTTCATATATTTCTTATATGCTCAATGTCATTCTATGTCGTCTCTTTCTAATCATTTAGACAGGTGAGCAAAAAATATCGTAATGAAATAAAATAATAATGAGTAGAATCAGTATTTTGGAGGAATGACAGCGTGCAGATGAATATTTAAGAGCTATTGCTGTGATAAAAGTTTTTTAATACTAAACAGCAATAACAGCAATGGAATAAGCACTAATCAGAAGTCTTAAATTTATTTTCGGCGCTAAAGAAAAAGGGAAAGAACGAAACTGTATGACATATTCTTAAATTTTTTTCTATTCCCATGTTCCTGAAAATTCCAGATATTCGCGTTAAAATGCTTAAGGCTGTTCTTAACTGCTCTGCTCAACAAGCGCAAAACGTTTTGACACATTTACAAATTCAATTTTTAACGGAAAGATATAAAATTGGAAAGCCTGGCCATGGAAGCGATTTGGAATTGAATTGTTTTTTCTATTTTTTGATCAATCAATTACCCATATAGTTATAAGCGATTTAGATCACGTGACAAACTCGTTTTTCGACCCTCTTGAGTGATTTTTCTACTTTCGCACGTAAATTCGGTTCAAAACGTCCACTTTGACACTATTTTCTGAAACACCTATTGCGTTTGCAAAAAAAAAATGGAAAAAATAGCTCGATGACATAGTTTCTGAACAGCAACACCAGCTAGTTTCACGCATTTTCGAACAAAAATAAATCAAAACTTATGTCAGAATGTTGCCCTTTTGGATTTGAGAACATCCTTAAGAAATAAATAGCATTTTTTCTCTTGCGTGTGTCTGCAGTGTAATCTCGAAAATCTTGCCTACGAAAAAACGGGAACTTCTCCGGTATCCCCCCCCCCCCCCCGCCGTTTCTATTTTACAATTTCAATTTAAGGGAGAAAAGAAGATAGCAATTGTTTACAAATTTAAAATTCGATATTATAAGTAAAAGCAAATAAAATTGACATCCATGTTTCAGAAATTACATGAGAAGAAATGATTTCACTGTTTATTAGATTTTTTTTTTTTATGTAACACAGAAAACATCAATTAAAGTAGGGGGTTTTTGTAATATATACTTTTTCTTTCCTCACATAATTATATCTTTGATATGAATTAAATCAGGACTAAAGGCACCATTGATAATTTCGAAAGTACTTTTGATATTCTTTCAGAAACTCGGAATTTTCAAAAAATCTCGGTTAGTCTCGTCCCGATTTAGCACTCCGGCACGTAAATGAAATCTGCAAAAGGGAGAATTTTAATATTTCTTAGAAAATATCAGTTCTACTCATAGCTATTTGGTACTGTTATTATTTCAGAAAACGATATTTTTTGTTTTAATTCAGTAGTATACATTTATTTTTTGAAAATTCTAGCATAAAAGCAAACACCACAATGGAGAACAAGTTCAAAAGAGGAAATATAATTCAATATATTGTTGAAAAATGCAAAAGGTCTACAATTTGAAGTTTAAAAAAGCCGAAAGGAAATATCTTTCTCTTTTAGGTGCAGTTTCCATATAAAGGAAAAAAAAAACATACTGTAGTTAAAAGCTTTAAAAAAATAAAAGAATAAGCCAGCATCTATATATTTAAAAAAATAAATAAATTTTTCAGATTTTTTCTTTTCTTAAATTATTCATAATATACAAATAGAAAAATCCCTGACGGCTTGGCCTAAAGGCACATGTAGATTTCGAAGGCTAATTTCACCTACAAAATTATATCAAGAATACAGATAAACCCAGTTTAACAATTTTATCTACCGCTTTTCACGAGCTTTAATTTCATCTTTCTGTAAGCGCTGGTTTCATTAGAATCATGTTAATACGATAATTTTTTCTTCAACTGCTTTTTTTTTTTCTGTAATATTTGGTCCTATGAAAAACTTGTCAATATAAAAATTGTAGATAATATTAAGAAGATTTCTAATAAATTTAAGAGGATTTGATATCTTCTTAATTGACGAAATTATGAATTTTTTTTTCCCTTAACCCCATGTTTTTTTTTCTTTGCTATAAGAGTTGTCCCTAATAAGAACTTGCCAATTTAAAAGTTGTAGATAATATTAAGAAGATTTATAGTAATAAATTGAAGTGGATTTGACATACTGTGAACTAACGAAGTTATGAATTTTCTTCTTCGTAAAACCCTATTCTTTTCGCCCCTTGAGCCCATTTTTGATGATATCAAAAATCTGTTATACATAATGTTTTGGCCCTTTACCTAACAGTTATAATAGGTTTGAAGTGATTTGATATCAATAATAATTAAGAATTTATTAGTTTTCTTTTCTATTTTCACAAAAAAATTCTCTATTGCCACCCCTTTGGTCCGATTTTGCCCATTAACAAACTTGACCGAGATTTTCTGCCCCTTGTTTTTATGTATCAGTTTGGAAGAGATTTGTGCAGGATTATGAAAGTCATCGTTTCCATAAAACAGTGATATGTATAGAAAATATATATATAAATAAATAGATAGATAAAGTTTTGAACTGGCGTGATTTTGGGTTCTAGAGTTCATGATCGGCGTAGATCTGCAAATATTTTTCAGAAATTTCAACATAAAGAAGAATGTAAAAGGTAGTATTTCTTACGAAATCTACCGAAAAAAACGGAAATTTCATTTCAATAAAGCACTCAAGCCGAAATACCTTTTAAAGAGCATAACCACACTTCATTTTCCCTTATCTGGCCCCTAAAATATCCCTTTTCTGAAATCAAGTTAACAAAGAGAAGATAATCCTCTAAACACAATACCACAACGCGCGTCTTGACAGGAACTCTTGGGAGAAAAGAGGGGTAGAAACTGACCAGGCGTTTTCGGGCGGTATCGGTAATCTGAATGAACGGGCGTTTGAGGCGCTTTGGTATTGAAAGAGTTAATGTATTTCTTGATATGTTTTCAGAAATAATTATAATTTTATATACTTATAATTCAATCTTCCGAAATATTTTTTAAGCCGATCAAATTAGCGTGAACGGGGGTTGACGAGCGTAGCTATCGTAGGGGGCAGTGCCCCCTAGTGACATTAAAAAATATTAATTGACCGTGCAGTATGTAGAAGTGATGAAAGGAGGATGTTAGGCTTGGGACAGAAAAAGCCTTTTACTCACTTCCGGCTTACAGTCTCTGGAGGTTTTAGAAGATAATAAAATTGGTGTATAGCTGACTGTTTCGGTTTCTTCCATCTTTCTTTTCTAGTCTGCTCATATAGAGAAATTTTAAATGCTGTCCTACAGAACAAAAAGGCCTTATGCACAAAAATGAAAGTTATTAAATATAAAAATGAAATCTGAGACCAGTATTATTAATTTTTTTTATTCCTATTTTAATATAAATGATATTTAATTATAAAATGTTTTATTGTAAGAACTATAATAAAGTAAAAAAAAAATTGTTGAGTCTGTGTACTAGACATGTGAAATAAAATTTCTTTATTAGTTATATTTTATTAACCCATTAACCGCTGGTGTTGCATTCACGCAACAGTCAAAATAAATGCGTATAAAAAATTAGCTATGAAATGAATTTTATATTAATAGTAATTTTTGAGTAGGGTATATTATGGTTACTAATTCAATAGAAAAATATTTTCTTTCAACATTTTTTTTCTATTTAATAACAAGTTCGAAACTTAAAGCATTTTTAAACAAAAACTTTCACGTTGTCTTTTTCGCAGAAGAAATATAGTTAGACAAACGTAAGCTTTAGAGTAAATCTATTTTTAGACAAGGTCAAAGTACATCAGAACATTCAACGAATCAGTTGCTTTTGTTTTAATGGGGGAGGAAGAGACAATAGGTGTTGCGTTTACGCAATGTCAGCGAAAAAGAGGTAGTTCCATTATTCACTCGTATCGTTCGACTATGTGGATTTTTTTCTTATTCTGTGCTCACAGAAATGCTCCATATACATATCTTACGTTCTTCGAAGGTCTTCAAAGAATTTTTAATAAAGATTCATATAATTATGACGGGAACGAAACAAATATTATCGTTATTTCATCAGAAATAGCAGAAATCATTGATGAAGAAGGAAATAATAATATATCAAAAAGTGATAACGATATTTTACCTTTTGATACTGCATACTGCTGGCGAAATTAAAATGTGCGTGAAAAAGATGTTTATACCCTCTAAAAGTAGTGCAAATCACACATACATATAAAAAGAAAAAACTGGAGATTCGGAGAATATAAAGGTTGAAAAATTGATTATGACTCAGCCAAAAAATGAAGAAAAAATAAAACCTTGACCAATGCGAGAAGGTATAAAGATTATGTTCGAAAATAAATACTGTCACTTAGATTTCAGACATGAAGTTGCATTGTACCTTTTGCAAACACCCTTCGAAAGTAAAGAGTTAGCCATAAACAAATCAGCCAAAAGAAGGCATAGTATGCTCCATGCAAAAACCATTACAGACAGAACGTGGAAATTTAACCCTTTTCGGGGCAATGCAATTAAATTTCTAAAATGTTGAAATGAATGAATGACACCGGTATTTACGAACAATTACATAATAAAGGACAATTACTTTAACACAATTCTGGTGCCATTGTGGCATTTGGGAAATAAAATTAATTGGCTTCATAAACATACTACTGCCTCTGAAAGGGTAAATTGTCAAGTCCGATGACAGCGGAAGACTGCATTGTAAACAATGCCATAACCAGAATATTTATCGCTTCAGTACATTCGTGAAGTTGATTTACATCATAAGTGTAGCGAATATTTTGATACTTGAAACTGTTTTCTGGATAAGATCAGTAATTTAAAAAAAAAATTAATTTTAATAATAAATTAATTACTTTAAAGTGATTGCTTGCTGTCTAAATTGTAACAAAGGTAAAAAAAATCTCACAGTGCCCATATATGCAAGAAAATCTTGCTGATGCTCAATTGAGCTCAATAAACATCAGTACTCTTATTCCGCTGACGTTGCGTGAACGCAACACTCCATTTTTCGTAAGCTAACACAAATTTTGTTATTTCCACTATAAATTAATGTTATATATATTATTGTTCAAATGAATAACCAATATCATTTGTATAAAAAAATTTTAACCCCTTATAGTTTTGGCGGTTAATGGGTTAAAATAATAATAATTATAATAAGTAACTTTAAAATTTATACAAACTAGATTTTTGTTACTTTAGAAGACTAAATAAAATTGGAATAGCTGACTTTTTCAATTTCTTCCATCTTTCTTTTCTACTCAGCCCATATAAAGATCTTTAAACTATATCCTACAGAACAAAAAGTCTTTATTGCACAAAATAGAAAGTCTTTAAATATAAAAATTCAAATTTGAGATCAGCAATTGTAATTTTCTTCGATTTCTATTTGCATATAGCTGATGTTTATTTAAATAATTTTTTTAAATTATAAAAACTATAATAAACAGTTATAAAGTCTATGTACTAGAGATGTAAAATGTCCAGAAATTTTGATGTAGTGCAATAAAATCTGCTTTTTCTACATAAAATAATTTTGAACAATAAAATTTCTTTAATAGTTGCATTTTATTGGAAAAAAGAAAATAATAAATAGTATAAAAATAAAGAAAATAATAAATTTATGCAAACTAGATTTTTGTTACTTTAGAAAAATACAGTTACAAATTAAAAAAAGTACTTTTAAAATTTTAATCTTTTAGCATCATAATTTCCACACTAGTTTTCCAATGTTATGGCTTTTAACAACTCTTTCAATTTTTTTTAAATAATAATTCTGAACTGTCATTAACATTAATAAAAAAAAAAATCTTGCAAGTTCCATGTAATGTGACTCTAACGTTCACAAGCAAGTTGTAATTTTTTTGTATATCCTATTCATGCCCTTTAAACAACATAAACATTGTTTAAAAAATCAACATTAAAAATATAATAAATGTATTATGATGAACTCAACAGCTTTCTATTTCATTTATCTGTCAGCAGTTCTTGGTGCCTTTTTTACTCCTCCTCCCTTCACATTTCACATCGCTAATACTGTACTTACTGTAGACTCTACATAAAATCAAGTAAAATGTTTAGTTGTACAGCTTAAAGTTTTGCAGTACAACATATCTATATGTTAACTAATATTAGCAGTAGCATTTCAATTACAATCACTTTTTTTTTCTTAAAAAAACAACAACATTTAGTTGAAGTAGAAGTGTTGTCACCTTGTTATAGCAGATTTGAAAATTATTATTCTGAAAATGAAGCAACTATTTTTTTTTTTTTTTTTTTGACATTATTTGAAATTAAGAATTTTTGAAACAATTTTATCTCTTCTTTTCTACTATATCAATACACGGATAAATAAAAATTATATTTAAATGAAAACCACATCAAAAAATAAAAATAAGTCACATATTATTTTACATCTATAAACACTATTGTAAATTCCTGAATACATCACAATGTTAAATACATATTATTATTGTTTAATCTATGTATAGATAGAAGATTGTGCTTAGCAGCATTTTATCAAGAAAATAATAAACTGTATAAAGTAGAATGTGAATACATACAAAAACTTTAACCAGAATCTAATATAATCAAGTTTACAAAATAAACAACTATGTGGGAACATATTGTATTAGACATCAATTACCATTTTTATTTTTTTAAAATACCACAAAAAAAAAAAAAATATTTTTAATGACGAAATGTTAACAAGTTCATTATAAACGTAAACTTAATATACAGTAACATATGCACAAATACTAATCACATTTGTCACAGCTGTAAAATTAAGCTAAATTACACATTATTTTAAAGTGAAAACCTTCAAAACACATTATTAAAAAAAATTCACTAAGAAACTATAAAAGATATTTCAGCTAACATAAATTGATTGTTACTGAATCCTAATAAACATAAATAAGGTTATGCAAGTATATTTTCAGATGAATAATTTCAATTACTTCAACAACAAAAAATAAAGGTATTGAGGAATTAATTTTTAATTAAAATCATCAATTTTCATTTACAAAAAAATAAATTAATAAGTAAAAGGGAAAATATCTAATAGTATTTTTGAAATAAATTTTTGTAACAAGATAATTAAACAAAATTACTAAGGATTCAGAAATATAATGAAATGATTAATCTAAGATATAATGTAGCGAAATATTAATTTTGATGCTTGTTTATAGATAAATTTATTTATATGTATTAAACATTTTATTTATAAATTTATTGTTTTTCATACAATTTACTTCAGTTTTGATATAAAAATGCCATCTTTCTATTAAATAAATTGTATAAATGTTGAAACAATTGCTTGTGTATGTGAAACATTAAATAGGTTGCCAGAAAGTATGCTGTCAAATTTGCTTCTCGTTCCAAGACCCCTAAAGTGGAAAAGTACCTATTCATAAATCTAAATATTATATCTAAATTGCCACATTATGTACCATATTTTTTAGAATTTTTTTTATAATAATAATAATGAATAGGGATGGATTGTCATAGAAATTTGCAGTTCTGGATAAAATTGAAAGTATGAAAAAAATATCTTCACTGTCTTACATAACAAATCGATAAAATATAGCATGAAAATCTACAGTTTGTTGACACTTGTTGTGCACATTTTTCTTTCAGTGTTTCATTCCCCTTTCATGACCAAATTTTGAAATCCACTGATATATTTTTATTACTTATGCCTCTGTGATTTGAGTAATGTTTTCATTTATTCACAGGAAATTTACATCTCATTAACGTGCATTTCATTATTTATACAATTTCCAATTAACATTTAGCAAGACATAAAATACCTTAATTATAAAAGCAAGCCATCTTACCTTAATGAATGGTTGTGTGGTACAGCAATAGCTATTATTTTTATAAGGGAGGATTTTGGTGCTGACTATTGTTATTAAGGGGGCTGGTACTCTTCATTTTGAGAAAATTCACAAAATATCGATTCTTTTACATTTTGCTTAAGATAAATTTTGACATCTACAATATATTTTTATAAAGTGTTGTAAAGATACAATAATTAAAAATATGCGAACATTGCTGTTTACGCCATCCCATAGAATGATTCAAAAGTGGAGTCTAATTATAAAAAAAAAAAAAAAAAAAAAAGTTACTGTATTTTTACATATGCCGTAATGTTGTTTTATTTATTTTTTCTGAAACTATCTTTTCTTGAAAATCTGATCCTTACATAGTATATACTTTTAAGGAAAATACCCAACAAAATCTATTTCAGAATGTCCAAAATTGGGAAAATGTAGTTTTAAAGTTTTCTTAATTATTTTTAAATTAAAATTTCAGCTTTTACTACAAAAAATACATTTTTACTTTATTAAATCCTTTCCTTTCGTAAATCCATCAAACAACGGTTCAATAAGATTTTGTAAAATATTTAAATTAAAAAAAAGTTCAAACCATACCGAGTTCCCTACATTAAATTTAATTGACTGGATTTAAAAATAATAATAATTTTATTTTATTTCAAAATATTAAATTAGACAAAATTTATATGGATTATATATTTTTTGCATTGATAATTGAACACTAAACCATCATTTAACCAATCCAGTATCATTCAGAATCCTCCAATTTTAATCCTTCTGCATCATTTTATCATTCTGCATTTTAATTTTTGTAGCTCTAAATTATAGTTCAGTCGAGAATCACTATTTTTCAAATGAGCTGTTAGGGTGCATTTTATCACATCATAGATGGCTTCTTAAAATTTTAATAGATTTAAAAAAATTGTAAATTGGCAAGTAATGAATGATTAATGCATTGTGCATAAGTTATTTTAGTTGTAAACATATCTGTATCATGTTTTAATAATGATAATTTTTAAATTCAAGATTAATAAAAAAAAATATACATCAAAAGAATACCTTTTGGTTAATGGATACTCTTTTTAATTATTTTTTTTTTGAGGGGTTATTATTTATTTTTTCGGGACGTTTAAAACGACCCATTTTTTATAAAATTCTAGGAGAGGGTGGTTTGTGAGAGGCAAATCACAGCTGTCTAATTAATCTAATCTTTCATCTAACGTGCAACACAAAATGAAATTTTCTGACGATGATAGATGGCAGCATGAAAAATTATTAATCGAATATGGATCGAAAAGTGTTTGGTATCGCGTCTAACGTAAATTATATTAGAAAATGGCGTTACTTTATTCGCATAGACTTCTTCGGTACATGATTTTCTAACTGTATAATTGGATCGCAACTTTCAAGTGGACTTTTTAATAATTTCTGTTTAAAAAAACATTCTATGTTTGAATTATTTTATTTTCCTTTTGTTTGCTAACATTGGCAGGGAACTATAAAAGTTTAAAGAAAGTTTCCAGTTACTGTGTAATCCAGTTAGGCCTAATGATCACCATTTAAGCGCTATTTCTTTTAAAGGTAACTTATTTTAATAATATGACATTGATGTTTATTTGTTTAAGGTAGTTTCTTATTGATAGTTTTGTGCACATTTGTCAATTTTAATGTCATTATGCCATAATTTAAATGTGCAATAATTTATCAAATTTCTATGTACATAAAATGTAATTTTTTTCCCCCAATTTCTTTTGTAATCACTATAGTACATTTTAAAGATTTTTCCATGCATAAGTTATATTTTGTTTTTGTTAATATTTTAAAAATTATCTCCTTAAGATGTAAATTATTTTTCCCTCCACATTTTTTTATATTTTCTTTTACTTATATTACCATAACCTAAACACCAATATTTATAATATCCATTTTTTGTTTTTTTTTTTCTTTCACTTTCATTAAATTAACACAATTTAAAAAAGAAAAGGAAAGCAGATCAGTGTAAGAATTTATCTTTTTTACAAAAACTCAACTTGGTGAAGATGGAATTTTTTAGTTGATTTTTAACTCACTTCCTTATGTGCTAGAACTATATATATATAAATAAAAAAGGTACTACTTGATTATCCCATTGACCAAAAACTATCGCCAAACTATAAGATTAAATGCCAATAATAATTGATCGTAAATGTCACAATCTCTTGGCATTAAACACGATACATGTATTTGTTACGTCATCAAGTTATTTTTAATTTGACTTTTAATTTGTGTTTTTATTAATGTTTTACTAATTTAACTGTTCTTTCGTTTATTAAAATAAAAATTGACAATTTGTATAATTTGGCGAAATTGGTCGACGGGATAACCGAGTAGTACCAAAAAAGATGTACACAGGTAAGTTTCCGATGGCAATAAAACAATTCAATATTATTAGGATTTAATTATAATCTAGATAGTATCTGTCAAGATTTGACGGTAAATAACTTGAATGTTTCATTAGAAAATTCTTAAATTTTTAATTAGTTACTTTTATATAAATTATTGACAACATGACAAATTTCTGTATTGCTTATGAGATTTCCATTTCTTTAAGGCGATAGTCAGTCTAAACTATTCAATAAAATGAAAGAATTTTAAGTTTATAATTCATAACAACTAATTATGCATACTTTTTATCAGAAATTTACCTTAAAATAGTGGGTAGTGCAATTATTTTTTCTTACTACAGTAGACTCCCTCAAATCCATACAACTTGGGACCAGAGGTTGTGTGGATTTTAGAATTTTGCGGATTTCTGGTCATTGATTTGTTTACATTTTTGAAACATTAATTTGATTGTTAATTAAGCAAGGGAAATTATCATGAATGCTTACAATAAAGTGAAACATTAAAATAAGTAAAATATTAAAATAATTGATTACGTTTAAATGTAAGTAACTATTAAAATAATTATGTAAAATAAAAATTTAGAAAAATATTAAATTATTACTGACGAAATCGATTCAATTCGATTCCGAATGTCCTATGCTGCCATCTAGTGGTAAAGCGATCATAAGATCGATACGTTATCATATAGATATGTTAATTTAGTTCAAAATCAAAAGTAATGTATTTAGTAATAAATCAGCTTTAATAACCAAAAGAGAATGATTAACAAAAAATTTAGTAAAAAAAAACATTGCGGTAGTCGCTGATTTTGGTGCCATCTTGAATTTTGTTCCTGCACCTTAACTGTAAAATTCATTGTTTACATCTGAAAAATACGCGGATTTTAGGCGTTCGCAGATTTTAGGGTCGTAGATTTAAGGGAGTCTACTGTACTGTCTTTTTTTGGTACTTTTGGGTTAGCTGGGCGCCAGTGTTATATATAACATATTTATATACATACATAATGTAAATATACATATATATACATATACACTGCTCAAAACAATTTGGGGAGCACATGGTTTTAACGTAATTATGCAAATATTTACACCGACAAGTAACGTAAAATAAAACATACATAATTTAAAGTGCTGTAGAAAACAGATAAAGAAAACTTCACATGTAAATTAAAGTTTATGACGTCAAAAACTAGAAAAGGAGATAAGTGCAGAAATCGGGATTTTGCAGAAAAGTGTGTTTCACTGCCTCAGTTGTAAAATCCAATTGCTTAGCTTGTGTTTTGAGAAAAGGTGGCTTGAAAATGTCACAACAACAGGATTTACCAGAATCCATGGCTTGGCGCGTTATCGGAACAGTTGAATTTGGGGAAACACAATGAAGTGTAGTGGACACTGTTGGAGTCGCTAGAAGTGTCCATGAAAGGCTGTGGAATCGATTCCAAGACACATGGAATGGTAGTCATCGACAAGTGCAAGGTCAAAAATGTGCTAACATAGGAACTGATGACCGATATATCCATTAACAGTTCATCGAGACAAAACGGGCAATGCTACTCAGCTGCAAACACATTTGTTCTTGGCCACAGGACAAAGGGTGTCCAACCAAACAGTCCGAAATGGGCTTCATCAGTGTGGTCTCTATGCACGTAAGACAATGGTCTGTATTCCATTGACCTCAAGCCACTGTGCGGCTCAAAGAAGCTGGGGAACTGAACATCGAGTTTGGAGGCAACATTGTTTGAGTCAAATTCTGTTTACAAACGAGTCCCGATTCAGTCTGGATGTGACATCTGATGTGTTTTAGCATCAAGAGAAAGAGGCACTCAAAATAATTCCACATTCGTTTGTGAAAGATCACATTACAGACGAGGCGGTTTGATGCTATTGGCTGGAATCAGCATAGGTGGACGTACGGGCCTGCATATCATTCGGAATTGCACTTTGACAGTCCGAAGTTATACAGACGAGATACTGAGACTTCATGTCGAATTTTATGTTGCAGCAATTAGTGATTTCTTTTTTTCCATGCAGGATAATGCCAGACTTCATACAGTTTGTCTTGTGGAAAACATGCTTGAAGCTAAAACAATACAGCTTATGGAATGACCAGCATACTCTCCTGACCTAAATCCGATTGAGCATGTTTGAGATATACTGAAACGATGCATTGCTGCGAGCCCGAGGCCTCCTTTTACTGTCCGGACTTGGAGATTGCAATTATTGAGTAGTGGAGCAGTATTCCCCAAAGTCTTATCGATAACATTGAGACCACACACCATATTAAAATTCTTGAATCATTTCTAAACAATACTTTTTTTTTATCATTTACATGAAACCAAATTGTTGCCCTAAACCATCTTTTCATGTTCTTTTCATATTTTCAAAGAATAAAAGCTCCCTTACAATTTTTTTTTTTTTTTTTTTTTTTTTTTTTTTGTATTGCACATTGATACACGTGTACTGTCCATTTTATGCCCATATGTGGCTGTCTTGCACTGTTCTCCTCACTTTTTTGCTTGCTTCCCTAATTTTTTTGAGCAGTGCTCATATATTGTATATATACACACACATATATATGCGTATACATATATACATGTATTTCTTCTACATATATATATGTATATATAACGCTGGCACCAGGCTAACCGAAAAGTACCCTTTTTTATATACAAATATTTAATTTATTTATTGTTTTTTAACTACACAACCATTAAATACTTCCACAAATTTTAATTTTATCAGTCTCATTCTCTAAAAGTCTAAATTTGAAATGTGATGCAGCTAACAATTTATAATATATATTTTTTTATTACTTGAATTTTATTGTACATTTTAAATATATTAAACCATGGACATCAAGGTAATTTTTAATAGTTTTTATATGAATATTTTTCTTTTTTGAGTTTTATTTTTTACGGAATAGAATGGCAAACTTTTCTTTCTCACTCACATACATATATATTCTTGATAATGGTCAGAAAATATAACAAAAATGGTTGATCAGCTCAATTTATTTAAATGATATTTACATATACGAAATATTTTAGGTCAAATATTTTAAATATTAAGTTATTTTTAAAAATATTGTTGAGTGTTATATTTTATTTAATTAAAAAGCATTCAAATAATAATAATAAAAAAATATAAAACATATAACTTCTCCTCCTAATAAAATATATCATTATTGAAATGAATTATCAGCAAAAATATTGGCTTGAAATTAGGCATGATTTTGCAGATGATATTGAATGTTTATAAAAGAGCTTTTATTAGAATCAGTTTTACTGTTATATTTATTTATAAAAAAAATACTATTTGTGTAAGAATGATAAATTTAAAATTATATTTTTTCCTAATATAGGGTTTGTGCAGTCCTTGAATTTCCTTAAAAGTACTTAAATTTTTAAAAAGTAATTTTTTGTCCTTAAAAGTATTTATTTTTATACAAAATCGGCAAAAAGTCCATTATTTTACTGTGGTATTATTTCTTAATCAGAATTGAAACACTTCTGCATTTCTTTGAATTTCTGATTAAAAAGATAATCTAAATCTCCTCCCCTCCCTTGCCTCACCTTCTTCAAAAATTTTACTTCCTCTTTTTGCCCCCCCCCCCCCTCACACACACAGTACCAAAGTTAAACATCTATAAAACTCCTTAATTTTTTTTTAATTTTTCTACTTTATTTCATATGTTATAGTAACAATAATTAACCGACCGTTTACTTCCTCCTACTGCCCCTCATAGAGTACCAAAGTTTAAAACCTTTTTCATTTTTTAAAAACATTTTCTCCTCAATTTGTTACTTAATTTTTATTATAACAATAAATAATCGATCATAAAAGACTCTCCTTCCCGCCTACCCGAAATTGGCAATTACCCTCCTCTTAGTAAGCACATAAAATTTAAATTAAAACTCCTTACTTTATTATTATTTTTATTTATTTGTAAATCCTTACTAACATAAATAAATAATAAGTTGTCTAATAAACTACCTTTCCCCCCCCCCCCCAAAAAAAAAGGCAGCTTTTACTCCTTTGCCCCTTTAGCTCAAAAAGTTTAAAACCTTAAAAGTTGTGCCTTTTAAAAAACTTTTTATACTCTATCAGTTACTTTATTGTAACAATAAATAATCTATCATATAATTTAAGGCCTCCCACCACCAAAATTGACACCCCTTACACAGCACACAAAAGTTAAATTCTTTAGCGTTCTGAGCGTTTTGAGGGCTTTCCTTCATTTTCATAAAAATCCTTATAAAACTTATGTTAATTTAAATTTTCTTTTCCTGTTTGTTTCTAATATACATTTTGTTGTCCCCATTTATATCGGGCTGGAGTTATGGTTACTAAAGGCAGGGCCCATAATCCGTAACGTCCCAATGTATAGCATAAGCAGGGTTGGCAGGTTTTTGACACCTGTCAGTTTTTGACGGTTTAAACTGTGGTTTAAACCGTCATGTCAAAAACAACTTGTCAAAAACCTCAAATACTACAGTGATCTGTAAAATTTCACATTAAATGTCACACATTAGATGTAATATTTAAAATTCACTATTACTGTAATTGTATAATTAGTATATAGTATTAGTAATAATTACAGGGTTGGCAGGTTTTTGACATGTGTCAGTTTATGTCGGGTTTAAACCATAGTTTAAACCGTCATGTCAAAAACCTCAAATACTAAATTGATCTGTAAAAATTCAAATTAAATGTCACACATGACAACATTACATGTAATATTTTAAATTCACTCTTACTGTATATCAGTAATTAATACATAGTAAAGTATTATTGTTAAGTACAACTTTTGAACAGTGTAAAATTTTAATTTTTTTTTTTTTTGTAAAATTGTGTTTTTCTAAAAAGTAGACATTAAGCTTACCTGAGCTGTAAATTTTTCTCTTACTTAAAATCATTTTAATTTCTCTTACTTTTGAGAGCTTAAAGCATTAGCTAGCTTTTTTTATGGGAAACAAAACTTAGAAAAGTGCAGATTTTTTTGTATATATAACAAGATAATATGCATCGATGTTATTCTAGTCTAGGCAATAACCATTCCATTCAAAATTGAAATTGGATTATTAATTTTAAACATTTGCAAAATAAGAGAAGAAATTAAAAAAAAAAAGCTTAAAGTCAAAATCTTTTTTAAACATGCTTTCTTTCAATATATAAAAATGTTTTCGATTTTAAAACTGAACAAAATTGGCCAGTCATCTAAAAGGAAATTCCTTTAAGCCCATATTGAAAAAATGCATAATAGAAGGGATCAAATCATGAAACCACACCATTGTTTGGCTTATACTTTGCATCCCAACCATCAGGAGCAAGGGTTGACTGCTGTATCAGTTGATTCAGCTCGCACTTGAGCTACAGAGAAAATTTATGGATCCTTACCCATACTGATTGTGTATGAAGCTAAAGAATCCCCTTTCCCGTCTTCTTATTTCAGTGCTATAGAGAGGACTCCATTGCTTTGTGGAAAGGTATCATTAAATGCAACAGCTTTTTGAGTCTGCTTCAAAACTTGCTCATCTAGCCATCTAGCAATGCTTTTGCTATCAAGTCCTACTAGCTCAGCATCAATTAAGAGAAACTATTTTCTAACACTTCATACACTCTAAACTCAAAAATCTTTTGGGTGTAAATAAATGTGTGAAACACGTGGTGTGCTGTAGCATGCTGCAGGGTAAAATTGCTTCGGATTATTTAATTGTGCAAAATTATTTTCTTCTGTTTGAAAAAAAAAAAAAAAAAATATTTTATTGCAAATAATATTTTTTAAATTATTAAATTTCAATAAAAGATCACATAAATCATTGACTTATCTAATGTTTACCTATTGTTAAAATGTTTTAGTGTGTTACATGTATTTGGCAGTTTTCGACGGTTTAAACCAGTTTATGACAGTTTAAACCAGTTTTTGACGCTTGTCATGTCAAAAACCACTTTTTGACGTCAAAAACCCAACCCTGAGCATAAGTAACCGGGGGTCTTAAAATAAGCGGCAGAGTTTCCGGGAAAAAACACCAGTTGGAAACGTAACTAAGACTTACTAAGCTTTAGAGATTCTAAAAAGACTTGGACTGACCCATTAAGCAAACATAGGACAAAGCTGAAAGAAAAACACGAAAAAGAGCAAAGGCTGAAAAGGTAATGTACAAAACGCGTGCTAAAGGATGACCAAAAAAGGTAAGATAAAAACAGGTTTATTTAACAATTAAAATAAATAACAATTGTATGTAAGTTAACTGGAATAACTATTCTCAGGTTATATTACAATTACCTGCAATTCATTGCAACTGAAAGTTTAACTAAATTGTAACATCAATTTATAGGAGTTCATATCATTTAACAATTGCCGATTTCGGCTAAACCTGGCGCTGGAACATGGAGGGTTAAAAGAAAGTATAAGTAGTTAAAAGCTCAAAAGAAAACTATTGAATAAAATTTATATAAATCTTAAACAGTAAAGAAATTTAAGCAATTAAAAGGTCTAAACGTTAATTAAGTGACCCGGAAATTCATTTAGAATTCTGTACTGAAACATCCACTTATTATATTAACTCTGACCTATCGCTTAAATACATAACCTTCCAATAAAAATAGCATGAGCTTTTAACAGGCAATTTAACTTTAAATACTTTAATACATTACTTAAATAATATAACAACTTTAAGAAATTACTTTACTTTAAACTTACTAACTTTAATATTTAACTTTACTTTTATGAACTTTCTACAATTAAACAACTTAATATAATGTTGTAAATTTAATTTCATTTAAGTTTCATTAACATTTATAAGAAAACTAAATGAAATTAAAAATTTATTAAAAGAGAAAAAACTTTGCAGCTCAACGACGATGAATGATGATCTTTCTGACCTATTCAATACCTGAGATAAAAACCAACTACGAGTTCAACTAGAAACTAACACTTAGGAGACTTCCATTTAAATACTCTCTGAACTCTATTCTGTAGTTGTTTATTCCATATCAATAAAATATTTATCTCAACCTCGGTCATGTTTATTTAACAACAGGAGAACCTTGTAAACATTTATGTTGCTCTTAAAACACATTAGCTGACTCAAACCATTTCAACACAGTCTTAAACATCACGAGAGAAACGTTGACCTATGACATAAGATGCTCTACGTTTAAAAGAAGAACTAAAACATATTACCGTTCAAGTAGCTATCGACTCCGGGAAAAAGACTTACTCCCATTCCATCGTTGTGCGGCGGCGTTTGTTATTTAAATATGTAATGCCCTCTGGCCATTATGTTACTTGACTTCATTTGATGCAACATTGTAAATGAATACACACTGGCTTTTCATTATTTCGCGTCTTTGCAGATCTCCCTTCTTTTATAATGCATAGCTACTAAAAATATGTGTCGCGGCACTTAGCGAACACATTAAAATAAATTCATCATTGATGACTACGAAAAACTCCTTATCTCTGACGAAATACTCGGAATATGAAACTATGAAACTGAGAGAAACACTCTTAGTCCAGGCAATAGGGGATTTTACCTGGCAAAATTAATGGTAGTTCTGGAAATTGGCTTACGTTATGTTTTTTGGGTTGCTGAATCCGAATTTGTAACTTCCCACCAAAATTTCCCCCGGCAACCCCCAAATTTTGGTAAAATGCCCCCCAAGAAAGGTTTTTATTAAAAAAATCTATTTTTTTATTGTTTTAGGGGAAAGTATCTAGAAATTCAGAGAGTAGACAAAATTTGCAACAAATTAGATATATGACATTATAACTTGGATGAAGGGGAAGGGGGGGGGGGATCTGCCTTGCAACATGCACGTGGGCTAAGTTGTGCAATTCCACTTAACCACTCACATGCTTACATTCGCCCTCCCATCTCCCCTCCGAACATTCTTTATAAGGTTTAATTTAAGTTTTTTGTGTCGCTGAATCCGAATTTTTTAACTTACCCCCCAAAATCCCCCCCCCCCCTGAAACCCCCCAAAATAGTTGTTTTTAAATTAAATTTTTTATTGTTTGAGGGGAAAACGATGTAGCAATTCAGAAAGTAGACAAAATTGGCAACAAATAGGATACATGACATTATGACGTAGGATAAACGGGGAGAGAGGGGCCTACCTCGGAATATTCCCTGCGCTCTGTTCTCAAAAACCAAATTTTTTCAAAAAAGCAATTTTTTGGAGGTTTGCCGGGGGAAATTTTGGTGGAAAGTTACAAATTCGGATTCAGCGACCCAAAAAACATAAAGTGAGCCGAAATTCAGAACTAGCATTAATTTTGCCAGGTAAAATCCCCTATTACTTGGACTTGCGTAACTTAGTGCACATAGCACTGCAGTGTATGTTCCGAGGCATCCCTCTCCTTCCCCGTTCATCCTACGCAGGGGCGTCACCATGGGGGGTATGGGGGGGAGCCTCCCCCCCAATAAATGTGAAGTTGGGAAATTTGAGCTTAGAGTTGGGAAATTCTAGATTTTTGAGACTTTTTTTTTTTTTTAAGTAATAGTAAAAAAATTACGAAATTTGTATTGTTTTGGTGATTATTTTTAGTAGTGCAACAGTAAACAAGTTAAATTATCAAAAGAAATACAAAAAGAAATCAGCCACACTCAATCTATCATTGTATTTTTCAGTTCTACAAAAATATTGTACATCTACCAGACCTAAATTTCTCTACTCCTGTCCATCAATAACTGACTAACCAGTTCCTTTATTTCCTCCAAAACTTTGTTCCTTTCTCAAAAATTTCACCCTACCTCTCCTGCTCCTCCCAAAAGAGAATCCAGCTATTTTAATCCAAAGAGATCGCAGCTTCTTTTGAAAATTGGAGATCACTTGTAGCACAACAGAAAGGAATGCAGTAACCTACTTGAAACACAGCTATGGGCAAGAAGATTTGATGAGTTTTCACAACTTTTTTGACTAATTTTGCGATTTTTGGACAATATTTTACTCATTCTCGCGATTTTTTAGCTGCAAAAATTAGTTAACCCTTCGCTGTCAATTAAAAAGCGTTATATAAGCAAATGCGGATATAAGAAGTCGTTAGTTTAGACAAATTTGTCACATTTTACTTTTATTTGTGTGCGGAAATATATACCAGTCCTGTTCGTTTATATTCATGTGGGTTTATAAAATTTTAAACCAAAAGTCCAGTGTTCTGTGTTAAAGCTGTTCTAAAAAATTACTCTAAATCTCATCACGAAGAAAACCTTCATAATAGGAAAAGAGTTTTCGTGCAAGATTTTGGAGCATCTAAAAATCCATTCGAGGAGGAAAAAGGTAAAAAATGGACGATTTTAATTTGGAACAGAAATATGATCGTGAAAGCAGTCCATCAACTGAAGAAAAAATCGACATGCACTGTAACACTGACACATTGCACTTGAATAAAATTTTGAAGAAATAAAGATTTCCTTACAGACACGATCCCAAACAATTATGAATATTAGGATGTGACTGGAGAAGCTGAGTTCCGAAAGCACCGTAGGAAAACGGTTTCATCAAAGGCAATAAATAAAAATAATAGCACAGCAATGGACATTAATATAATACACATAAGTTTTACAGTAAAGAATTATAAGAAATGCAAGAAAATTTCGGGAATTTAGTAATGGGCTTAAATGACAATGTTCCCTATATCAAGAGAATATTGCAGCAATGCATTCCATATTTAAATTACAATTGTGCAAGGGAAAAGTTAATAATGTTTCCACCTGGATATAAGGAACCGGATGTACATGACTTGCAGAGTCAAATAGAAATAAACCAAATCCCAACTCACTTAACAAACCTTTTAATCATGCCATGAAATTCAATGACTATTTGGGTCACGTCGTCAAATTATATACTCGTACCTTAACATTCACAGCAGATTATCTTTATGGCGCTGCATCTAATGAAAGAATCTTTAGTCAAATAAAAATTAAAAAAATATATATTGCAAGCTACAATGAGGGATGACAGCCTAATGCTTTTAAAATATGAAAGTGAAATAGGGAATTTTATTAAACTAAGCGATGTTATTAACAGGTGGGCTTCTTTGAAGACCACAAGAATTAATATTAAGTGAAAACTAGTCGGATGTGCCAATCCCAAAATTTTCTTCTACTCCATACATGTTAATGCCTCAAAATTTGCAATCACAGTGCCAAAATTAAATGACAATTCTTTGCCTATAATAACAAACTCTAAAGGTATAGATTTG
This sequence comes from Maratus speciosus, assembly GCA_963932465.1. NCBI lineage: Eukaryota > Metazoa > Arthropoda > Arachnida > Araneae > Salticidae > Maratus > Maratus speciosus. The sequence continues at coordinate 71,801,173 of OZ010797.1, read as the reverse complement.
TTGAATTGTGTGCATTTAAAAAGGAGATATAAGCATAGCATTTTTCAAACAAATCATTGAATTTTGGCACCCAGCCTCTTAGATGTCTGCAACCAAAATTCCTTACTCAAAGTGCACAAAAGCGATAGCTTTGGACAGTATAGACCCAAGCCTAATAAGGATCTATTTATGTGGAAGTGCTATTTATATGGAATATGAAGTTTGACTAAATTCCGTGCATTAGTTTTTGAGATACAGCTATCACAAAATCGTGAAAAATGTTGCATAGCAGCGCCACCTGCTATATGAAACACAGAAAAAGCTAATCTGCATCAAATTATGTCAAGGTTTAACAGAATATGACGTTTGATCAAATTCCATGCCATAGTTTTTGAGATATAATTATCGCTAAAATCATGTAAATCATGAAAAATGCCGCATAGTGGTGCCACCTGTTGGACGATTTACACCAAAAACAAATCAGCACCAATTTTTATCAAGGTACAGTCAAACCTCGTTAACACGAACTGTTTCCGATTGCCTCGTCCAGTTGTATGTAATGTAGTTAAGTTCCGATAAAACAAACTACTTTTAATACGCACAAAAAAAGTTTCCCCTTGAGCGTTCGCGTTAACAAGGTTCGACTGTATTAGTGAATCTCTAAAGTTTTATTAAATTTCGTCCCTTGAGGGTTCGCGTTAACAAGGTTTGACTGTATAAGTGAATCTCTAAAGTTTTATTAAATTTCGTGCATCAGTTCTTGTGTTAGAGCGCCCACAAAATTTGTATCACATATAGACAGACAGATATTTTCTAAAAACAGTCTAATCGTGTTCAGGACTTACTAAAACGTATAAATCAGTCGAAAACCGGAAGTCGAATTTTTTCACGAATCCAATACTTTCTTCTTGTAAAGATAGAAGAAAGTAAAAAGCGTATTTATTTTTTTAGTAAACAAACCCATAATTAGAATTTTTATGTTTTCAGTTTCAGAATTTTTCTTCGGAAAGGAATTTTTTATGCAAAAGTATCATTATAATTATTACGCACGTTGTGCATACCATTTTAGTCGAAAATTGGAGCAATTTGTTTCAAGTTGGGAAATTTTCGAATTCTCCCCCCCCCCCCCCCCGAAAAAATATCTGTGGCTACGCCCCTGATCCTACGTCGTAATGTCATGTATCCTATTTGTTGCAAATTTTGTCTACTTTCTGAATTTCTACGTAGTTTTCCCCTAAAACAGTAAAAAATTTAATTTAAAAACAACTATGTGGGGGGAGGGGGGGGGGGAGGGGAAGGAAATTTTGGAGGTAAGTTAAAAATTCGGATTCAGCGACACTTAAACTTAAAGTAAACCTTATAGAGAAAGTTCGGAGGGGAGATGGGAGGGCGAATGTAAACGTGTGAGTGGTTAAGTGGAATTGCACAACTTGGCCCACGCGGCACCGCGCGCATGTTCCGAGGCAGATCCCCCTTCCCCTTCATCCTAAGTCATAATGTCATATATCTAATTTGTTGCAAATTTTGTCTACTTTCTGAATTTCTAAATACTTTTCCCCTAAAACAATGAAAAAATTGATTTTTTTAATAAAAACCTTTTTTGGGGGGTTGCCGGGGGAAAATTTTGGTGGAAAGTTAAAAATTCGGATTCAGCGACCCAAAAAACATATAGTAAGCCTTTTCTCAGAACTACCATGAATTTTGCTAGGTAGAGCCCCTATACGGTCTCTATTGCCTGGACTATGTGTGCCGTGGGAGTATATCCGCTAGTCGATCTGCATAGAGAGCTATCAGTACGTCACTGAATTTGCATACGAGTAATTTGCGTATTAGTACAAAAGTCATCTGGTGTTAAAAGATTACAAACGCCGGTTGGTTGATGACTATCGATACTTAGAGACTATCCTAACGTCAGTGGTCCAAGTACAATCAGACCGATCGAAGGTCCAGAACAGTACTGAAATACGCGTGATGGAATGGGGTTTTAAAGAAGATTGTACAGGTTAAAACAATGATGGAGGACTAGCTTAGCTAAAAATAAATTATTTTAAAAAGCATAAAAGGTATTTATCAGTAAAGCAGTTAGATGAACAAACTTTTAACTTGGGAGCCATATACATTTCATGCTATGTGCTAACACATTTCCTGCCTCTTTATTTGCCATGCATCTTAAAATACAATTCTGCTGAAATTATTTTTGTCTACAACCAATGTAATTTGTTTTAGGGATATGGAATAATACACGCAAACCTCTTAGATGATTAAATCTCTTTAATTATTATTTTTTTGTCCTATTTTTAAATCTTTCAAAAAGTAAATTAAGTAACATAAGTCATCTAATAAATTCACTCCCTTCCCAATGGCTGCAACCCTTACCTCTCTTTTCGAATTTCTCAAAGAAATATTATATGTGGTCTAATTAAAATCTATGTACTTTAGTTGAATTATAAACATTTTCCATTCTTTTAATTAATCACTCAGCTATTTTTTAGCAATTTAAAATTCTGAGTCTCATGTGCATTTAATCGTGTCTTGAACTATCCTCATACAGATTTTCATCCTTGTAAGTGCAATAGATTTTGCTAGCCATCGCAGACACACACACAGAGAGAAACTTTCTTTTATTAGTATAGATATAAGCTGTAGGTATATATGACAAAGAAATATGACATATATATGAAGTAACTTAATTTTTATGTTCCATATATAATATATGGTGTACATATACAATTGTGCATAGCATATAGATCACAACTGACCACTTGAATGGGATTGGAGGCCGACAGAGTATGCAGTAGCATTATGAGATGGTGGCTGAATGCGAACAAATCACAACCTCTGAGGTGTACTTTTCGAAGTACAGTGACCAGCAGGTAATGGAAGTTGTGCATTGGATCTGATGGATCTTACCTATGTTACATTGGGACTCCCGACCACCCTAGTTTTCAGGGCAAGGCGGACAGTGGCTCAATAGTCAAAACATCAGTAAAAGTAGGTCAATCCCAGTTCTGACCTCCAGTTAGACGGTGACTCTGGTCAACAACTAGCTAATGTGATGGGATCGCATCCCTCCACTTGTATGAAGGGGAATCAAAGATTGAGCAAGGCTCAGAGATTCCTTTGTTTTTCATGTGGTGCGTGGGAACACCATGAAAGGATTCCTGTAACCAGCATCGGAAAAGCTTTGGACAGCCAATGTTGTCGTATGAAAGCTTACTGCATTGTGGAAAGATAGTTTTTCAATCGCATATGTAACATGGATTTAGGAACTTGGCGAAATTATAACTGTATCCTTTGAACTTTGCATAATTGTAAAAGTGTGTGCTGCCATAACAAGGTAGAATAGCGTTTTTAGTCTTTTTGGTGTATACTAAAGCCCAATTATGATTTCAAGTTACCGCATTGTACTTCTAAGTTTCATGCATTGTTATATTTTTGTATAGTTAAACTTTTGTTTTCCCAAAAGCAATGCATAGCAAGACCCTGTTCACCATAATTGCTAAAAATTTAGCAATTATGGCGCTAAAAATTTAGCAATTATGGTGAATAGTGTCATGTTATGCATTGCATAATTTTAATGAATTGCATTAAATTCATTGTTTTTCTTTTTTTAGATTTCTGGGAGGCAAATTAATATAGATTCTGTGAGCTATATTTCTTAGTCAATCTAACTCAGTGTAGTTTAGTGGCCATTTTAAGCTCTTCTTGTAAAGTCTTCACAACAAAGTAAGTCTTTTGAAAACTTTTCTAAAATCTATTACTTATTTGTAAGTTATAAATGAAACTTCAGGTAGAATAAATACAATAATGAATTATGAATAAAACTTCAGTTTGGCAATGAATTCAGGCAGTAAAAATTTCAATATTTTCTCCTGAAATCACCTGTTTAATGAAGTCCTTATGGAAATTTTTGAGTAGGATGAAAAAAAAAAAAATGATAGTAGAAGACAGGAGGGTCAGTGGCATAGCCAGGATATCTATTTGGGAGGCGGGGTCCAAAACTTAGGTTATACATACAGTAAAACCTAGGAAAACAGAACCTGTCTACGATGCAATACTGTCTAAAACTGAAAAGTTTCGTTGTCCTGATGCAAGGAATGTTAAACATACAAATTTACCTTAGGAAATCTGTATCAAATTGAAATCTTCTAGATATTTTATGATTTTGTTTTCACAAGAGAAAAAATTTCATGGTCCCTTCCCAACGTTATGGATACCATATATTTATACCTCAAACATGGCAAAAATGTCTAAAACAGAATTTTTTAACTGTTCATTGCTTCTATATATGTATATATATATATATATATTATAAGTATATATATATATAGTGGTTCAAAAGGTCATGTCCAAACGGCACATGTGGGTGTGTCAGGTCATGAGGAGCAAGAATTATATAGGAACTTGGGGTCGGAAACGCAATCGTGATGCTGTAATTGCATTGTGATTCTGATGCAAAGAAAAGATAACAAACAGTGTAAAAATATCTTTATTTTACAAAATAGTTAATCAGAGTGCAAAATACAAATGAAAAATATTACAGCTCATAACAATAAGACACCCAGTCCATCGACCATGGATCTCATGCCGCAGATTGCTAAAGCGACCGCACATGTCCAGGAGATTCCTGGCCAATTGAAACGTGTTTGCGATTCCATGCGGCGCTGTTGCAAAGAGAGCTTTGCAGCTAATGTGGCATATTTTGAACACTTGTTATGAATTGTAACATTTTTCATTTGTATTTTATACTTCGAATAAGTCTTTTGTAAAATAAAATGTCTTTTTACACCGTTTGTTATCTTTTCTTTGTGTCATGGTCTCAGTGCAATTGCATTGCCACAATCGTGTTTTCTATCCCCAGTTCCTATATAATTCTTAATCCTAATGACCAGACACACGCGCACGTGCAATTTGGACATGACCTTTTGAACCAGTCTGTATATATGTATATATATATGTGTGTGTGTGTGTATATATATATATATATACAAAATAAGAGGGGTGATAGTATCCATCCAGACGAGCAATAATTATCATAGAACATGGAGTCGCAATCCACTTATTTAGTCTGAAATACAGGGTGTTCTACCCTATTCGAACATTGGTTGACGGTAATAATTTTCAGCAAACTGAAATATGTTATAATGAAACTTTTAATTGACATGCTCACTTTTGTTGTAAATATGATAACACACAAAAAAAGTGGTAGAAGTTTCCATTTTATGCGCCAGCTGTATGCAATTGATGCTCCACATTTTTTACTGCGATTATCGGTTCATACGGCATCATCGATTGTGTGAGAATAATCGTGTTAAGAATATGTTAGTGTGTAATTAACAATAAATTACTCAATGACACCATTTTTAAGGAACTCTTCGCAGTGAACTGTAATTTGTTTATTTAAAACAATAATTGTTAAGAGTGAAACAGACTTTCTGGCCGTTTCCAAGTCAAAACATTCCATCATTTCAATAACAACAAAAGTTTAGTGTTTCCACTCACTAGTAACTAAATTACAATCTATCGTCAACACGCAGACGATTGGAATAATAAATAAAATTACGGCGCTGACACAGCGCCCTCGTACGGGAGATTTTAATCACAATCAGTAACATACTCCGACCGTTGAAACCTGCAGGTTTCAAACTACTCTAATATACAATATAAAATTACATAATACTACATATAACAATGCAAAAGATATAATTAATAACAAAGGAAAAATAGCAAAATTACTTTCAAGGGCGGATCTAGAGAGTCCTCAAGGGGGGGGGGCGATTTTAGAAATTTGGAGACTCCAATCGCACGGGTCGGGGTTAATTTTTTTCACTGCGGGTCGTGTTACTTCTACTTTTTGCTGCGGGTCGGGTTTGGGTCCGGTTGAATGTACTTTTTTGCTTCGGGTCGGGTTTGGGTTCGGTTGACTTCTACTTTTCTGCTGCGGGTCGGGTTGACTTCTAATTTTTAGCTGCCCTCTAGCGCATTGGGTTTGGGGCAGATTGGGATACATTATTTCGGGTTTGGGTAAGTTTCGGATTGGGTTTTCACTCTTGCGAGAAGGGTTCGGGCCGAGCCGAATTTTGAAAAGAAAGTCTAAATATTTTTGAAGATAAAAGAAAGATCCATAAATGACACGCCCAAACAATTATTTAATAATACTTTTTAATTTTCAGGATTATGTAAAAAATACTAATTTGTTATAAGACCGCTTGTCTCTTTATATCTAAGATGAGTTGTAATTGAATAACGAATGCTTTGAAACTTACTAAAAACATACCGGGTGTCCTAAAATGGACTGACTGATTTTAAAATTCAGTAACGTGCAAATGGTGACAACAATTTTTTAAAAAAATCTTGCAGGAGGGTTATGTAAGATGGCATGAGATTTTTTATTGCGATTCTTGATTTTACTTTACAATAACAGCGATAGATGGCGCTGCAAACAATAGTCGTTAAATCGGGCACCGATTTAGCGCCTATTGCTTGCAGCAGCACCTGGTTTCTATTTTAAACTAAAATTAAAAATCGCAGTAAAAAAACTCCTGATCCGGAGTGATTCTCAGTTTAAAAAAAAAAAATTGAAATGTTACATCAGAGGGGGGGGGGGGGGGAGGATTCCCTTCTGACACTAATTATTATTGTTGCAGGTCGAGTTAGCTGTTTTCAATCCGGGTCGATTTCAGGCTGAATGTAGATTCATGCAAGCTCGGTTTGGGTTAACCCGTTTTGTTCAAAAGTTAGTTCAGTATATTATTTCAGATTTAAAATTATACCTATAATAATAAACATAGGTGTATGTGTACTGTTTCCTAAAGAGAGCACGGTATTTTTTCCACGACTCTTTGATAAAATTCGCATTTCTTCCACGACTCTTTGACAAAATTCGTGTTTTTTCGGTAACTTTTTGACGAAATTCACATGTTTTCCCAGCCCCTTGGTAAAATTCGCGTTTTTTCGAGCCGTTTGATGAAATTCACATTTCTTCCATTATTCTTTGACAAAATTTACGTTTCTTCCGCAACCCTTTGACGAAATTAGTGTAATTTTGCAATCCTTTGATAAAATTCGCTTTTTTTCCCCTCAACCCTTTGACAAAATTTGCGTTTTTTCCGCGATCCTTTGATGAAAATTACATTTTTTCAGCGATTCTTTGACGAAAATCGCGCTTTTTAAGCGATTCTTTGATAAAATTTGCTATTTTCCGCGATCCTTTGACGAAATTTGAGTTTTTTCGCGACCCTTTGAGGAAATTCGCGTTTCTTTGATAAAATTAGCATTTTTCGCGATCCTTTGACGAAATTCGCATTTTTTGGCGGTTATTTGACAAAATTCGCGTTTTCTTCGCGATTCTTTGACAAAACTCGTGTTTTTCGTGATCATTTGAAGTATTTTGCGTTTTTCCGTGGTCCTTTGACCAAATTCGCGCTCTTTTCCACGGCTCTTTGACCAAATTCGCGTTTTCCCCGCTATTCTTTGGCAAAATTGAAGTTATTTTCTGCGAACTATTGACGAAATAGATTTTTTGCGGCGACCATTGGTCAAAATTCGTAATTTATGTCCGAATTTTCGGGTTGATGATTTTTTAAAATTTTCGGAACCTTAACTTTCTCGCAGCGAAGATATATATACACTGCTCAAAACAATTAAAGGATATTTGAAGTTTTATATAAAATAAAGATATAAACGAAATTTTTTTTGCCGAAAATAGAAGAAGAGACAAATGCAAAGTTTTCTGGTTTTCAAACTGTGGAGTATGCAAATTTTGAGTTCGACGTCAAAAACGTCGCTTCAGCGGCAGCGAATGAAATTTGACTTTCAACTGGATAAAAGAGAATGAAGACAAGGATGATCGGCATTCAGTGATTGCTTTGTTTCGATGAGTACGATGTCTCAGCGAAGTCATTTGACAGATTCAGAAGCTTTGAGAATTGTTGGTAGGTTAGAAGGGGCCAAACTCAAGCCGAAGTAGCGCAAGCCATTGGAGTGTCACAAAGTGTCATTTCCAGGATCTGGAACCGTTTTTTGGAGAGTGGATGTGCAGGCCGAAGACCAGGGCAAGGTCGTAGACGGGCAACAACGCCCAATGAAGATCGGTATTTAGCGTTAACAGCTCGGAGACACCGAACCATGAACGCTACTCTTCTCCAACAACACCTTCGCTCGGCTACAGGCACCACGATTTCAACTCAGAATGTCCGAAACCGGCTCCATGCTTTAGGTCTGTATGCTCGCCGACCGATGGTATGTGTTAGATTAACATGAAGGCATCGTCGCAACCGCAGGGAGTGGGCAATTGAGCATGTCAACTGGAGGAGAAATGAATAGAGCAATATTCTGTTTTCTGACGAGTCCCGTTTTTCTGTGCATCCGGATAATAGGCGTATTTTCATCTGGAGGGACCGTCGCAGTAGGAATAATCCTGCGTTCGTGCACGAAAGTGTCAGATTTGGCGGTGGAGGAGTGTTGGTGTATGGTGGCATCTCCATTGACGGGCGCACTGACCTCTACATCATTCGAGATGGAGCTCTGACTGGTCGCCGATATAGGGATGAGATCCTCAGACCTATTGTAGTCCCTTACGCTGCAGCAATCGGAGATAACTTCATTTTAATGGACGATAACTGCAGGCCACATTGTGCAAACCTGGTGGAGGATTTCCTTTTCGAGGAAGGAATCGTTCGAATGGAATGGCCAGCGTGTTCTCCAGACATGAATTGAATCGAGCACGTTTGGGACGCTCTAGGAAGACGAGTTTCTGGCCGCCAACAACCCCCACAAACTCTCCAAGAACTGGAAAGAGCTCTTCTGGAAGAGTGGGGCAGAAATACCCCAACTCGTCATTAATAGCCTCATTGAGTCCATGCCTCAAAGGTGTTCAACGTTGCTGGCCGCCCGTGGAAACCATACCCCCTACTGAAAATGATTTTCTTTGAAGAATTTCTTTGATTATTCTTTTTTTCTCATATGCACAAATTGTGTTTTTTTCCTTTAGTACACAAATGTGCAATAAAATGCATTTTTTTCTGCCAAACATGTGTAATTTATTCTCATATAACCTACTATGTCTGTCGACCATGTATCAATCAGCTAAACAGTTTACCAGATACAAAATCCACCTAAAACTGCAATATCCTTTAATTGTTTTGAGCAGTGTATTATGAAAATAGGTTCAAAAATTGCGTCTTTATTCTTTTACATATTTCAAATCTGCATATATTTTAGAGTTCAAATATGTCCAAAATCTTTGTGAAAGAGTTTCTTTTTTAAATAGAGTAAGATCATTAAAAAAAAATGATTAATTGCGGGTTGCGCAAATTTTGCCACTTTTACATTGACCGTGGAAATCGCGGGATGCGCAGTGAGAGAATTAAATTTTCGGGAAATTTGAAACAGAATCACCCCTGCTCCTGAGATTTTACATAACCCTCCTCCAATTATTTTTTTTAATAGCTGTCGCCATTTGCAAGTTATTGAATTGTATTTAAAATCAGTCAGTTCATTTTAGGACACCCAGTATATTCAGAAGCTATGGGATGATGACTGAAAGAAGCATATTTAAAAAAATTCAAACTGGCTTCGATATGTCATTTAACGGTTTATCAGCGCTGAAATTTCCAAGTCCAACCCCCCCCCCCCCAAAAAAAAAAAAAAAATTATTATTAGCCCGGTATAAAAGCTAAAAAAATCAACTCCAGCCCAGCCTGCATTTTTGCAATTAAAATTTTTCATTAGAGCACACTTATGCTCATTCTATTTAACATTATAAGTCGAAAATCATGAATACAGAAAAACATTAATATTAATGACTGTTTAGGCAATTATGTACATAAATACTAAGTAAAAATCATTACTTAGACGAATACATTCAAATGGAAATCCAGTAAGAAAATCAGTTTAGAATGAAAGAAACGGATGATAAAAGAAAATTACAATTTTAAAGCTCTACAAAGAAAAAAAAAGTAGATTTTTAAATATGCATCTCTGTAATTTATCAAATGAAATTAAATTTTAAAGATTTCACTAAACAAATGTACAACATAAATATAAATTTTACGGACAATAAATAGTAAGATGCCCGACCAACTTGGGCTCGGGGAGAAAAATTTAGAGAAGTACACGGGTCGCGGTCGGGTCAATACTGTCTATCATACGGTCTGACACGGACCGAACATTTAGCTTTTATTCCGGGACGATCCCCCAGCTGGAAATTTTGGCCAGTGCTGACCTCTAGGAAGAATGAAGCTCAGGCCAGGCTCGACCTGGAAGAAAAAGAAGACTGGCCCGACCCGAATTTGCGGAAAAATTTAAGATCAGGGCACGGCCCGGCTCTAAATGAGATAAGACCTGGCCTAGGCCGGGTCTCATGGATTTAAACTGGCGCGACCTGGGTCGGGTCGCGCCGGGCTTGAGCTTCACCCTAAGTCAAGTCATTTCCAGTGAGGATGCATAATGCCGTTTTGCAAACCCTTTTTTGCTCAAGGGGGGGGGGCGATCGCCCCCTCGCCTCCGCCCCCCTTAGATCCGCCATTGATTACTTTACATTTGAATACAGTAAAACATACTATAGAAAATAAACAACAAAATATATTCAAAATACACCAAATATATACATAAAAGAAATTAGTTTCCATTAATTGGAAGGGGACAAACTTCTCACATCTCTCTTTATTATTGTACCGTTAGGTAGAGGAATGTTCACTACTCGAACTTTTTTGTCCTTACCGAGAAATATCTCGGAAATCCTACCTGTTGCCCATTTTGTGCTGAGCATATTTTCATCTTTGATCAATACGAGAGAACCAACATTTATATTGTTTTTATTTATTTGCCGTTTATTACGTTGCTGTAAGGTGTTCAGATAGTCCCGCTTCCATAATTTCCATATTTGCTGGCTATATTTTGTTATTTTTTGCCAGTTGCTAAGTTTGTTTTCCAAAATTTCAGTGAGCTGGGGTTCAATAATAGACGTTAAGGGCCTACCTATAAGAAAATGACTCGGTGACAGAGTCTCGAAATCGTCGAAATCTGATGATAATGGGGACAGAGGTCTTGAGTTCAAAACACTTTCAATTTCTAGAATTACTGTCAGAAATTCCTCTAAAGTGAGGTGCGCGTTACCAATTACACGTTTTAGATGGAATTTGAATGATTTAACCCCTACCTCCCAAAGACCACCGAAGTTCGGCGCTTTCGCAGGAATAAAATTCCATTCGATATTTTCCCTTGCAAAATAATCAGCTAATGCTTCATCTGGGTGTCTAACCAAATTGTGAAGCCTTTTCAATTCTAAGTTTGCCCCTACAAAGTTTTTTGCATTGTCAGAAAATATTTTTCAACACTTTCTCCTTCTGCTAACAAAGCGCTTAAAATAAGCAATGAAGGCTGCAGAAGTGAGATCTGAAACGAAATGTAGATGAATAGCTTTGGTGTAGAGACAAACGAATATACATACATACACTTTATTATATGTACCTTTCCTTTGATTTTTGAATTTAATGTAAAAAGAGCCTCAATAATCAGTTCCAATAATGGAAAATGGAAATGAAGGTGTAACACGCTCTTTGGGCAAGTCACCCATAACTTGACTCGCTAATACAGGCTTGTTTTTAAAACAAGTGACACATGTGTTATTTTGCGACAGATGTTTCTACCATTAGTTATCCAAAATTTACGACGAATATGGTACAACAATGTTTGTGATCCTACATGTAAATACTTTAAATGAAAATATCTTACAATAATTAAAGTAAGGGGATGCTTACTTGGCAGACCATAGGATGTTTTTCATTTGTTGTCAAATATGAGTTACCCAATCTACCCCCAACTCTTAAAATATTACTTTCATCTAAGAAACAATTTAAAGAATTTAGTTTACTTTTATTTGGTACTGAATTACCTTTCTGAAGACATTTTATTTCTTCCTGATACTCACTTTGTTGAACCTTCTTTATTAGTGATAATTCTGCAGCATTCAATTCTTTAGAAGTAAGATGATCTTTCACTCTATTAACATTTCGAAGGTTAAGAATAAATCTAAGCACATAACATAAAATACGAATGATAGTTATATAATTATCACTAACACTAATATAATCTAATAGGTAATTTTGATCATAAATAGCTAGAGTTACTAAAGAGTTATCATTTTCACATTTAACTGTTTTCTTTAGTTCATCAGAATAGTCATCTGGCAAATTTTGGCTGTTGCAATCATTAGTTGGGAGAACTGTTTCTCTCAAAAAAGGGGGACCTTTAAACCACAAATCCTTTTCTAAGAGCATATCAACACTGACGCCTCTGGTAAGGAGTTCGGCTGGATTAGACTTTCCTGGACAATGAAACTACGAATTGGAGTCAGTCAAAGATTGAATCTCGTTGACACGATTCGCTATGAATGATTTCCATCTTTTACTAGAACCTCTAATCCAGTACAAGGTGATTTTCGAATCTGTCCAGAAGAACATATCTGATGGTTTCTTATGATCTACTATTTTCTTGACTGCATTACCTAGTCGGGCAGCAAGTAAAGCTCCCAATAGCTCTAATCTTGGTAAAGTGATTTTTTTAAGAGGTGTAACTCTACTTTTTGAAGTCACAAGGTTAACTTCAATAGCATTTTCTTTAACAATTCTGAGGTATATGACAGTGCCGAAGGCTTTCTTACTGGCATCGCAGAAACAGTGAATCTCTACCACATCTGAATTTTCTTCTTTCGTTGAATTTAGCACAATTCTTTGAATTTTTAGGTCGGAGAGGTGTGGGATCTCAGAACACCATTGAAGCCACTTTTCTTTAACATCCATTGGTAGACCTTCATCCCAAGCGATTTTCCTCAACCACAGATCTTCATTCGATCATTTTCATTCTCGAAATGCAGTAAACTTGAATGTTTTTTCATACATTTCTGACAAGAATGAGTAGATTTACAATTTCTAACCGAAAGGAATTTTAAACAGTTAAAACAAATATTATTTTTCTTTACGAATTCATATCTAGAAGCCACTGAAAGATTTAAGAATTCTGGACATTTGTGCAAACCGTGGAATTCATTACTTTGACATTTAACACATTTAAATGTTTTTGAGTTTTTACCATTAGATGTAGATACCATACTAGTGATTCGTTGTTGAGCATTGCGTTTAGGAGTTACATTATTTATAAGAGGTTTGGAAACTTGCAGTGTTCTCGCTTGTCTTTTTAAAAATTCGATTAATTCTTTTAATTTTGGTAACTCGTCTTTTTTTTTGTTCACGTTCAAACCATAATTTTGTGGACCCATCTAATTTCTGCCACAATATATAGTTATTGTATCCGCAAACCCTTCAATTTTTTGATCGAAAATTTCTAGAGATCTGATACATTCACTGGCGGTATCTGCCAAATTAAGAATAGCACTAGGTCACTAGGAACTTTGTATTGAATTAATGGACATTAATTTTTTAATGTGAGCAAACACTTGTTGTCTTTTATTGGAATATCTTTTCTCTAATAAGGACCACGCTGTTTGATAATTATCATCTGAAATCGTTATACTTTGTATAACTTTGGCAGCTTTAGAATGAAGCGAAGATTTCAAATATGATAACTTTTGAGCACCCGAAAATGCGCTACTATTGTGAATGTTAGATTTAAAAAGATCACTAAAATATATCCAATCCTGTACATTTCCACTAAAAGAAGGTAGATTAATCGTGGGAAGTCGAACTTCCGTTACACTATTCTCTTGTTTTGGCTTTGATTCATTAAGAACATTTGTTTGTTTTTGTTTCGCTCTTTTAATTTTTAACCAAGTCATCTAACTCTTTTTCAATCGATGATTGTTCATCGAGATATTTATCAATTTCCTCTTCATCGCACAATGAATAAATTTTATCAAAAATTTCTTTCAATTTTGTATTGAATTGATCACATTTCGCACTTACAAGTTCTAAAGAGCATTCATCAGAGTCACTTAATTTAATTTCACTCACAAATTTAGTAATTTTACATTTTAAAACTCTTTTTTTAGTCAAAATATTTTTTAATTCAGTAGGCATGTTAAAGAAAAAGTCCTACCTTATTCGAAGAAACCAAATCTCATCGCTGATTCTTGACTCTTAAAAGCAAACGATAAATCTATTTACTTTGGCCTGGAAGGAACAATTTTTGTTAAGAATAAAACAATAAATTACTCAATGACACCATTTTTAAGGAACTCTTCGCAGTGAACTGTTAATTTCTTTATTTAAAACAATAATTGTTAAGAGTGAAACAGACTCTCTGGCCGTTTCCAAGTCAAAACATTCCATCATTTCAATAACAATAAAAATTCAGTGTTTCCACTTACTAGTAACTAAATTACAATCTATCGTCAACACGCAGACGATTGGAATCTATACTAATAAAAGAATAAATCGCTCTGTGTGTCTGTCTGTTTGTGTGCGATGGCTAGCGAAAACTACCGCACGTAGAAGTCTGAAATTTCAGATGTGATTAGTCCAAGACAGGTCCTGATACACCTGAGGCTCGGATTTTTAATTTTTTAAGGGCCGGGCCCCTGGGCCCCTTTGAGTTTTTATGCACTAAAACGTTAATAACATGCCTCTTTTCTATCCGATTTTCTTCGTTTTTAGGGTGAATTATCCTTTCAGTTTTTGCCCCATTTCTACATTTCACTTAAGACCCTGGCACCCTTGCAAGGGCCCAGTACAGGCCCCCTTGAAGTTTCAATGAACTAAATTGTTAATATCATGCCTCTTTTCTATCCGATCTTCTTCGTTTTTGGTGTGAATTCTCCTTTTGAGTTTCTGCCCCATTTCTACATTTGAGTTAAGACCATGGCACCTATGCAAGGGGCCCAGTACAGGGCCCCTTGAAGTTTTAGTGTTCTAAATTGTTCATAACATACCTCTTTTCAATCCGATCTTCTTCGGTTTTGGGGTGAATTCTCCTTTTAGTTTCTGCCCCATTTCTACAATTTAGTTAACACCCTGGCACCCTTGCAAGGGGCCCGGTACAGGGCCCCTTGAAGTTTTGGTGCACTAAATTGTTAATAACATGCATCTTTTCTATCCGACCTTCTTCGTTTTTGGTGTGAATTCTCCTTTCAGTTTCTGCTCCATTTCTAATTTTCAGTTAAGACCCTGGGACCTTTGCAAGGGGCCCAGTACAGGGCCCCTTGAAGTTTTAGTGCACTAGAGTGTTAATAACATGCCTCTTTTCTATACGATCTTCTTCGTTTTTGGGGTGAATTCTCCTTTCAGTTTCTATCCCATTTCAACATTTCAGTTAAGACCCTGGCACTCTTGCAAGGTGCCCGGTACAGGGCCCCTTGACGTTTTAGTGCACTAAATTGTTAATAACATGCCTCTTTTCTATCCGATCTTCATTGTTTTTGGGGTCAATTCTCCTTTCAGTTTGCTCCCCATTTCTACATTTCAGTTAAGACCCTGGCACCCTGTTAAGGGGCCCAGTACAGTGCCCCTTGAAGTTTTAGTGAACTAAGATGTTAATAAAATGCCTCTTTTCTATCCGATCTTCTTCGATTTTCAAGTGAATTCTCCTTTTAGTTTCTACTCCATTTCTACATTTCAGTTAAGACCCTGGCCCCCTTGCAAGAGGCCCGGTACAGGGCCCCTTGAAGCTTTAGTGCTCTAAATTGTTAATAAATTGCTTCCTTTTTATCCGATCTTCATTTTTGGGATACTTTCTCCATTTAGTTATACTCCCGTATCTACATTCCAGTTAAGACCATGGGCCCGTCTAGGGTCCTGTAGAGCCCGCTCCAGGGCCCCTAAAATTTTTTGTGTGCCATGTGTTTTTCACACCCTAATTTTCTCACCTTCGCAATGCGTAGTTTTACAGTTGAGTCTTGAACTCTTCTCCTTCGACCAACACTCACATACATTTATTGGGGCCTTAGGACCCTTTTTAAGCATTTCCCTATTTTTTGCACATTTCTTTTAAATTATATTCTAATGATTAATTCGTACCCTATCTTTAATCTCAACTAATCGAAGATCTAAAACGCTAAGTACTAAAACGTTGTAACATGTTTTCATGTTAGGGCCTTTTCTCAACTATCAGTTGGCCCCTTTTGGGCCCCCTATTATAACTCCCTTAAAAATAGTTCGATTCACTAGCTTTTTTTTTTCTAACAACATCTTAGTTTCTCCAGCTATTACATGAACGACAAAAAAATATTGCAGGCTTCAACTACCATCAATTTTGAATGTAAATCATCTTCTTAGGGCCCTTGGTGCATCTTCTTTAAAAATTATCCGAATTCCTTGCAATTTTCTTTACCATAATTCTAGCGTACTCAGATTACATTAAAAACTACTAAAAAGTGTATTTATACCAAACTACATGCCACTTAAGTCCCTTCCCCCCTGGGGCCCGATACAAGGCCCCTTGAAGCTTTTCACCATAAATTATTAATAAATTGCCTCTCCTAATCCGATCTTCATTTTTGGAACCATTTTTCCATTTAGTTATTCTCCAGTTTCTATATTCCAGTTAAAATCCTGGGGCACCTTAGGGCCCGATCGGGGGCCACTAGAACTTTTTGTGTGCTATGCATTTTTTACACCCCAATTTTCTCACCTTTTCATCGCATGATTTTAAAATTGAGTCTTAGACTCTTACCCCTAGACACCCTCGTACGGGAGATTTTAATTACGATCAGTAACAGGTACATATCGTTGCATTTTGATTGTTATATTTTTATTTTTCGCAAAATTATTACCGACAAGCCGACTTCAGTTGGGGTGAAACACCCTGTATTTATGACTCAATAAGTGGTTTGCGACGCCATGTTCTATGGTAGTTATTACTCATCTAGATGGGTACTAACACCCCTCTTATTGTGTAAAAGTAATTTAGAATCACCCTGTATATATATGTGTGTATATTAACAGAATAGCAAGGAGCCATTAAAAAAAATTGTGTTTTACACATTATATATATATATATATATATATAATATTTGTGTAATATAAGTATTTTAATAAACTTTCAGATGCTAAGTATATTCTTAATAATATTTTATTTATAAAAATAGCTTTTCAAGATAAAGAACTGGACCAATCTCTATAATTGCATCTATTACTTAAACTGACCTTGTAGCATAGAAAAGGATTTTACAATTGCTTGAAATGTGAAAAAACAGCAAATGTTTTTTAATCTATGCAAATAAAATGTAACCGCGAACTATAACGTCTTCCGAGTTACTTATGATTCTGTAAAAGCAATCTTTATCGTTAGAAACTTAAAGAACCAATATATTTTCAAGATTTAAGGAAGCATTTTTAAACAAAAAATATTTGTTGTTGCCACAAATTTTCGAAAACGTGTCGACTATTCTTTACGATGTATTAATAAGTTTCCTTAAGTGGGAATATAGGATTTTAGGATGCTATCGATTGCCCATGAATCCCTTTCAGTTGCATCAAGCAATTTATATATGCAAGTATAACAAAATATTTTAAATTGTAATGTCAATCTGAACACTCTTAATTTTTTTCTGTAAAACATGTTTGGTGAACATTATAATGTTTGCTTATGGATGGATTGGTTCCTAAAATCAGACATCCTGATTTGGAAAAACTGATAAATTCACTATAAAAGTAACTCGGAATGTTTTTCGAAACCAGTGGCAGAAAAGGAAACTTTGTTTTTACAAATTCTCCTTTAAGTCGTGAAAATGCTTTAGTTTATGTAGTTTCTAAAGGTAAAGAACTTTTTCTCAATTGTGGGTGACTAGGACTCAATTGTGGGTGACTAGGTGCATCCTTTATTTTTGTTCGTGGTTATATTATATTTTCCTAGATTAAGAACCATTTGTTTTTTTCTTACAATGCACTGAAAAAGATAAATGTATTCTAATCACATTTCATATAATGTGAACATTTACTTAATCAAAAGTTCAGTTTATAACAGCAGCTCTCTTTTCCCCCATTTTGCCATTGTATCAAGAACTTCTACAGTGATGGATATTTGATGACAAGTTGACACAAGTACCAACATCGTGAGCCTTTCATCCTCTATGGAGTTTTAAAATGCGTTTTTATTCTTTTTAAGCAAGAAAAAGATCCCTCAACTTCGGCTGCAGAAACTGGTGATGTAGGTAATACACGCACTAATTGTTGTCTGGGAAAATATTTTAGTTACAATTGTCAAAAATAGGTATTAATGCCTTTGAGTTTTCCCATTTCTTTCATGCTTTGCCGTTTTTTACGCCAAAGTAAATAGTCAATTTTAATAGTTGATTCCAATACATTGTCGTTATAAAATATTCCAACAATTTAGTTTTTGATGGGTTAGAATATTTTGGAAGTAGAACACCAAAACCTTCCTAGAATCTTCTATTCTTCCGAAATCAATCAGAAAGCCCAGAAATAAATGTACCGAACATTGATCTTCTAAATTATTCTTCAGGATTCTCGTAAGGTGGATTATTCATCTTTATTGGCACACTTGATGAGGAGATGTGATAATTAAGTGAAAACTTTCTTTAGCTGTGGATTTTGCCTTTCTGAATAGGTCAGCAAACTTTTGAATATCAGTCTCTTGTACCTTGCTTGCTGACAGACGCAAACTTCGTAGATTTGAAATAAAAAGTATTAGCATGTTTTAGAACAGAAGACAGATCAAATTCAGGTTTTTGCAAGTATTTTGAAATTAGCAACATATTGCTAAATAAAAATTTCCAATAACTAGTCAACGATTAAATTACTTATTTCTTCGAGGTAGCACATTTAAAGCTGTTGATGACATTTCTCGATATAAATTATAAAATGAACTAAGGTAAGATTTACCCCAAATGTGATAAATGTGCTGTTATTGTATTCATGTAAACCTCATTTTTTACTGTACGTTTTGGCAACATTGAATCCCACCAAAGTCTCCATTGATGAGGTTTTAATCTTTATCTTGTTACAATAAAAGCTATGAAAAGGAAATTGTTCAAAATCGGAAAAATATCCGTTTTATACAGGTTTCCGTCTTGATGAGTGTATTTTTATATGGTTACCCTTTCATCATCGATATCATGAAATGTTTCCGTTTAAATGAGAATGTTGTTTCCACAGGTTTTAATGTAATGCAATAAAACCTGCGAAAAAGGAAACGCAAGAGACTGGATATAAAGTTTCAATTTGCATAGATTTTCCTCTTAGCAGGTATAAATGTGTGGTGTTAGTTTCTTTGAGCTTTGAAGTTCTTCTTTGTCAGACAGCATTCCTTTACAGACAGATTCTAATGTCACAGGTTTAATTATAGTACATTTATGATCTCAAGAGGTATGTTACTATAGAATGAATTAGTTTTGGATACCTGCGGAAACATAACTTAGTCTATAATGGAATCGTGTATTAAATGGAAAAAAAATCATGGATCCTGGCAAAAGAATACCTTTGAATTTATGCCTGCTAAGGAGAAAAACCTGCCTACAACGAAAAATTTCGCCATTTTTTGCAATTCCGTTTGTGCAGAAGCATAAGTGGTTGCAATTGCAAAGAAATTCCTCAAATTTGTGTGAAAATATTACCGACAAAAACAATATATAAGCCAAATACAGGCGTTTAAATCTTTTTCAAATCTACCAGTTTTTTGCGATAATTCTATCCGTCATAAAAATTTACATAACGCATAAATTCAGAAAGACTGATATTTTGAGAAAAAAATGTTTTTACTTCTTCTTTAATGATTAAAAATTCAAAGAAATGAATTTATACATAAATAAAATGTAAATATAAAAAGAAGTATGCAAAAATAAGGCATTTGATTCCTGTTCAAAAAAGTTCTACAAGCGTTCATGTTAAGTTTAATGAGTAGATTATTTAAATTAAGTAAATTGTTTTTAAAAAATGATATATTTACAAAAAAAAAACCACTTTTTAAAAGTAAACAAAAGAAACAGCAGATTAAAAGTTATATCTAGAAAAATGGTGTGAGATCAAATTCCGAAGCTTATAGTCTAATACTTATTTAACATTTTCAGTTAACTAAATTACCATATGTAAGTCAAGTGCCTATTTAGGATCAGTTATTAGAAATCCATCTGTATTAAATACTTCCTAACATGTTTTGAAAATTAAATTTTTCGAAAATTATGCATGATGTTGATGAACTTGATGGCCAGCTTAAAAGTAAAATTTATAGATATAGAAAAGCATAAAATGTTATTTTGAGTAACATTCCCAAACTTCAAATTCTAACTACGCACTTGGATACTTACACATTTTTGTAAAATATGGAAAGATGGCTACCAAGCCCATGCATAATTTTGTTCAATTTTAATTTTCAGACACGAGTTGTGTGATGTATTTGGTGCAAGTGAGAAGGATTTTTATCAACATATCACACATAAGCAATTAATTTATGTATTGTATCTTTGTAAAAACTTAATTATACAATATTTGATACTTACTCCACTGATAGTTTACTAAAGTGTTTTCAATAAGTATACTATTTGATATACTAAGAATATAAATTACTATTATCTAAGCCGTAACATAAAAGTGTCCACCTATTTAAAATTATGTTTGATGATTTTTCGTATCCACAGAAAACAACTAAAAAAATGAAATAAATAAACAAAAAGAGTATGAAACTTATAAAAAACTAATAAAAAGAAAATTTTATCTAGATGTCTTTAAACTAAACTTTTTTAATCTCTACTGAAAATTAAAAAAAATATTGTACTCCACTTTTTTTTTATCGTTATTGAAATAAGAGTACAAAGTCCGCTTTGAAATAAACAACAGTTTCATATAATAAATATATTACAATCATCAGACATACAAGTAAAATTACATAAATACATTTAATACAATTAAAAAGCAAACGTTTCAAGCTAAATTTTTAGCCCCTCATCAGTGCAACAAAACATTCAAATGACAGAAAACTATATATCTATGTTTACAGTAAAAATTATTAGCAGTTAAAATTAAATAAAGTATAAAAATTTTTTAAAACAATGCTGAGTATTCAGGAGGAGATGCACATGATTCATTTATCGGCGACGTTTGCTTACGAGTGAACACACCTTCCAGAAAAACTCTACTTTTAATATTATTGCAACCGGATCTGATAACTTTCATATACGTGAAATCTGGGATATGGTCGGTATCCAAAGAATGCTGTACAATTTTAGACTGTAGGTTTCCAGATTTGTAAGTACGTTTATGCTCGGCAAGGCGAATGGCGCAAGTGCGACCAGTTTCGCCAATATATACTGAGTCGCAACCTTTACATGGTATACTGTAAATTGAACCGGTTCTTAGTAAGGGGGGAATTTTAGGTTTAGATTTACAAAGTAAGTTTTTTAAAACATTTTGAGGCTTGAATGATGTACTGATGTTATGAGACTTCAAAAGGCTAGAGATTTTTTCAGAAAGATATTTGTTGTAGGGTAGAGATATGTAAATAGCGGGAGCCTTGCAATTTACAGAGGATGACACGTGATGCTCAGAAAAAATCCTTTTTAACCATCTTAAAGGATATCCATTTAGAATTAGGTCACTAAATATCTTCTTTTTTTCAAATTGGAATGCTGCATCAGTATTACAGTAACTTTTAGCTCTGTGGATTAAAGTTCTAACGACAGCGATTTTATGGGAGAGTGGGTTCATAGATTCAAAATTTAGGTATTGCCCAGAATTTGTCGCCTTACGGTATACAGATGTTAAAACTTTCTGAAAATCAGTATTCTCTACTCTTTCAACCATAATGTCGAGGATCTTTCTGAAAAAATCTCTAGCCTTTTGAAGTCTCATAACATCAGTACATCATTCAAGCCTCAAAATGTTTTGAAAAACTTACTTTGTAAATCTAAACCTAAAATTCCCCCCTTACTAAGAACCGGTTCAATTTACAGTATACCATGTAAAGGTTGCGACTCAGTATATATTGGCGAAACTGGTCGCACTTGCGCCATTCGCCTTGCGGGTCATTCCATATCAAATCAACCAAAAAAAAATTATTTTTGAACCTTCAGGATTCAGATTTTTATAAGTTTTTGTTTATTTGTTGTACCTGTCAAGTGGACAAGAAAAACCAAAATTTCCGATTTTTTGAGTTTTTAATTTTTGAGTTATCGACTTTCAAAAAATGAAAAATTGCTGAAATTTGACTCCACTTTGACACCTTTAAATAGCTGTAGGCAAAAAACTATTTGACTTAGAAAGCTCAAATTGGTATCATTCTCTTCTGCTTTTTACGATCTTTAATTTGATATGCAACATGATTAGAGTATTTAAAATTTAATTTTTTTATTAAACAATTAAAAGTTTAAATTTTAAAATTTCAAAAACACCCCTTTTAATTTTTTTGAAAAAAATATATGTTTTAAAGACATCAATTGACTATGTGTATGCCAACTTTCATAATGGGATGACAATGGGTTCCTATGGAAATTAATATTTTTGTATTATCATATACGAAATTTGCTATACTTGTACTTTCATGTCAAAAACGTAACTGTAAACTCATTGGTTAATGTTTGAATTAGAGGGCTGCACAGGTTGAAATTTACAGGCCCGGACCTGGTATAAAAATTAAGTTTGGCCTGAGCCTGGCCCATAGAAAAAAAATTAATGGCACGGCCTAGTATAAAAGTTTGGCCTGAGCCCGGCACGGTATAAAAGTTAACAGTTTGGGCACAGCCCCAGCCCGTACAACAAAGATAATGGCCCGGCCCAGCATAAAAGCTAAAAGTTTGGCCAGCCCAGCTGAGAAAAAAAGTTAAAATTTTTGCCCAACCCGACTGAATTTCTACAAAACATGGATTTTTACGTCGTGTGATTAAAAATTGTCTCGTACGAGAAGTTCTGATCAAAAATACTTATTTTAGCGTTTTATTATTATTCGGGTTTATAATCTTTATTTTTAAAGAAGGGCCCTAGGGTGCGATTTTTTTCTTTTTTTATGAATCTCTATTTGCTTCTAAATGATTCAGTTATCATTAATATTGTTAATCCATACTCCAAGTATTGGAGACTTAAAAATCTGAAAAATGCTATACAGTAAAATCTTCTAAGACGGAATCGCATAGCAAAGAAAAAAAAAAAAAAACATTATAGACAGGTTCCCTTCTTAGCAGGTGTGAATGTATTATATTCTTTTCTCGCATACGAGTATTATTATACAGTAGACTCCCTCAAATCCGCAAATGCCTAAAATCCGTACATCATCACAGATGTAAACAATGAAACTTTCAGTTCAGATGTAAGGACAAAATTACAGAATTTTTTAGTTTTATAACATTCTGTATGCATTTTAATATGTAATTCTCAATAATATGACTAAACTCGTGGTTTTTCATGAAGGAAGTATAAATTTTTTTTCTGAAAAAAATCCAAGATATTGCTGATATCACTGGTAATCACAATATTTTTACCAAATATATTTATGCAGTAATCAAGCTTTTTTGGTTCTGGTTTGATTAAGACTGGCTAAACCGGAAATAAAACTTCCCTACTTTATGATTTTGATGTGAAATTATAAAGTACCTTTAAAAGGGAAGTTTTGTTGAAAAATTCAAGGGATGTATCTCATCTTTATTATGCATATTTAATTATACATTATTATCTTCTTGACCTTTTAATAATTTAATCATTTTTAAAAATATCTTACTTTTTATCATTTTAGTTTATTACTTAATTATTTTAATATTTTACTATATTGCAAGCATTCATTATAATTTTGATTGCATTATTACATTCAAATTATTGTTTAAAAAATGTAAACAAGGCAATGACCAGAAATCTTCAAAATTCTAAAATCCACACACCTTCTGGTCCCAAGCTGTGCGGATTTGAGGGAGTCTTCTGTATTAATTTTGCATGGACTTTCACATTTTTCCTTTTAAGACAAGATTCTGTCATAGGCAGGTTCTTTTTAACAGGTTTTGCTGTATTTTAATTTTATTGCCTAGAAATTTACTATTCTTTAAAAAGAATAAATTTTAAAGTTTAATCGTAGAATGACGATTTAAAAATATATGCATTTTTTGCTAAAATTTTTAAGTTGGGCTAAATTTTACTGATAGCACGGCCCAGACCACGCTGAGACAATGATTTTCATACAGGCTGGATCGAGACAAGAACTGAAAATTTTGACCTGTGCAGACCTAGGAAGAATGAAGCCAGCCCCCTGGCGGGGTTCTGAAAAAATAAGTTAGGCCCGATCCTTCAGAAAAAAGTAAGGCCCAAGCCTAGCCCGGCCCGAGTGTCGTGAATAAAAATAGCCCAGACCTCTAGTTTGAATACTACTACTAATCTATGAAGTAGTTTTTGTATTACAAGTAAATATGAAAATATAATCTATTAAATATATCAGGTAATAACAATTTGCGAAATGTTTATTTATTTAATGACAATAGAGTAGACATACTAATATATGGTTTACTTTTAAATTAAACAATAAAGATATTTAAAAGGAAATTAACTTACAGGCTCAGTGTAAAATTAACCCTGTATAATCAATTGCAAGTGAATATAAAATAAGCTTCCTAGATTCAAAGGGACCAGCAATTTCATTTTTTTTATTCACAATCGAATGATATATTAAATGTATCAGGGGACATCTTTTTGCAAAAAGTTGAGCTGTTACTGCAACTGGGAAAGTTTATATTCTGAGTAATGAAGTTGACTTCGTTTGTAAAAGTCCTTGAAATGAAATTATTTTGCATATTTATATTTTTAATTACAAACAAATTTCAATTTTTAATAACATTTTATAAAATATTAATTGTGTAGCAAATATTATCAATTAATAAAGTCATATGTGCACTGAATGTTTCAAACAGGTGCTTCATGAATTAAGCACAATTGGTTAGCAGGTGTTAAAAGAGTCCTACCTCTTGATAACTACACCTAAAGCTTCAAATATCAAATTCCATTGAAGCTAGCTAATACGTTTATATATAATATGTCCATCAATTTTAGTGGACTGTGTGTTACAAGTACATGATCTCCATTAAGATAATTTGAAATTGATTATAAAGACTAGAGAGTTAATTAGACACAGAGCCTGTAAGTTTGTTTTTTTTTTGTTTTTTTTTGCATATTTTTATTGTTTAAAAGTTAACCATGTATTGGAATGCCTGCTCTACTGTCATTAAATAAACAAGAATTTACAAATTATAACTTGATATTATATTTAATAGATTAAATTTTCATATTTATTTGTATTACAAAAACTACTTAATAGATCAGTCGTCATATTCATTCAAACATTAACCAATGGGTTTACACTTTACAGTTACGCTTTAAACATGGAAAACAAGCAAATTTCATACGTAATAATACAAAAATATTAATTTGCATAGGAACCCATTGCCATCCCATTATGAAAGTTGGCATACACATAGTCAATTGATGTCTTTAAAACATATATTTTTTTCAAAAAAATCAAAAGGGGTGTTTTTGAAATTTTAAAATTTAAATTTTTAATTTTTTAATAAAAAATTTAAATTTTAAATACTTTAATCATGTTGTATATCAATTTAAAGATCATTAAAAACAGAAGAGAATGACACCAATTCTCTAAGTCAAATAGTTTTTTGTCTACAGCTGTTTAAAGGTGTCAAAGTGGAGTCAAATTTCGACAATTTTTCATTTTTTAAAAATCAATAACTCAAAAATTAAAAGCGCAAAAAATCGGAAATTTTGATTTTTCTTGTTAACTTGACTGACTCTACCACTGCACCAAAAATTATAAATTTCTGAGATGTCAAGGTTCAGACCATTGATTGATTTGACATGGAATGTCATGCCGAGCATAAACGTACTTACAAATCTGGAAACCTACAGTCTAAAATTGTACAGCATTCTTTGGATACCGACCATATCCCAGATTTCACGAATATGAAAGTTATCAGATCCGGTTGCAATAATATTAAAGGTAGAGTTTTTCTGGAAGGTGTGTTCACTCGTAAGCAAACGTCGCCGATAAATGAATCATGTGCACTTCCTCCTGAATACTCAGCGTTGTTTTAAAAAATTTTTATACTTTATTTAATTTTAACTGCTAATAATTTTAAACTGTAAACATGATATATAGTTTTCTGTCATTTGAATGTTTTGTTGCACTGATGAGGGGCTAAAATTTAGCTTGAAACGTTTGCTTTTTAATTGTATTAAATGTATTTATGTAATTTTACTTGTATGTCTGATGATTTGTAATATATTTATTATTTTTAACTCGTATATCAGACGTTAAACAATGATTATTTATTTTAACAGTTTCATATTTTAATTCAGTCAATTACTATTAATGTTCCATTTTTGACCTCAATTTACACCAAATCTAAATTTTTCCACTTGTATCACTTGGCTTCTGGGGTTTTCATATATAAGTACTTGACTTGAATGTGATTATTTAGTTAATAGAAAATGTTAAATAAGTATTAAAATATGGGCTAGGAAATTTGATACAACGCCATTTTTAGACACAACTTTCAAATTATTTTCTTTTCCTTTCCTTTTTTTTTTTTTTTTTTTTTGTACTTTGGCTTTCTTTTTACTTTATAAAGGTCGTTTTGTGAATATGAAAAACCATCAAACTGATAATTTAAATGGGTATATCTATGGACATTTTTATGTTTGCCTTAAACAATAATCTGTTACATTCTTATCACTTCAAATAGTATATTTATTGAAAAGAGTTAATAAACTGTCAGTGATAAGTATTAAATATGCATTATTTCTCCCTAGAATTGTAAAATCTAAATAATAAATATTTCACCAAAAATTTTTACTTAACAAATTAAATTGTCTTTTTATATACTTATTTATTTGAAACCATCAGTATTGTAGTATTATGCACGTTTTTACTTTATTTTAAAAAGTATTAAACATATTTTGAATACCTTAAAGTTAAGTGTTAAACAATACATTTTGTTGAAATTTCAGTTTATCTAAATTTAAAAATTAAATACATTTTGTAATTCATTCAACTGAGTGGAAAATTGCCAAGAGTTGGATTCGAATCCAAGACTTTCCATAAGTTGCCAACACCATTCCAACAAAGCTTTCTCTGACAAACCCAGCAAACACATTTCATTCAGACAACCCTTTGGCGATGACATCTGGTCTGTTATCCAAAACAATTCTCCAGCATAAACCACTACTCAAGGAACTCCAATAAGTGTTGGATTGTTGGATGCCTAATTACACCATAGTGCCAAAAGGTGAATTATTTGTTTTTTAACTCCTGATGTTCAACTAATAGAGAAGTATCACTTTAAATCAAAATTCAATACTCTATATCAATACATTTTTTTTCACATTTTTTATAGGATTATTGAGTAATCTAAAAAAATATACCATATGTAAAAAGTCTAGCAGTTATCAATTTACAAAATGGTTTTCATCTATAATCTGGGAAGCCTGGATTCAATCGCCTAGTAAACTGAAAGCAGAAGTAAAATAAAAAGAAACAAAAACAACAAATTCAGCAATTGTGTACATAAGTTGTGAGTACTGTAATAGGTATATTTTTTCAGTGGTTGTATCACATCTAAATCGATTAAAAATTAAAGTATTATTTAATACCAGTTTCTAACATACATGTAATTACATGCAAACTTACAAAACATAATATAATATACTGTAAAATCCTAGCAAACTGATGTCTCTCATTTTACCTCTTTAACATAAATATTTTATAAGATAAAAAATAAATTAATTCTTCCCAGTGTAATATTTTACTTTATATCTAAAAGTCAGATTGAAGTAGAACTGATTTCTAAACACACATAAAATGTCAATTTATATTTCAAGGTAAAATATAATTCATATATCAAGATAACAACTTGTCAAAATTTTTAATATAGGTTTCCATTGGAGGTCACTTTACCATAGTTTACTTGCTAAGCTCTTTTGCTCTTTCCTAACAAGCAATATCAGAGGAAAAACCCAGTACAGGTCATATTAACTGGCTTTTATATATTGCATAGAATGGAGCTTTAATTGATTGCAAACTTTCTGAAAAATTGTACGACGTGGTAATAGAAATTATATATTTTGCAGCTTATGAATTTTTAAGAGATATTTTCAAGCAGAAAAAGGAGTAATAAATTAGTAATATTGTACAGTTGTTAAAAAACAGAGAGAATTTAATCGCCACGTTTCCGGTTAAGGGTTAAAAAAGAGAGAGAATTTAATCGCCAAATCACATCAAAAAGATGCGTTGAATGAGGTTAAAAGTTCGAGTATGCTAATGTTAATTCACGTGACAAACTTTTATTTATCATCTTCTCAAAAATCATCTGATTGATTTTTTAATTTAATACATAGATGCAAAGATATGTCAAGCATTCTTTTTCAATTAAAAAAGAATTAAGTTATGAAAATTATTAATAAAATCATAGTCAAAAAATTTCAGTTATGATTGACAATTTTCGCAGAAAACAAACGAAAATTGCAATAAATGCATGGTTATGTAGGTGTATAACTTATTGCTGTCATTAATTTTTGAGGTATAGATAAATTTTACTCTTCGATGGCATAATTAGACCTATTGTTATCAAAGAATCCATAGTAAAGAAAATGTTTGTGAATAATAGGGAAAAAAATTATGATACTTTCTTACACATAGCGAGGTTTTTTTTTTTTACACGTACAAATTCTGTATAATTTTTCTGGTAACTAACTGAATGTCCCCGCTATATCTCCTTGTACAATAAATTTATTTTTCTAAATTTCTGGATAACTTCCTAACTTCTCTTTTAAAACTCTATGAAGATTTAAGAAAAATATGTAAACAATATTTTTTTCTTGTCTGCCTTCATTAAAAAAAAACTGAAATGCGGTGTCAAAAGTGTGTGTTACCATTTAAAAATTTAAAGTTGGCTCAATTTTTAATTTTTTCCTTTATTTCAAAATCCGTATTCATATTCGGAAATTAGCCAAAATTCTGAGTCGAAAGGTAATTCTCGCATCTCTCCGCGACAATTTAGTCATTAAAAAGCATGAGATGTCCTCTCGCTCCATTTCCCTCCCTCTTTCTTTTTTTTCTTTTTTTGACGACGGAATCTTGTTAACGAAATCTTTAGGAGCTTATTTTGGTTTAATAAATTAAAGAGAAATATTTTTTTTAAATCTACTTTTGTTTCTTTTAGAGAGCTTCAGAATTATAACTTTTTAAATCAACTTTTTCTTACATTCTAAACAACTTAATTTTAATGGGTCTTTGAATTTAATTGTTTTATGTGATCCTGAATATTGTTATTCCATATACCATGGCTTGCGAATCTGAAAAAGGCCGTGCTTTAAAAATATTTGCTTAAATATATATACACTATTTATTTTTATAAAAGAATTTTAATTGTAGGAAAACACCCGTTAATAAAAATCGGAATTTTTGTAGTAACACAGTTCGGTCAAGGCAGATTTTGATTTTTGCTTGGCTGAGGGCTGGATCGAACTTTTATTTTTTACACTGAGTCTGAATAGCTTTTTCTGCACCGGGCAGGATCTGGGTCTTAAAATTTAGGCCCATGCAGACATCTAATAAATTTACGTGACATTCGTGAGTATGCGATCAGCCGAAAGTGAGAGTCAATGAAAATTATGCAAATTCAAGCAAATTTTAAAACAATTTTGGGCGGAAAATTGTTAATTCCTTTCTGATAATTTCAACAGAAACATAAATTAAAAAAATACCAGCTAAAATATTTATGTAAAATGACTATGGCGGCGGCGGGACATATACACCCCTCGGACCTTGGATTAGATGGCAGCACTGCCACTATTGAATATTTCTATATTGGTTTTGTACTACTAATTAGTTACAAAGATAAAAAAAATAGTAAATTTCTCATGAAATTTCATAGAAGTGTACGGCAAATAACCTATAAATTCCGTTGTTCCTTTGGTCATAACCTGTTTAAAGTATTTGATTCAATTAAAAGGTATTAAATACATAAACATTTTACATTTTAATAAGATAATTTAAAAGTAGGTAAAAAATCTGAGTTGAATTCAATATTTCGCAAAAGTTTCTTTTTCTTAAGACTCTTTCAAAACTTAATCTTTTGTAGTTTTTGGAGACTTAATTTAGTCTCGGAGTATAGGGGCGGATTTTCAGCTCCCTGACCGTACCCCTCGTGTTTACGCGATAGGTCATATTTATGCATGTGGACAAGAACATCGATATTTGTATTAAAAAAAAAGAGATAAACTTGATTACACAAGAAGGAAATAAAATTTGTGTTGTTACATTACAAATAGTCAATAAAGTAAAAGTGAGCAGTTTGTCAGAATCATCATTACCGACAACCTCTTAATAATTAAAATTCAGCGACCTTCCCAGATTAGTTATGTGCCTAATGATGCCTAGGCTAGAGTATAACGATGCCAGTAGATTGAACATAAGATAGAAATAATCTATTCTCGTCTGGAGCGTCCAGAACTTGCAACTAACATTTTTTGATTTTACATTGTATAAATAAGCATGTTTACACATATAAATTTTATTATCAAATAAGTAACTCACAAAATGAAAAATAAAATTTTAGCTATTTTGCATTAATTTTTTCTTTCGAGTGCGAGGTCCTGTGCGGCCACACCTGTTGCACACCCCTAAGGACGGCTCTGAAGCGGAGAAACGTGAGTTGATAACATTCACATGACATTGCTATTTAAAGGTTTGTCTAACAACAAGCAGCCAATCAGAACAAAAATTGTGAATCATTCATGACGATTCGTATGCTTACACAAATTAGATGATTGGCATAATTAATTACCCTACATGATGTTATATATGATATTATATGATGTTATATATGATATATATGATATTACAAAAATATTAAATTCACCTATAAAAGTAACTTACTAGTTTAAATAAAAGTTTAAGAAACATATACATACAAAATAAATAAAAGATACAATATAACGGTAATTTTATAAATTTTTGAAATTCATAAATTGTGAACACTGCTAGCGAAACGCATGCAAGGTGACGATTTCAATAAGTAAATATATAAAGTTTTTAAGTAAAGTACGGGGAATTTCCAGAATGACAAAAAAGGGAAATATAGACCAGATAAGCATAGCATAAGCCAAGACCTTTGAGCAAGATTTTTGACCGATAGTAAATTATACTTTATTTACTAAAATAATTGCAATTTCACAAGAAAATTTTTTAACCACTTTCTTTTATTGTAAAAGATCAATTTTTAGCTATAATCCTAGACAATCTGACACATTTAGCCTATCTTCTTTAATTATACTTAATACATAAACGTTTTCTGTACCCTTGTAGATATATAATTAAAAATTAATAAAATGAAGAGGAAACAATGTACAAATAATAAATTTAATTTAATGAATGTGTGACAAGGTTAATAATTCAACAAGTTAGGAAACAAAGCCAGAAACTCGTATGTTTAGGTGATCATAAATTAAAACTTAAAGAATTTGGAAAAGTACCTTTTCTGAAAATAAGTTGAAAAATGAAGAATATGTGGAAAACTATTATTTTAATCTTCTGAAAATAACTATGTATATCCGTATGCTACTTTCTAATTGATAGTCTCACATTTCAGGTCACAAATGGTGACCTGGTGACTGGGAGTTTCACATCCTGATTTAAAGTGATTTGAAAATTAGTATTGGATTGTTTAAATTTTATATGTTATGAAAATATCAGCTAAAATTAAATTGTTTATTGTGAATTATTGTATACTCACCCCCCTACATTACCCCATTGTATCCCAGAACAGTATTGGATGGACAATGTTTCAAATTTTTTAAAAAAATTATGTTTTCCAAATTATTATAATTTGACAAATAACATTGCTTTTAAAGTTTTGGTGAGTCAATACTTCAGCAAAATGGCTAAAGTATGCATCTCTTGATTTAATCCCTTTCAAGCAAGACATTGCAAACAAATAATGACCCATTCCTTTCTGGTCTACTTTATAAATACTATAAATTATGTACCAGCATCAAACAATTTAGTTTTAAAACTAAAACTGTATTTAAAAAAGTATCTTTTAAAACAGTATTAATTTGCGGTAAAATAGAAAATAAATACAACAGAGTTTTAATAAATAATTTTTTTATCTTCTGTAATTGTATGCAAGTAAATGGTTTTTTTCTTATAAAGTTTATATATTTTTATAAAATTGCAACGAAAGCTTTGTCTTTAAAACTAAATTTTCAACAATTGGGGTAATAAAATTTACGGGGAGAAATACACATACATCATTAATTAAAGATATTACTCGAAATTCTAAACACATGCTAAGCAAAGTAAAACTGATACCAGATTTATTTGTAAGTAAATGTTCTTTATAGAGTGGTTTAGCAGTACTTTCTTGTAGTTCTTCTGCATTCTACTAAATGGAAATGCATTAAAAAGGGTTGCATTTATCCTTTAAAGGCATAATTCTGTGGAGTTAGAAAAAATAAAAATTTCAAATTAAAACAGACTTTTTAGACAAGTAAAGCTGTTATTTAAATTTTAGAAGGCAGGGATTATATGAGAGGCTTACAACCATGGTAGGCAAGTACATTTTGAAAAAAGTGATATAGTCCATTTAGAAGGTGCATAAAATCTATTTTATCCACTCCCACAGTGAACCAAGACACTGTAAACAGAGGACATATATGAGAAAGTAGAGTGGATAAAGCAGATATTATGCACCTTTCAAAATGGACTATCTCATTTTTTTTTCAAAATGGATTTAGTTTACTATGGTTGTGAGTCTCTCATATTACACATGATGTTTAGAAGTAAGTCTATTTGAAACTGAATCTATAGGCATTTGGACAACTTAACTTAAATTGGGAAGGGTGGAATGAAAGTTTGTTTAAACTAAATACTTAATTTTTTTTTAAGAGATAGCAGTAACAAATATCCAATACTCGTGCAAAAAAAGGGGGAAATATGTATATAAAGTTGTCGACATAACAAGATTTTTTTAAATTGGTTTCACCCATGTAAGTATTTTTTTTAATTAATCATATCTTGAAAATTGGGGCTAAATGATGAAATGCAGAATCCTATTCAAGAGAGTTTTACTGGTGGCAGCTTCCAGTCCAAGAAATTTCAGCAATTTTTGAAAAAAAAACAACTGCGTTAGAGAAGCGAAGAAGTAATCGCTATGAAATTAAGACAATGGAAGCTAATGTCTCAAATTATAGAAATCACATATTATAAAAATTACAATTTTATAAATTATTGATATAAATTATTTCAATGGTGCTTTGACTGTTTTGTACACAGGCTGTCCACTCTCAACAATGCCCAATGGCTATTGCTAAACCATTAGTCACAGACATATAGTTCCAATTACGAAAATGTTTTAAATGAGATAAAGATGTATTTTAAAAGCAATTTGGGTCAATAGAGGCATTTCTTTAAAAAATATACAAAATTTAATTTTTTTATACGCTTCCTCAGTTCTATAAATTATATTTAGTAAAATGTTCCTATTACACTGACAAGTAAGACAAAAAAAAGTCACATTATTCTATGATTAAAACTGATCGAGTAATTGCTCTTTAAAGTTGGAGCACATATTTGCTGCGAAATATAGGTCGTTCAAAAGTTTAGTAGAAATATAAACAATCGTCAGATGTATTAGAAAAAATAATTGAGAGTGAAATTAACATTGCAATATAAATTTTAAATTTTTAATCATTCTGACCTCGTAATACAAAATATACAATTTGTACTAAACATATAAGTGGAAAAAAATAACAGAATTTTTGGTAAATAAAATGATGAAAAGTAATATTTTCAATTATTTACAAAATGATTTATATTTTTTAATACTACTAGAGTAGACTAGCATGCAAAATTTGGGTTGCGTCATATTTTTATTTTTTGGTAATTGATTCTTATGTATTTTGTAGTGCTGAATCCGAAATTAATCTTAATTTTTTAATTAAAGATATTTTGCAAATCGTAAATCACGAAGTTAAAAAAAAACAAAAAAAAAAGCAAAATCTGATACTATGAAAAAATTTGTTAATGATAATTGATTTTATATTTATTTTTTACCGATGAATCCGAAAATGACCTTCATTATTAGCCATCACGTCGCAATTTTTCTCAAATTGTAAATTTTAAAGTTAAAATTGCCTCCCCCCACACACATCTCGTCGGACTCCTGAGCTGTTTATCTTTAAGAATCCCAGTATAAGCCAAAAATTTGAATAATATATTGAATTAAATTAAAATTTTAAAAGTTTTACATCTCTTTTATAGTATTAGATTTTCGCTATATTTTATCATTGAAATATTCGATTTGTGAGAAATTCCAACATGATGGTTAAAAATGAAGGTTATTTTCCGATTCAGTGCTACAAAGTACTACATAAAAATCAGTTATCAAAAGTTATAAAACACAACCATCTCCTCTGATTTATAGTATCAGATTTTTGCTATTTTTATCTTTGAAATTTGGGATTTGCGAAAAAGCCTGACTATAATGGTTAAAAATTAAGGCAATTTTCAAAATTCAGTGCTAAAAAATGTATAAAAAATAATTTAAAAAGTTGAAAAACACAACCATCGGAGGGTTGTGTTATCTAATGTAAACCTTTTTCTTAAACTTCTTGGCAGTAATCTATTCGAAATGTTTTGTGTTATCCTGGAAAATAAGTATAAATGGTAACCGCCGAAAATCGTAATAATATTAGATTGTCATCGGATTTACATCAGTATGTAAAATTTAACCCCGATAGGAAATATATGGTGAGTTAAAGTTGAAGTACAAATTTTGAATTGAAAACACATCCGTACGATCGTTGTAAGTTAAATAAAAATTCATAAAAATAACATAATTTTGTCAAAAGAAATCGTGAACAGTAACAGCCTCAAATCCCTACAGAATAAAACATGTTAAAGTACAATTATTTTAACCAATCTGAAAATTCATTAATAAATGTTAACTCAATCGTAATATTTGTACGATTTCTTTCAAATCGCAGAAACATGTGAAATAAATTCTTCTAATACTTTAAGCACTTTGATTATGACCCCTCAAAGCATGGCCGAACTTATCTGTATTCAGGTTCAGAAAGGTGGTTTAAGTCATGCACTTCAACGTTTATTAGGCCGGTCAATTTTAATGTTATATGAACGGGACTTTTTACTCCTTTTTTTAGTGTGAGAGGAAATTTTTACTAAATATCACTTATAGGATCGGGGGACCGTATAAAAATTAAATTTCGTAATTTCTTAAGAAATTGACACATATTGGACAATTGCACCGTAAAATATAATAAACAAACACACAATCTTGCTCAATGGTGCACAAAATACGAATTTTAATAAACTAACATTTAAAATCTACGTTTCGAGCTTTTTCTACAGCTGTCTTCAGGAAAACATGATGGTAAAATGACTCAGAGTTCAGAAACAAAAGTTTCCTGTGCAAGAGATAATTTTTCGAACCTTGACCAATGATTTGAATTCAAAAATGTAGTGTTGCCATCCAGTGAAAATAAATAACTATTAATGAACTGAGATCAAATGAATTAAAAGGTTATTTATTTTTACGGGATGTCAACACTACATTTTTCTATTCAAATCATTGGTCAAAGTTTGACAAATTATCTTTTGCACAGGAAGCTTTCGTCTCTGAACTTTGGACATTTTTACCATCATGTTTTCTTAAGACGGCTATGTTAGTTTATTAAAG
The DNA here is from genome assembly GCA_963932465.1 of Maratus speciosus. NCBI lineage: Eukaryota > Metazoa > Arthropoda > Arachnida > Araneae > Salticidae > Maratus > Maratus speciosus. Next base: position 71,765,547 of record OZ010797.1, on the reverse strand, counting down.
TTCGTATTTTGTGAACCATTGAGCAAGATTGTGTGTTTATTTATTTCTTAAGAAATGTTTTTATTTACCCAAATCACTTTTAAAATACTTCTTTACCTCGTTTAAAATATTTTTGTAATTGGAACAATATGTCTATGACTAATGGCTTAGAAATATTTCATCGGACATCATCGAGAGAGGACCCCCTGTATATTAATACTTATAGTTCATTTAAGCATGTTAAACCGAATGCAGGGTTAAAGGGAGTTTTCTAATTCTCTCTCTTTCCTGAAAAGCTACTCCATGCAAATGTTGATAAGGAAACTCTCTTGGAAGGAAATTAATTTCAAGCACTGTAAATAATGGCTGCTGGTGTTCTTATTGCAAACAATTCATCTTCTTAAATGTTAATATCTAGACAAGTAGTTTCTACAGATATATTTTTTCATTTTAGTGCTGTTTAAATGATTGAATTCTTTGAAAATTTATAATTAATAGGTTTTTAAATCTGCAGATAAAATTAAATTTTGTTAATATTTTTTTCAGCAGTTTATATTTAAAGGTGGAGTATTGACATCCTGGTTTTTGAAGTATTTAAAGCATTTTCTTATAGAATTTCTACAAAGTATCTTTTTATGCAGATATTCTATGCTCTATGAAAATAAATATTTGTTCTAAAGAAAATGTCAATGTATCAGATTCACTCTCAAGCAACAGAAAAAACATTTTTTGAGGAAAAATGTTCTAAAAGATTTCCACAATGTGGTAACCTGAAAAAACACTTGTGCACCGATACAAAGGAAAGATCTTTTGTTTGTGTAATATGTTTCAAAAGATTTTCACATAGTAGTCATCTAAAAGTACACCTGCGTACCACACAAATGAAAAACCTTTTGTTTTTGAAGTATGTTCCAAAGGATTTTTTAGAAGTAGTCATCTAAAAGAACACTTGCGCACCCATACAAAAGAAAGAACATTTGTTTGTGAAATATGTTCTAAAGGATTTTCACGTAGTTATAGTCTAAAAGTACACTTGTGCACACATACAAAGGAAAAACCTTTTCTTTGCGAAAAATGTTCCAAAGGATTTTCAAAAAATAGTAATTTAAAGGTACACTTGCGCACCCATACAAACGAAAAACCTTTTGTTTGTGAAATGTGTTCCAAAGCATTTTTTAAAAGTAGTCATCTAAAAGAACACTTGCGCACTCATACAAAAGAAAGACCATTTGTTTGTGAAATATATTATAAAGGGTTTTCACGTAGTCATGGTCTAAAAGTACACTTGCGCACCCATACAAAGGAAAACCCTTTTGTCTGACAAACAGGTTCAAAATATTTTTTTAACAGTAGTAGTTTGAAAGTGCACTTGTGCATCCATACAATTAAGTTTGTGAAATATGTTTAAAAGGATTTTCAATGAATTGCAGTTTAAAGAAACATTATCTTACCCATACAAATTGAAAGTCTTCTTGTTTATGATCGATGCTCAAAGTCGCCATTTAAAACGCATCTCTATTTTCTCACAAATAAATAAAAATTTTTATTGTGATTTGTATTCTAGAAGATTTTCCTAAAATGATATTTTAAGTATAAATATACATATATGTGGTGATTTTACCGGCTTTTGAAGGTATCTGATCGTTTTCTTAAAGGTTATCACTATTTACGATGATTGAAGATATGGATGCAATCGAATATTGGCGTACGACGAATAGTGGCATAATGAAATGGAATCCACAGAAGATTTTCCCCATAAAAAGGCACTCATTTAGAAAAGAAGAATGTTTATTCTTTATATTTCATATTACGAAGTTACCTTCACACAATACTCATTTTCTGAATATATTACAACGATATTTATAAAGTCGATATTATTTGGGATCCATTCATTTCAGGACGCTGACTTTACACCAAGAAGCCGTAACTTATTTTAACAATGAAAAACACGTCAAAAATTGAGCTCCGAACCTCATGCAAGCTAATTTAAGGGGACTCTGCGCCCAAAGTTACCGACGCCACAGTTTAGATCTGGACGAATCAAGAATTGGCGCCAGCCAAATAATCCAATCAGAGCGGACGTATTTAATATCGAGAGCGCTTCAATTTCGTACTGATATGTAGCTCTGGTGAAATCGCACGGAGGGAGAAGTATAGAATGAAATAAGAAATACAATAAAAATGGTAAAATAAAAACCTTCAAAATTCTTTGGCGTCTCGGTTGTAGCATTGGGAAACGTAATAGCTTTCAGAAAGGTATTTTTATGAAAGGAAAATGCTTTTTAGATTAGAAATTGGAATAAGAATAATATGATACGCGTTTAAAAATAAAAGGAGTTTAAATAGAAATAATTAATAAGATATTATTAAGAGGCAGGGAAATAGTGAATAAGCTAGAAAATACCATAATAAAGATTTGGATTAAATTTTTCGTAATAATAAAGCCGGTAGGATAATAAACCCAGACATTGGATTCGCCAGGAGAATCCTAATTTCAATACACGCAATCCTCGATTTGTAAATCCTAGAATGCAAATTACGTATTTTCAGCAACGTAACTCAACTAAACCTTGCAAAATTACTCTTAACAAGGGAATACTTAATGCATAACATTGCGAGAGAGATTGTGTATTTAATGTTAACCCTTTACCATCGTATGCTCCTACTAGTCAACAACATTGTACTACTAATAATATCTGACAATTGATAGTGTCTGGGTATGCAAATCAAAAGGAATTTCCTTGTGTTCAGGACCCCTTTTTTCAATATTACCTATTAAATTTATAAATTTATTACATGCTAAAGTTAAAAATATTTCTCCTGTTACTGTTGGTCATGCTAAAGTTTCTATTCAAGTTAATCAATCATGTAAATTATTTCTTAAAATTGTTAAAATTAAGCAGTATGTTGATTTTCTTATATGTAAGACTGATTTCGAATATGCAATCTTAGGATTGCAAGAATTTGCTAATTTTAATTTAAATATTGATTGTGGAAAATGTAGTGTTACGCAAGGAAGGACAGTTTTAAACCAGTGCATATCCAGTATTTAACTAAGGTCTCTTTATTTTAATTTAATAACAATAATGGTAAAATGCAATCGATTATGGAAAGTTCATAAATCTTCAAGACCTTGACCAATGACTCAATGACTCATGATACTAAATTAATTAAGGAAATAAATTTAATGCAAAATGAGAATCCAAGGGATATTATTAAAATTTATTTGGATATTTTTTTTAAAATATATATATGATGTGGGGGAATAAATATTGAACCGCAACGCATTTTTCTTAAATTTGACCTACAGTATCTATGAGGCTATGCCGTACTTCAGTAGTAGAATAAAAAGAAAATAGTAAAATTAAAACATTCCAATTGCTTTGGCTTCTCGGTTTTAGCATTGGGAAACTCAATAGCCTTAAGAAAGCTTTTCATGAAGGGAATATGCGTTTTAGGTAAGATATTATTAAGCGACAGGGAAATAGTGAAAATACTATAATAAAGATTTGAAATAATTTTTTGCAATAATATATGTAAGGATAGAGAAGGGGTTCTCTATAACCTCGGGACCGTTCGATCGATCGTGGCTCGCTGGCGGTTCATCTATGTAGATTTGATTTTCCGGTTAGTGTAGCACGTTCCCTGAGGGTAAGAGTCAATATAACGGAACATTGGTTGAGACCCCATTTATTCTTATTTTGTAACAATGCTCTTTTTTTGAAACCAGGTTCAACTGGATTGAAAGTTCTTGGTAATCACCAAATGCTTTCCGAAAAGCTCAGTTCAGCGGCGCAGATTATTTTTAGCAATACATCGTCCTAAAAAATCATGCATTTTTCATTGTCCCGTGTTAAATATGGATTATATCCGCTAGACTGCAACACTAAAGAAATGAGAGGTATCTGATTTAATAGGCTAGACAATATCCAGGCTACGTGACGTTTCATTTTGAAAATCTGGACCTTCGCTCTAACCACAAGAAACGAGAATTGCAGGTTTAAGTTTAAAAAAAGGTTTAATCTTTACCCTTTCATATTCCTCCGCACGCCCCCCCCCCCCCCCCCCCCTCACACACACACTAAAGCAAGAACCATATATCTCGCCTGCAAGGTTGCGGTTCTCGTCTCTCCTACATAATTTAATCCAATTTAGAAGTAAACGAGTTTTTCCTTCGGTTTCTCGGACTCTCAAGCCAACTGGACCAATTTCCACATCAAAAATAGTGCTGATATATTACACAGAAGTGTATTCGTAGTACTGGACGTTAACAGGTACATAATATTATATCAAATAAGTAGCTAAATAACAAATAAGTCGGTGCAGAAGAAATGTTCTTTTCTCGAGAAAATTTTGTGCTATTGTTAATAGCCCTGAACACATTAAAGACTATAGTTCAGCATGTTTTTACAAAGTTCAAAATCTCATGCTTGCTACTGTGTTTAAAAATTACTGTTCTTCAGATGCACAATATTATACATTTTTTTTTTATCAAAATAGACATAAAATATATGCCATACTATTAAAAAATATACATAAAATTGTATAAATATTCAACACTAAAATGACATAAACAGTTATTAAAAATATTATTTTAATATACCGTATGCTTGCAATTCAAATTTAAGTCAAATAAATATAAAATAGGGACATAACTAATTTAAAAATGTAATATGTGAGTAATTACAACCTATGTTACTTCTCCTTTTTTTTTTTAAATCATAAAAGTGGAAATCTATAGCTAAAAAAAATGAAGAATGCTACAGTGTTTAACATGCCTAGTAGGGCAGAGCCTTTTTTTTTTTTTCGAAATTCTTTTCCCGCTAGCACGGAAAAATTCTGGAATTGTCTCAGAAATGTATACACAAAATTTCAAAATAATCAATAAATAGCTTCCGGTTCCACTTTAGGGTCTAAAGATGCAATTTTAGCCGAAAATGTTGTATATTTTCACATTTTACTAATATTTTTATTTTCCGATTTTTAGCTCACATGCCATCAAAGCCTGAGAGCTAATGTACTCGCAGGTTCTGTATGTACGTAACGCGATAGCTGTTAATAAAAATATCCGATTTGCTTCAAATTGGGGATATAGTTTTATTCTGATAAGGCGCTTTCCTTATTAGTTTTGGGGATTCATTAGTTTAGCGTAAAGAAGAGACATGGAGTGTTAATAACCCCCTTAATTTAGAAAAATGTGTTTTTCATGCAGAAATGTCCTATTTACTTCCAGTTTTGTATATAAGTTTATTTTGATAAGGCGCATCCTTGTTTAGATTTAGGGCTCGTTGCTCAAGTATAAAGGGGGGAATTGGGGGAGCTAAACCATTTAATTTAGATAAATGGGTTTTCCATGCAGAAATATCCGATTTGCTTCAAATTTTGCATATTGGTTCATAGAATATTTTTGTCTGCCTGCTTATATCCTGGCATAAACTAAAATTTATACTAAAAACAGGCTAAAATTTATAACAGAAAAAGACGTCATAATGCATAACTGAAACCCAATAAACATAATATTTTTAATTAAATTGCCATATATATTATTTTGCTATGGACTTTCAAGATGAATTAATGGTTTGGGAAAAGCTAACAGTACGTGAAAGAATGACTGATTCAGCATAACAAAGCGAAAAGAACGAGCGCCAAATCCCTATTTTGAGGGTACTGACATGTAATTGAGTTACGAGATGAAATGATGATGTAGGACAAGATTATTAGGTGTAAATGAAGGAATGACTGGTCTGCCTCGACATTTCTTGGTACGATATGAGCAACAGTGGGCGCCAACTAGTCATTTTGGCGTCACTATCATGTCATCGAGTTACGAGGTGAAATTGGTGCCAAATTAAAACTAAAATAAAGCATTTTAAGAATATTTTGGCCTGCCTGCTCATTTTCTAGTAGAAACCCCGAAGACTAAACTGTATAACAAAAAAAGACATCATAATGTATAATTCAATCTCAATAAACAATATTTTAAATAATTTTGTACTTACTATCACGTCATCAAGTTATGGGTTTAAATTTTGGCACATTGAAATTAGCACTAAGTACAATAAGAATATTTTAGTCTGCCTCGTCATATCTTGGTACAAGACTAGTAGAACGGTGCGCAAATTCTTAATTTTGGACGTATTATCTCGTCATCGGGTTACGGCTGGAAAGTTTGGTACATTATGATACCGATTAGAACAATAGGAATATATCAGTCTGCCTCGTCATATCTTGGCACGAGATGAGCAGAGCGGCCAATTCTTAATTTTGCAGGTACTATCACGTCATCGATTTACGGCTTTCATTTTTGACGCATTAAAGGTACATATAAGTACATTAAGTATATATCAGTCTGTCTCGTGTTATCTTGACACGAGACGAGCAGACCGGGGCGCCAATCCTTTGTTTTGACGGTGTTATCACATTATCAAGTTACGGCCTGAAATTTTAGCACATTGTACACTCTCACAAAATATTTCGTCTAAAAACGGAAAATTGCTGGCAGCCGTTGCAGTTTACCCCTGTGAATAATTTTCGTCATGGAAATATCAGTGTTTAAAACAAATTTTCCCACGTCTCTTCCCGGATTCTCCGTAATAGAAATTTACGTTTTCGAAACGGAAACTTTCCGTTTGCTTGCGAAATTTTCTTTAAAAAATGAGGTAGTGTTTTTAAAATTTTTAAAAAATTGTATGTTTTGTGTCCTGAAATTTTTTAAATGGAATCAAGAGTTATGAAATAAAAGTGAAAATTACCATTCAATAATAATCAAACTATCATTTATTCTCTGATTTATTTATTTATTTTTATTGTAATCTTCAGCTTTTATTTAATAATACCATTGAGATCTCTTTCTAAAAACTTCAGGATTTTAAACTTAATATTACTAAAAACATACAAATTTTTCAAAAATTTTAAAAAACACTATCTTATTTTTTTTTATTTTAAAATTTAAATTAGTATTTTTTTTTTAAACTAAGCATAGTCAATTTGCATATCAAACTAAACTGAATTAAATTATGTTTAAAATGAGGGGTCAAACAATTCTCAACGCCTGATAGAACCGCCCGAATTTGGTTTTGATTTTTAGAAAGTAAAGAAAAAAAGAACGAACATAATAGGGAACGAAAATAATAAAAAAAAATCTTGGTTTTACTAATGCTTAAATAGCTTTAAGTTAAAACCTTAGTAAGTATGTTTTGATTAGCAAGTATGTTTTGGTTAGCAAGTATGTTTTGATTAGCAAGTATGTTTTGGTTAGCAAGTATGTTTTGGAAAGATAGCAAATAAAAAGTTTCAAATAAGAGTAAAATACATGTCGAATAAATAAGTAGTCAAAATAAATGATGAATTTTCAAAATTTACCACGGACAGTATGTCTTAAAAATTTTTAATAAACTAGAATTAAAATCCGGACTTCTCATTAGATTGGAGGATGTATTCGCATTAAAAGTAGTTACTGACACATTTTCCCTAGGTTATTCTTGTGGACAGAATATGAGGACCACAAAATTAGTAGGTTCCTTAGTCAGAAACTATGAAGTCGAATAGCATCTCCCATTTGTTCATAAACAATCTTTCAGAAAATGCTGTCAAAGAGCATATGTTGTATGGCGATATATTGTTTCCCATTAAGTTAGGATCACTTTTATAGGTTAATAAGAGGGAGTGAAGAAATTTATCCATTTAACTGTAACAGAAATTGTATCGCTACTGTGAGCTACCTCTGAGACTGTTGCAGAAGAATAAAAAAGTTCACCGAATTCGATAAAAATAAAATAAACTGAAAAATTGCTAGATTCGAAGCATCTACCCCGATGCTACTATTTGTTTGAATAACTGTGAAAAACATCTTTAGCTAACAAAACAAACAAAGCGTTTATAACAAAAAGAAATCAAAAGAATACTTCCTAAACACTGTATGTCTTTACCGTACGTGTTCTACATTTCAACTGACTAAGAAGTAGAACATTCTTATATCTCTTAATAAACAAAAAGTCCAATGATAAATTATTTTACAAAAATAAATTGTGATAATCGTGTAAATGTAATGAACAAAACACTCAGTTTTCATGCACAGAGATTTTAAAAAAATAATGTAAAAACCATATCACGTGATTCCCCTCTCTTGCGAGCTGAGGTAAAAATAGAAGGATTACGCAACATGGACCACTTAATCGAAAGATGCATAAAATGTTCGATTAAACCATAAGACATTATTTCTGTACTAAACTCTATTCACAGGATTTTTATAATTAAAATTCATTTATTCAGAAGTTTCTAGCAATAATTCTACGGCTCCAAAAGATACAAAATTTTACTAGTCTCTGCAATTTAATCTAACATAAACACTCTTACTTATCCAATTACGCCATCGCTAGTATTCCTTAATGCTTTATATGTATTCAATTTTAGCTTAAATTTTGAAATATATATATATAATTTATACTTTCTAAGCAACAGATGTAAAACGCTTAAATCAGAAATTATTTTTTTAGCATCAATCATCATTCATTAATGCTAATAAAAAACAAAAAACAGAAAAGTATAAAATAAACTTACCTTCAAATTATTCAGTGTTCGGTCTTAAAATAACCGCATATTTTATAAGCAGAGGGTTTACGCTTGAGTCAGTAATGTCCATTGCTAGCATATACGCCATAGCTTTATTTGAGAAACAGAAAATATACGGAGTTATTTTTAAAAAATCCACAGCGTATACGGCATATTTCTCCATATTCCAATAGTACACCCTTCAAATTATTGCATTTTAATCAAAGTTTATAAAATATTACCGCCGTTATTCTAATTCGTAAGTATTCTTACTATTATCTCGTGTTTCTTTAAACGCATGTGTGAGGAGGCTAATTTTATTGGTTGTAAAAGGTTTACGGAATATTTTCTTAAATTATCATTCCACGAGAGGAATTTTCCGTGATTTAAGGAAAAATGGACAAATAGCAGTGAAAACGGAAAATGTTCGTGAAAAATTAACAGAAAAAAGTGGGTCAATTCACAGACTTTTTTGAGAGTGTACAGCAAGGTAGGAATGACGATGAAGAAATAATTAACATAAAATGGATCCATTACATGGGCGCATTTTAGAAAGTTATTAACTTTTTTTAATATAAATTTACATTTACCTTCTTTTTTATATTAGTAGTTTTACTTAAAAGACTAAATGATGAACAGGGTTCGTTTCATGTACGGTTATTTGGACGATTTTATTGCACAATAAATGCATTTTTGGTACAATGAGACTAACTGATTTAGGACGGGGTACTTTTCCAACGATACACATGTTGAATTACATGTCCCGTATGCTTTTGGAAAACCAGCCCCGCCGCCATATTGCAGCTTTTACACTACCTTGACGAATAGCGGTGTAACTTAATCGCAAAACAAACCTATAATTTATAATTACATGAAGAAAGAATCCCTTTTTTAGTACATGAAATGTCAAAACAGTTCGTTTCACGCTAATATGTTCATGTTTATTTTACGTTTTAATAAAAACCTGAAATTTTACTCATTGTTGAAAAAATGAAAAAAAAGCTCTACTGACGAAGTGACAGCATCTACTAAATGATAACTTTTGTAGATGGTGTGTGAATTATTGCCAGTTGACCTGCTGTCGTCCGCTAGCGGCTCATTTAAAAATTATAGCGAGTTGGGAAACTTGCTTCTTTGGAAAATGTGCCCGGTCTCCCCTATTTAAATTGAGGTTTGTTTATAAATTATGTACTTAAACTTATTTTACTTAAATATGCTTTTATGTTTTCAATATTAATTTTTAGTATTTAGAAAATTTTTCATTTAAATTTTCCAAATCATGCTTTTATCAAATCTTTCATTATTTAATAATTAAATAAGGAAAGATTTTCTTTTTGTTTTCATTAATTCGTTTTCTGAGCTCATAAGTATCAACATAAAATAATGTAATTAAGAGAAATAGTGGAAAAGCGTTCTTGAATGCAAAACGTAAACAAGCGATCGTGCCGCCATTTTACCTACTGTGACGTCACGAAAATACTGTACATTGAGTAATTATTGGACATAGACGGTGCACGTTCATTTTTTATAATCAAACTGTCATTTTCTGACAAACAATACGCATCAGGATTTAATTGGTATTCAGTTTTCTCTTCACATTTGAAATATTTTTATACCGTACACAATGTTTGATAAATTACCCGTAAACTACACAGCAAAAACGGATATGCCGTCAGATATCTTCCGTTAGGACAAAAATCAAGCTTTGAATTTTTAACTACTTTGGTTTTCAGGTTGCTAAAATGGTGCATTTCTCAAAATACAAAATAGAAACTTGAAAAGAGCTTACCGTTTTACTTAAAAGAGGACAAAAAATAATATAGATGTTACAAGTTAAAAATATGCAATTTATTTAAAATTCCTTAGTACTTTCGGCCTGCAATTCCCGCGGCCATCGTCAAAGAATATTTTTTATTATCACTTGCTTTTCCATTCATACCAATATGTATGCATATGTATTTTTATGAATGGAACAGCAATTAATAATAAAATATATTCTCTAACGATGGCCGCAGGAATTGCAGGCCGAAAGTACGAAGGAATTTTAAATAAATTGCATATTTTTAACTTTTTGCTTATTTTTAGTATTTTTGCTGCCTTTTAAGTAAAACGGTGAACCTTTTTTTAAAAGTTCATATTGTGTATTTTGTGATTGAATGAAGGTGTAATATTGCATTTCGTCTTATGATTATGTTTATGGTGCATTTCTTTTTTATTAAATGCAATCTTAAAGCTGTCTGAAATTTGTATCATAATTAAAAATGAGTTTTTTCTTACCTTATTTATGATGACCATGGAGTTGCACTGGGAACTTTGTCAAATTCCAAATGGAACAAATAAATTGGGAAAAAATTGAATATTACCACAACTGAACAAAAAGTCATATCTAAAAACAAAAATACTTTCTTCTTCCCAAACTACCTAATGATGATTTGTATGTACTGTCATCTATGACATTTTTAAAAATTTATTTTCATTGTCCTCGGGTAAAGATTATTTTGGCTTGGGACAAAATTTCTAAATTAATTTTTATTAAAAAAAACCATTAAGAAAAGTTAAGTTAGAAATTAACTAAAGACTTTTAATTAATTATTCAAAAATATATTTTAAAAATAAATAAAATTGTTTAATCGTGAGTGAGAGAAACGTTGTGTTTTATATTTAGGAACTTTCACGGATAGGACATTCAATATATATTCATTATAAGATTACAGTTATATGTTAAAATTATTTTGTCATAAATGTATAGAATAGCTTTCTTAAAACTTCCATATACATATGAATAAAAATGTTAGTAATTTTACTACACTTCCTAATACTTATCTCTTCGGAACATTAAACTGTACCCTTTGTGTGGATGACATATATAAAACTTTGCACAATACACAATATAATTCATAATAAAAGTTTCAATGGGAAATTTATACATGTTGAAAAATAAAAACACCAGGAGAATCTCTTGTTAAAATAAAACCTTAAAAAGTGTAGTTTCTAAGCAATGTAAAGTGCCTAGTAGAAACAAACCAATGCCTAGTTTGTAAACCTAATGTGTGGTAGTTGGCACTACCCGTAGTCCTACCCATAACATGGCTGACAACTTTGAAAAAAATCAATGATGGTGTGGAAAAATGATGTTGCTAACAGACACAAATAGGGCATATGAAATACGTTAATTAAGAATGGACATTATGCATGTGACATCACACCCAAGAGTTGTGAGAATACGTCAAGAAACCGATTTCGCATGGGAAAATACACTGCTCAAAACAATTAAAGGATATTTGAAGTTTTATATAAAATAAAGATATAAACGAAATTTTTTTTGCCGAAAATAAAAGAAGAGAATCACAAATGCAAATTTTTCTGGTTTTCAAACTGTGGAGTATACAAATTTTGAGTTCGACGTCAAAAACGTCGCTTCAGCGGCAGCGAATGAAATTTGACTTTCAACTGGATAAAAGAGAATGAAGACTAGGATGATCGGCATTCAGTGATTGCTTTGTTTCGATGAGTACGATGTCTCAGCGAAGTCATTTGACAGATTCAGAAGCTTTGAGAATTGTTGGTAGGTTAGAAGGGGGGCCAAACTCAAGCCGAAGTAGCGCAAGCCATTGGAGTGTCACAAAGTGTCATTTCCAGGATCTGGAACCGTTTTTTGGAGAGTGGATGTGCAGGCCGAAGACCAGGGCAAGGTCGTAGACGGGCAACAACGCCCAATGAAGATCGGTATTTAGCGTTAACAGCTCGGAGACACCGAACCATGAACGCTACTCTTCTCCAACAACACCTTCGCTCGGCTACAGGCACCACGATTTCAACTCAGACTGTCCGAAACCGGCTCCATGCTGTAGGTCTGTATGCTCGCCGACCGATGGTATGTGTTAGATTAACATCAAGGCATCGTCGTGACCGCAGGGAGTGGGCAACCGAGCATGTCAACTGGAGGAGAAATGAATGGAGCAATATTCTGTTTTCTGACGAGTTCCGTTTTTCTGTGCATCCGGATAATAGGCGTATTTTCATCTGGAGGGACCGTGGCAGTAGGAATAATCTTGCGTTCGTGCACGAAAGTGTCAGATTTGGCGGTGGAGGAGTGTTGGTGTATGGTGGCATCTCCATTGACGGGCGCACTGACCTCTACATCATTCGAGATGGAGCTCTGACTGGTCGCCGATATAGGGATGAGATCCTCAGACCTATTGTAGTCCCTTACGCTGCAGCAATCGGAGATAACTTCATTTTAATGGACGATAACTGCAGGCCACATCGTGCAAACCTGGTGGAGGATTTCCTTTTCGAGGAAGGAATCGTTCGAATGGAATGGCCAGCGTGTTCTCCAGACATGAATCCAATCGATCACGTTTGGGACGCTCTAGGAAGACGAGTTTCTGGCCGCCAACAACCCCCACAAACTCTCCAAGAACTGGAAAGAGCTCTTCTGGAAGAGTGGGGCAGAATACCCCAACTCGTCATTAATAGCCTCATTGAGTCCATGCCTCAAAGGTGTTCAACTTTGCTGGCGGCCCGTGGAAACCATACCCCCTACTGAAAATGATTTTCTTTGAAGAAAACACCTTTTCTTATTCTTTTTTTCTCATGTGCACAAATTGTATTTTTTTCCTTTAGTACACAAATGCGCAATAAAATGCATTTTTTTCTGCCAAACATGTGTAATTTATTCTCATATAACCTACTATGTCTGTCGACCATGTATCAATCAGCTAAATAGTTTACCAGATACAAAATCCACCTAAAACTGCAATATCCTTTAATTGTTTTGAGCAGTGTATACCCGCAAACGTCATCTACATGAACAAAATGGACGAGTAAACTGAACGCAGGACAAGTAAAATGAACGAAGAAAGTAAAAAACAAAGGATAAAATAAACTAACAAAAATAAATAAAATAAAAATGAAAACAAAAAGCTAAAAAAGAAACTAATTAAAAAAAATAAATGTTAAAAGAACCGGAAAGAACAAAATTAAACGAGAAGTTTCCAGGCGTCAGTTAATGAATGCGTTGAATAAAGATCATTAACGAGATTTTTGGAGTTTTTAAAGATGTAAAAGGCTTCGTAGAAATCCAAATGAGAAGTGGAAATAGAGAAGAAATAATACTAGCTTTAGGAAATTCAAAATAATGATTGGGACGCAGTGGAAGGTGGGCACATACAGCGTCTTCTACATACGTATGCGTACCTTTGCGGACATACTTTCTTATGTAAAATCGGTTTCCTAACGTATTCCCTACCTCCCCGCTAAATTTGAACGACAAGTTTTGAATCACCCTGTATATGAAATTTGGTTCAATTCTATGCATAATTTTAAACAATTTTCTATTCTACAAAAAGGACACGCACACATACCGGCAGACAGACATTTTGTGAAAAATGTAATTTCAGACCTCTAAAGCTTGACATCCGTTAAAAACCGGAAGTCGATTTTTTAAAAATTAATAATACATTCTTCTATTATAGATTGAGGAAAGTAAAAATGAAAACAGGACTGCAAAAAATGAAGATTTATATTTATTTTGTTCTTTCCTTTCCCCTAACAGTTTTGCAGAAATATTTTAATGTAAAATATTTAAATTCAATTATGGCAAGGGAAATAAAATGTACTAAATAATTTTTGACGATTATTTTTTTTATTTATTGCGTATGTTTTAAATTATATTGCAGGTGCAGATATGTGTTGGGACGTTTATGTTGAACTTACTGTGAAAACAAATATGAAAGCTAATTCTGTCTGAAGACTTTAGTATCTTTCTTCCTCTGCATTTATCCTGGCATAAAAGAACTGGCTCAGCGTGAATTTCCTAAAATTTCTCCAGTGAGCAATATCATAATTATTTTATTTTTACATGCAAATCGCTAGATTGAATTAGATTATCATTCCTAGAGACACAACTATTTCTAAAAGACTATCAAGTGCTTTAAATTAAGTTACTATGACAAAATTTCAAATTTGATGTGCAATGCAGTAATATTTCATTCTCCTATATTCGTGAAAGATCACTTTTTAAAGGATCAATGTAGAGTTTGATAAAATAATGTCATTGTTTCACCTTTGTTTTGAATTAGTAATGCTCTATATAAATCAAGTTCTTTTTAAAAATGTATTTAATGCATTAAAATTTCTACATTTTCGTTGAACTAAAATGTATGAAGTTTCAACTTAGAAAAAATCCTAACCAATTACAATTCAGTTCAACATTTATTACCTATAAAATCTTCTGGTATATCTCCCAATAATTATTATCATTTCATAGTAAAAAGAAAACAGATCATTTAAACTACTTAAAAACCTCTTTCGACGGCTGATATAAAATAAAGGAATTTTGTTTTCCCAAATCTGATCTACCTTTTAAGCTTCGTTTTAAAATTTTCATTGGTAAATTTTCTGGTAAAATATTTGCTCAGAAATCTAAATTAAAAATGCACCATCGTCCTGATAGTAAAGAAAAATATTTCACTTCTTTGATTTGCGATAAACTTTGACAAATCTAATTTAAATAGGTATATTCGTATTCATACACGGTTGAATACAATCTCTTGTGTAGTTAGTGGTTTTCTGTGAATCAAATTTAGATAGGCATCAATTTGTTCATACCAAAAAGAAGAAAATCATTTGTGAAATGTGCAACGAAGATTTTTCTTATGTCTCATTTAAATGAGCATCGTTCTGTTCACACTAAAGAGAAACCTTTCTCTTGTGATGTGTGCCATAAAGGGTTTTCATACAAATCTGCTTTAAATGTCCATCTACGTTTTAATACAAAAGAGAAGCCTTTCACTTGCGACGAGTGTCACAAAATGTTTTCTATTAGATCTAGTTTGATTTTCCACCTGAGAATTCATACTAAAGAGAAACCTTTCTCGTGTGAGGTGTGTAACAAAAGGTTTTCTCGAAAAGATAATTTGAATGACCACCTGCGAACCCACACTAATGAGAAACCTGTCTCTTGTGAGATGTGTAACAAACTGTTTTCTCGCAAATCCGCCTTAAATCTCCACGTACGTGTTCATACAAAAGAAAAACCTTTCTCTTGTGAGGTGTGTAACAAAGGGTTTACTCGAAAATCTCATTTGAATGACCATCTGCGTATTCATACTAGAGAGAAACCTTTCTCTTGTGAGGTGTGTAAGAAAGGGTCTTCTCGGAAATCTAATTTGAATATCCACCTGCAAATTCATACAAAAGAGAAACCTTTCTCTTGTGAGGTGTGTAATAAAAAATTTTCTAGAAAATATGATTTAAATGCCCACCAGAGGATTCATAAAGAAAAGGAATCTTTCTTCTGTAACAAGTGAAAAAACAGTTTTCTCAAAATCGTTATTTGAAAAACCATCTGCGAATTCATACTGAAGAAAAACTTTTTTCTTGTGACGTGTATAACAAATTGTTTTTCCATAAATCCCCTTTAAATCCCTCTTAACCTTTCTTATAATGTGCTAATATTATTCAATTAAATGTGACTATAACTTATTTGGTGACTTAAACAGAGATGAATCAGATGTAGTTACAGTGTACACTTGCTTGGATGCAATAACTTCAATTTGTTTTAGTGTACACTTGCTTGGATGCGGTAACTTCAATGTGCTTTATGTAGTTTTAGTTTATTTTAAAGACATATTGATAGTTAATGCATTTATTTAATATTGTTTTTTTCACTAATAGTGTTCTTTTGCTCTTAAAGATTTTTAATATAATATGCCAATTAAGTTTTTTTTATAAAAAGGAATCGTTCTGCTTCAAGTTGAATCTCATTGATGAATACTAACATGATTTACATACTGAGTTATCCTGTCAACCAGCTGGCAGAAGATGTTGCGACTAATCCTCCAACAAGTAGCAGTATTCGTAATTTCAAATAATTAAACCTATTACGTCTAAATCAGAATTATAATACGAAAAAGGCATTTAAAATCAGACAATTAATAAAACAAAAAAAAAACACATTAATATGACATAATAAAAATAATGACATTAGACATTCCAAGGAGCTCCTGGACAGTTAATATTTTAAATGCGCAATTTTGAATGAGAACAAGTTTAAATAACAACTTTGGTTTTCGTTCGACAATTGTACTGATTTAGAACTTGCAACGTCTGCTGTAACGGATTTTATTATTTAATATTAATGTGTTGTTTTTTTTTCATTTTATTAAATGCCTTTTTAGTACCTAATTTTTTTTTTCTTTCCTAATAAAAAAGATTTCACAAATGTTCACAAAGACAGTTTAGATTAGAACAAGCCTTACAGAGCTTTTCTCAACTTAAATAGCTATATTTTAAATTATGTATTTATGTGTTGTTATGTAGATGTTAATTTTACTTTTTGAAAGTGAGTTTTTGATGTTTTCTTTCCTCAAAAAGATTTAAAAAGAAACGATTCTTTCAAACAACATCTAATCTGATTTCAACTAAAGTAATTTTAGATATTTCAATTTTTTTTCTTGTAACTTATAAGAATTAATTTTACACATAGCTCGTTTTGTGCCAACATATGTGAAAAAATAAATTTTAATGAATTTTGAATGATTAATTTTTGAGACATAAATTATAGAAAAATGAAACTATCAGTTTTAAAGATATACGCTCCTCAAACAATACTTTCTGTATTTCATTATTTTTTGTTTTATGTGATATTTTGTAAATTTTCATATTTGGATTGGAATGCTTTTGCAATATTAATTTCTAGTAATGATATCACGTGAGAAGCATAGGAAAAGGATAGAAATTATGTCTGCCACACACGCAACGTTGATTAAATGCGGAAAAATGCTCTTATATATCGGAAATCTGACTTAAACAGAAACTTTGTATGGTCCCTGCGATCCTCTTGTGTTAGCATTCACAACTTCTCAGATTTTAAGCCATCAGTTTGCGCAATTTCAATCAAACCATACGATTTTTCAGTCATCTTATCGTAATTTCTTGTGATTTGGACAGTATATAGGTAAAATGGAGCATATAGGTCAATAATGTTGGGAAGCATTTGTTTTTCTGTTTGTAACTACTTTAAAGCATTTTGCACCTTTATCTTTAATATGAATAAAATGGCTGTGCAAAATTCGTTTATTGTGTTTATTTTTAAATCCACATTATATTATTTCTTATAGGTGCTTTTCTTTACGCATTAAGATGTAATTGCAAATAAATGCTGCTATTAAGCACTATTATTGAAATACGCTGTGTTATAAAGTTGTTTTTCAGATTACTTTTTTTTCAGCTTCGAATACAAGTTCATTATTTTTCATTACATTAACGGAATAACACAATAGCAAATAACTATTTGCTAATAAAATCTGCATTTTCTCTTCTGTTTCGCCTTTTATTTGACATTTTCTGCAAGAATTCGGATATGTCTGTTCACTACTGGAACAAATAAGTGTCCACTACTGGATTTTACCTGTTCACTATTCGTGCATTTTAAGCTCTGAAAAAAATTGTGCATAAAATGCTTAAAGAAAATTTTGCAGCACAGTCATATACAGAAAATGTTTATAGAGATACTGAACTGTAGCTGTGTTCGCAGTCTCTAAAACTAAGAACGGCACACTAGAAATTGTCAAAAATGTTCTTAAAGTCTACACTACTGGTGCAGTTACCTTACGTGAATCTTTTTCGCATTTAAAATCAATATAATTTCTCAAAAATGAAGAAATTAATTTTTTCTTACATCTCTCTCTCTCTCTCTCTCTACATATATATATATATACACAGGGTGTTTCAACATAGCGGTTACAATTTTTCAAGAGAGGTAAAGTAAGCCTAGTTGATGAGAAATCACATAGCAATGCCTGGTCGGAAACGTTGCCTGGTGCGGTAGTGACGACACAAAGCACAAGATAAAAAGAACACGAACAGGGTGAGAAAACATTTTTATTATTCTTAAGTACAGCAAAAAAATAAGAAGTAGGAACAAAAAGAGAGACAACGATCCACATCAAAGATGATGTCCGAAATTACGACCCCGGCCCATGATGCTGGCCTGCACATCTCCTGCACATGGAAGATCTAATGTTCTCGAAAATACCAGACTCATCCCGGACTTTCTCAGCAATTGCCCCGAGGTGTCCAACAAGTTCCTCAGCCCAATTCAACATTGTCTCGGCATTGTTTGCAGTAATAAGAATAATAAACATGTTTTCTCATCCTGTTTATGTCCCCCCTTTCTTGTGTCTTGGTGTCATCACTACCCGCCAGGAAAGGGTATCCGACCATGCATTGCTATGTTATTTTCCTTTGTCTAGGTGTACTCTATATCGCCTGAAACTTTGTAATCGCTGTGCTGCAACACCCTGTATATGTAATATATATATATACAGGCTGTCCAGAGAATAAGACCCTGATATCAAAATTAAATATCTCAAAAACAAAGATCAGTCGAATTATGCGGTAAACTGTTTGTTTATTAGCTAAGCTGTAAAAATGTTATCTACAAGTTTCAAAATTTAGTAGCAAAAACCGTTAACAGATGGCGCTGTAATCGCAATGCCTATAAATTGTGCTTCGAAGCGTATCAAAGCGATATAAGTAAGCGTCCTATCTTAAATGGGAGAGGTAACCGCAAGATTAAAGGCGAGGTCACGTCAACCAAGGTCATACGCCACCCAGCGGACGGAGTGAACTACAAGAGGATTATTAACTTCTTTCCCCTTTGTGGATGATCTATAAGTTCGATATCTATGAAATAACTATGCGCACGCGCAGCCGTGATTTTATTCGTTTGTCGTCTGCAGTACTTAATTGTTGGAAGTCTAGATATAATTCGATTTATTTATTCACCATTATTTAATTTATTAATTGAAGTTAGTTATTTAAACAAAATCAGTTCTTTTAAGAACTTATATTATTTGGGAAAATACCGCGTTGGCGTTCTAATTATTGCAGTTTTCAAAACTGCAAAAGTAACTCTCTATCTGAGAGAACTCAATTTTTTTCGCTTCCCAAAAGAGAAAAACAGGTTAGTTTTGTGTTTTATTATAATTTATAAAAAAGTTAAAATATTATTTAATATATATTATTAAATGTCAGTGATTTTAATACGTTCTATTTGAATTATGTTTTTGTAATGCAATGAACAAGGACTTATAAAAATTAGTTAATGTATGTTAAGATAGAATTTTACAGCAGCGTTTTTAATTCAATTCCTGATAAGATAAACTTATAAAAATTACCTAAACATGTGTACGTCCAATGAGAATTAAACGTTTTATTACACTTAGAGTTTAAGTATAAATTATTTAATTAATTTTAAGGCATATTTTTTATTTACCGGGTGCAGGCGATAAATTGCCAAATATTCTCTTGATCGAATTGTACTTATAATATTTAAAATAGAAGCATTTCATTCATTCCATTTAAAACTCATTTAATTTTACATTAGTATCCACTTTAATTTAAAATGCAAGCATTAATTCTTGCACTATTAAACCAGCAATAATTGATTATTTATAGTTTTAAATATTTTGAGAATTTTAGACAACGGCTTTAAAAGAAATCCAAAAATCGACAAATTACTTTTTTTTTTTTAAATCTAGAAATATGTCGGTTATTGTGTCATATCCGAGAAAAATAGTTTTCATGGGATACCTGCACTTCGCACAGGTGAAAAACATTGTAGAAAGCATACAAAGTATAGAAGAAACTTCGAAAATTGGAATAAAATATAAAATATTATAAATAGTACGTGGTATGCTCAATTAAACATTTATTATCTTACACCAGTTCTTCGTAGGGGTAAAATGAATAACTTTCCATAATCGGGCCGATAGCCATGATTGGCGTCAAATGAGAAAACAGTATACAATTGTAACTGTATAAAAGTTAAATAATGGTTAAAAAATGAAAGTAACTTTTATCGAAATAACCCAATTGCGGAACATTCTCCAAATTTGAAAAAGGCTTATGAAACACACAACAATTGCCAATAACTGAAAACTATAGACTAATAATAAGTTCGACGTAGCAGTTGTTGCTCGGTAGCCAATAATTTCAAATTTCCATTTTAATTTTGTCCGGTTCAATTTTTGAATTTTTTTTTTCAATCTGGCTTCCGCAAAAGAGTCGGAATAAGTAGTAGAAAAAAGGGCTGCGGACAGAGATGGGCCAACTGAACGTATAAAAATCACTGACATTTAATAATACACATTAAATAATATTTTAACTTTTTTATAAAAAAAATTATAGGGCTGAAAATCACGTTTAAGATGCTTAAAGATTTTAAAATTTCTCTTTTGCAATTTCCCAACCAGCTGGTATATTTTAGAAATCGTAGTTTGTTACATAACTTACTCAATTGTTGTACTTGTATATACAGTTGTAACAACCATAAAGAATGTTTAAGGATTTATCAGCTACGTTTAGATAACGTAAAATTAATTTGTTAATTTATAATCAAGTTGTAAAAATACTAAAATGTTGTATTGTTACTAGAAACACATCCATGTACACAATTTTTATTTTTCTAGCATATCTGGGAGGGAAAAATCGATTAAATTTTTTTATCTTTTCATATATATGAACAGGGTTAGATTAAATAAACAGTGTAAAAAAGTACTTTTATGTTAGCCGGCCGCAGTTCATAAACCGTCAAATGTTTTCCCCCATCACCAGCGTTTATGTTGCATTCATTTCATTCAAAATATAAAATCCTCATTTTAAAAATATACTCGTCATTTGAAAAACAACTTTATTTAAAATACATATACATACTGGTATATTACATCAATTTAAACACATGCTTTTCGCTCACTATATTTAAAGTACATTTTCTTTTCTAATAAATAATAACATAAACCCAAGGTGGGTAAGTTTCTTCCAATATGGAAAAAACCATGGAATTAAAAGCTACGCCCATAACTTTTATTAACAAAAATGGTTTTCTTTTAGCCTGAATAGCTTGCATAAAATTCAGGTCTATTTGAAGATATTTACAATTTAAGAGTTATAGGCGGAAAAGCAGACAAAGCCATTTTAGAGAATACCTGTTAAAAATTTTAATCGTGAATTTCAAATATTTACTAACTCATGGAAGATTAACCTTGTTTACCAGATTTATTGCAAAATATTTTTGTTACAGCTTGTTTTGATAAAAATATATGTATTTAAAAAATAGTTGCAATGTCAGTTTAGTTTCGGGGCAAAAGGCAAAACTGTTTACGTAGCATTATTGCTTTTTCTCCCGAAATTAAAATGGCATTGCGATTTTTTTAATGCACATATTTTCAGCAAAACAAACTGTAACAAAAATATTTTGCAATAAATCTGGTAAACAAGGTTCATCTTCCATGAGTGAGTAAATATTTGAAATTCATTGATTAAAATTTTAACAGATATTCTCTAAAATAGCTTTGTCTGCTTTTCCGCCTATAACCCTTAAATTGTAAATATCTTCAAATAGACCTGCGCACGAGATGCGCAGATGGTAGAAATTCTGTCATATATGACGTCATACAAAAAACGCGTGTATTTACGTTATTCACTCCATCCACAAGATGGCGCAGCTGTGTCAGTTTACGGCAGATTCCAGCATTAACTTTGTACGCTTACTTATAGCGCTTTGCTAGCGTATCATTCCTAGATGGAAGAACGAAAATTGGGAAAGTCCACTTTTTCCCTGGGGTGATGTGCAGAAGTGGAGACATCCGGTCACAGAATTATTGCATCAGCTTTAATTTCAGAGAATTTCAATTAATAGAATTTTCAATAAAAAGTTTAGTAATCATTATATAAGAACTTATTGAAACATTTTATTTGGGTGATGTGCAGAAGCGGAGCCATGTGTTGACAGAATTGAGATTCGTTTCAAATTTTGTTATAAGCTACTTCGGTCCGATACTGGTATCTCTGTGGTATGTCTTTTCTCTCCTAATTGGTAGATCGTGGAATCGAATCCAAGTAGAGGAGGATTTGAAAAAATTGGAAATCTTTACTTTTTAATATTTATTTAAATTGTGAAAAAAGTTTGAATAAGAAATCCAAAGTTTCTGGTTTTAAAATTTAATTAAGCTAAAAGAAACCTTTAAAAAAATCATTGAGCATGAATCATTATTGATTTATGAGCATTATTGATTTATGATTCATAAACAATTTATTTAATTGTAAAAAAATAGTTTGAATGAAAAAATACAAAGTTTCTATTTTTAAAAACTTAATTAGTTAAAAAATCATTTTAGTTTTAAAAACTCATTTTCATTTTTTTTATCACTGAGTACAGAAGTATGGTGCAGCATCTAGCGATATGATCCGAAGTGTTGGAAAGGAATTCAGCCTCCAAAATACTTTTGCTTCGATGTTGATGATATGACTTATCACAATTTCCTTTTAAAAATGAAATAATTTAATGCATAATTTCTGTCTCTAAAACTTTTTTTTACAAAGAAAAGAAATATATGTGTTGTGCTAAAACCAAAATATTATGTCGTGATTTAAAAGTAAATGAAAAGTGCAAAATTACATTTTTATTTATAATTTTTCAGGTATAAACAATAATACCAAAATATTATGCTGTGATTTAAAAATATAAAAAATAAATCAAAAATACAAAATTATCTTTCAAAATATATGCATTTTGATTTAAATAATTATATGGCATTAAAAATTGAATTTAATAAAATATTTTAATAAGTTCCTATATAATGATTTCTAAACATTTTATTGAAAATTCTATTAATTGAAATTCTCTAAAATTAAAGCTGATGCAATAATTCTGTGACCAGATGTCTCCACTTCTGCACATCACCCCAAGGAAAAAGTGGCCTTTCCCAACTTTCGTTCTTCCATAGGGAGCCATCTAGGAATGAGACGCTAGTGCTCTGGACTTCAAAGCACAATTTATAGACATTGCGATTACAACGCCATCTGTTAACGATTTTTGCAACTAAATTTTGAAACTTCTGTATAATATTTTTACAGATTAGCTAATAAACAAACGGTTTACCATATAATTCTATTGATCTTTGTTTTTGAGATATTTAATTTTGAAATCAGGCTCTTATTCGCTGGACACCCTGTATATATTTGACAAAATTATTTTATTTGTAGCGTGACTGTTAATGTTATTGAAAGGAAAAAACTGTTATTTTTTGTTTTAGATCTTGTTGGAAAAAAGATTAAAGAAAAAACTTTAACCATAAATAAATGAAGACCTCTAAATATGCAGTAGTAGTTGAATATTTATTTTTTAACGTACTATAAATGATGTCGTAACTTTCGTTTGTGTGTAATTTTTTAAAAAAGATTTTAAACCAAAAAAAGTACAATATATTCTTTAAAAAAAGTTAAAAAATACAAAAATATAGGTATAGCAAACTAGTAGCTTATAGTTTTCAAAATATCTATTTAGATGACATTTAATGGTCCCATCGTTCAGTCTACTTCTCCAAGTATGTGATTATAGTATTTTGTAGAAGAACGCATGACTCTTCAAGGATTGAAATTGAATGTTTTTTTAAGCGTTTTTCGATAAATGAAATACATCTTGTGTTATAAACCATTGTTGTCTGATGACAAATTTATCAAGGTGTTGCGTCCGGAAATCTGGTTCAAAATGTTCACTTTGACAGCCTTTTTCGAAATATACTCTGCTGTTATTGAAAAAGAAATTGGAAAAACTATTAGATTTCGTAATTTCTGAATAAGAGCATCTGCTGACGTCATGCGGTTACGAACATAAATAATTTGAAGTTTAGGCCAGAAAATAACCAGTTTGGATTTGAAATAACCTTGAATGCAACATAAAAATGTAGATATTATATTTTAAAATAACTTACTAAAACTGCAAGTATCAACTGGGGTAACTTTGACACATAAGGGTAACTTTGGCACAAAAGAGAAAAAAGATTAAATCTGCTACATCACTTGTAGCAATGTTTTCGTCTCAAAATATAGGTAGAATAATACCGTGAGGATGGCAGCTTATTGTAAATAATTCGCCAAGGTTCCACCGTAGCAGCATGGACCAAAGTTTCCTAAATTTGGGCCAAAGTTATCCCAGTTGACTCTAAAGCTTTCGTTGAAAAATTCAAATGGCATAGTATTTATACCTTTGAAATCCTTTAAAATATCATGATGAAAACTGTAATGTATTTTGATTTACATATATGTATATGCATCTTCTTACATTATGTAAACACTTTTATGTATTTATTTTTTAACCTTATATTTTATATGTATATACAATGTGTCCGTAAAGTCATGGTGCACTTTTGACTAGCCAAAGGAAATCGACGAAACAAAATGGAAATGTGAAATTTTCATCAAATAAAAGAAAAACTCTCAAAGTTTCATGCCTGTTCAGTGCAGTTCCATGTGGCCTTAGTAGAAGGAAAAAGCCGGTTCTACCCCACCAGTCGTCATGCGTTAGGGAGCAGGGAGCAAGGATGAGTGACAGGTGGGCGGAGTCGAGTGATTGACAGGTGAGGGAGATAAGAAAGTGATGGACAGGTGGGTGGAGTCGAGTGATTGACAGGTTAGGGGAGATAAGAAAGTGATAGACAGGTGGGCGAAGTCGAGACAGACAGGCGCCAGCGCGTCATGCAATAGTAGAGAAGTTAAAACAAAGAAGAGAGAATGAAAAGTGTACTGTAAGAGAGGGGTTAGAACAAAGGATAATGAATGAAAGTGTACTGTAAGAGAGGAATTAAACAAAGGAAAATGTTAATGAGGATGATTAATGAAGGAAAGTCTACTGTTAGAGACGGATTAGAACAAAGGATGATTAGGAATGATTAGAAAAGATCGCATGCAATTAAAAAAATACTTACCACGGAGCAGCGTCGAGACACGTCCTACCTGTATGACATCCACTGGGCTAATGAACGAAGAAGCGTGCAACAACCGGTTTCATATAGATAAGGAGCTTGCTTCTGATTGGACGAGAGACGAACCTAGGGGGCAGCACCATCGTTTTCCCCCGAGGGCATGAACACCAGCGCCCTCTCTTGAGAGGATGATTCACTTACCTGCGATGTCGTCATCCTATTTGAACTGACTTAAAGAAGTGAATACATTTTTGAAAATGACGTATTTCATTGAATGTTCCCACATGGGATTCGAACTCACGTCAAAATAGTTTCATGACTTGATAATTGGTTAGACGATTAACTGATCAAGCCATGAAACTATGTTTCATAGTTTAAAAGAAGTTTTCTCTATGAGTTTAATCATTTAACTAACACGTTTTTTAAATTATTTTTTTTTCCATTTAGTCATTTGCTAATAAACCTTTTTATTTAATAAGTTAATTTTGTTAATACATTATTTTTTCGAAACAATTTTACTAATCAAAAGAACGCAAATTAGTTAATTTTTTATTTAGTTATAATTTTTAGTCAGTTGTTAATTTTCAAAACATGTTTTTCATTTAGTCATTGTAATAAAGTTTTAAATAAATTAGTTAATTTTCATTTAGTTATTTATTAATTTCCGAACAAGTTTTTTTTTCAGTAAGTTATTTGGTAATAAAACTTTTTAATAAATTAGTTAATTTTTCTTTCAGTCATTTGTTAATTTCCGAAACAAGTTTTTTTTTCTCAAATAAAGCTTTTAATAAACAACTTTACATATATTTTCATTTAATTATTATTTAAAAGAATATAAATTATTTTTACTAATCAAAGAACGCGACTTAGTTTTTAACAATAATGTTTTTGTTTAATTATTGTCAAGGATGATTGTTAACTGAAATATATGCTGAATGCGAAAACGGTTTTTTTCTTTTTTAACTAAGAAAAGAACTTTTTTAAATTAATGAACAACTGTTTTTGGAAAAAGGAGAAATATTGTGCTTTGCAACACTGAAAAAGAGTTGAAAATTAATGACTTCACCTAGTTTAATGCATATTTAACATAAGATGACGACCTAAGTGCTGTGGAAAGGCTTAAAAATAACATACTTTTGAATCGACCGATTTATGTTGGATTTACAATCTTAGAATTGCCTAAACTTCTAATATATAAATTTCACTATGATTTTATTAAAAAGAGTATAAAGATGATGTAAAGCTAATTTTCAACGACACGAACTCATTGTGTTACCATATACACAATAAGAATGTTTTGGATGATATGGAACATCATGCAAGCTTATTCGATTTCTCTGAGTATCCAAAGAATCATACACACAAATTCCATTACGGATTTGTAAAGAAAACATACCTTTAGAATTACAGGTTTTGAACCCATACACTGCAACACACTCCCTTTCAAGAAAATAGATTGTATCAGTACATCCCGGAATTTTTTTTTTCCTGGACAGGTGAAATACTTGATCATTATCAAATCTCGCTCGGAGAGGACACATTATTGCAACCCGTTGTTTCATCATATAAATATGCTTTCTATATTAATTTTTTTAACTACTTATTTTGAGATATATATATTTTATTTATAAGAATGCAAGTTAGTTTTAATCTTTTAACTAAGACATTTTCAGTGATTAAGGAAGTAAAGTTTTGTTTTTAGAAAAAAGTGGTATGAACTTTATATTTTTTTTATTAGTTACTAATGAAAGATAATATATATATATATATATTCAAGTTAACAGAAATTTAGATGAAAGCTTTTGAATTTTCTTAAGTGTTTTATCTAAAAGAATGCGAAGTAGTTGTATTCGCTAGTTTTCTCTCATATCTCCTACGAGACAAGTGGTTGCTATATATATATATATATATAGTGAAAGGTTATTCTGTGTGTAACCATACGGTTGCGCATCAACGATGTTTCTTACCGGTATTGTATCAATTAGTATTTTACTGAAAACAACTTATAACTAATCAATGATTGTCAACGCAAAGTTTTATTTTATTTTTAGAAAAATGGTTTGAACTTTATTTATTTTATTAGTTACTAATGAAGGAATATATTTTCTTAAAAAGATTAAACTTAACCACTAGTTTAGAGAAATAATTTGAAATGAGCGAGCTACTGAACTCTTTTCAAATAGAACGAACAAGTTCTTTTGTTAGTTCAAATCTTATACCAAAACAGGATAATGATAATATATTTTAACAAATACCAATGAAGACAATTAGATAAATGTTTTCTAACTAGTAAAAATAACTATTTTTAAAAAACAAAAGTTTTAATCTTTAATTTTAGTAACATATGTTTTATACAAAATTTGCCAACATCTGTAAACAAAAAAAACTTACTTCTTCAAAATGGATAATCCTTATTTAAAGTCCTGATCTTGAAGACACACTAGCAAAAAAAATTAGAAGATAACAGTCCGCAAATGATTTCCGAACGAATTTTTTACAGTATTGTGTTATAATTTTGTTTTAGATGACATCATTTTAAGACCCTCTGATTTGCTGAAACTAACATTGCTTTGAACGAATGAAAGCTTGGAAAATGACGTATATTTTTTCTGTTTACCTTATATGTAAGTTTGAAATAAGTAACATTCTAGGAAATGCCGATTGCATTCACATTATCGAACCACCAGATCTCCCCCTGCATGCATGTTTCCTTTGCAAGGCAAACTTTTCATATAGGGGATCTTTATCTCCCGGTTGCAGACAGATAACAAGCATGCAACATTTCTTAGGCTCCGATAATTTTTCTCCGATAAATATTTTACTTAAATAGATTTTTAAATCTAATTTTTTAAACAGAAAAAGATTATTTAAGCATGACTAATCATGCTTAGATCATGCTAAAACATGACTAAATTCGTCGGAACAATAAACTTGTTCAACAACTTGTTAAGTGGATATTTCTAATTGTGATAATTTAAGTAGCGTGTTATTCGATAAAGTTAAACTTGATATACGAAAAAGTGATGAAAGACATTTGTTATTTTAAACAAAATGTCTTTTTTTGTTATTTTTTATACATAAAAAATTACTAACAAAAAACTGAAAATTTAAATGGTGTTACTTACTGTGAAGCATCTGGCCAGGACATCAACTGAAGGGGAAATGGTTGATGACAAAGCACAAAACAAGTGATGACGTCGTACTTGAACACAACACGAGCGTCCTCTACCATCTAATTCTTGTATGTGATTGGATGCGAAGATCACCTGACATGTGAAAGGAGTAGACGGTGGAGGAGGGCGCCATTGTGTCTGCATTCCTTCCGCCCACCTGTCAATCAACTGGCGCCAGCAAGACGGTACATGCTTCGACATGATCGTTTCTTGCAGGCGGGGCGTCACTTCGTCTACTGGTATTGCCACAGGATGTCGTCATACCTGAAAGCTCGCTTCTGATTGGTTGTTAGCGGTCACGTGATCTGTTATCAGTGACCTTGATCTCTAATCAGTGACCTTCATCTGCAGGTGTTAGGCCCCGCGCACATCAGTCGAGGCTTGGATCTGGTGGAGGTAGGTCACATGTTTCACAGCTCCCATTTACCGTTCATTTGGCTTAGTGCTATGCGGTACCATATCGAACCTTTTGCGGCATAAGATTGAGTAAAACTGCCGTCGAATTTTAAGCTTCTTGCTACTTTTCAGTGAGTCTGCTTGATCGAATCATCAAAAGCTTAGGGAAACTTCTTTCCAAAAGGTATGTAAATATTTTTTGTCTAATATAGTGTTTAATACAACAACAGTTTTAACAAACTTATAACGATCCTTTCAAAATGTGTCTTTCAATTTAGTAATTTGCTTTACTTTTCTTCATTTAACCTAACTATAAATTTCAAAGTTCGCATTTTCAGCATACTATGAATTCACGATTTCATTCAAAACATGTTCTGACATCAAATGTATTATTATACTCTCAGAGTATTATCATACTCTATTATTTCCAAAAATTTGTTAAACTCATTCGTCAGTTTCTAACAAAGTGTTTTAAAAAAACTTATAGCAATTCTTCCAAATTAAGTTAATCAGTTGCTTTTTAAAAGTTGGAACTGGCTTGTGATTACTAAATTCATGAGTTTGTCTTTCTTAATGAATTTTGTTCGGTAGCTCGCACTTTCTTCAGGATATGTTTAACCATGATCAAAGTTATGTTCGAACATGTTTAACCATGTTCGGATATGCTCAAAGATAGTTCGAGTATATTTAATCATGCTCAAAGTTAGTTGGGATATATTTAACAATGTTCGGATATGCTCAAAGTTTGTTCAAATATGTTTAACCATGTTTGGATAGGTTCAAATATTGTCAGGATATATGTTTAATCGTGTCCAAAGTTACGTTCGAACATGTTTAATCATATTCTGAGATGGTTAACTATGCTTAAATTTATGTTTAACCATGGCCAGAGACATGCTCTGAAACATTCTTTTTCACTTGCATGAGAAAAGTATGTTATTTCAAAAATATTAACAGTTTAAGAAAAATAATGTTTTTTTGCATGAATGTAAATTTAAGGGTAGTATCTATCTATATAAATGTTTAAGTAAAAGCATACATCCACGACTACGTGTCTCTAAATATATGAAAGTTAAATGTTTATGTATGGGTTCTTGTGTAAAATATATATATATATATATATATATGTATGATGTATATATATATATATATAAAACATACGTATGTTGTATATGTATATGTATATATATATGTATATTTATATATACATATATATACACATATGTATGTATAAAATTTATTAGTTTTAAAAATTATAGAAAGTTTCACAAAGTTTTAACAAATATAAAAAAAGTTTAACAAAATTTAAAAAAGTTTTACAAAAAATATATAAAAAAAGTTTTAACAGAATTCTTTTTTAACAAAAGTAAAACAAAATATTTTAACAAAGTAAAAAAGTTTTACAAAAAGAAGTTTTAACAAAAGTAAAAAAAGTTTTAACAAAAAAAATTTTAACAAAAGTAAAAAAAAAGTTTTAAGAAAAAAAAGTTTTATAAAAAAAGTTTTATAAAAAAAAAGTTTTATAAAAAAAGTTTTAACAAAAGTAAAAAAAAAAAGTTTTAACAAAATTTAAAAAAAAGT
This sequence comes from Maratus speciosus, assembly GCA_963932465.1. Lineage (NCBI taxonomy): Eukaryota > Metazoa > Arthropoda > Arachnida > Araneae > Salticidae > Maratus > Maratus speciosus. The sequence goes on along the minus strand of OZ010797.1, from coordinate 71,735,096 downwards.
TTGTAAAAAATTTTTTTTAACAAAAGTAAAAAAAAAGTTTTAACAAAATTTAAAAAAAAGTTTGTAAAAATTTTTTTTTAACAAAAGTAAAAAAAAAGTTTTAACAAAATTTAAAAAAAAAATTTTTAACAAAAAAAAGTTAAAACGTTAAAAAAAGTTTTAACAAAAAAAGTTAAAACCTTAAAAAGAAAATTATAAATTAAAATTTTTACAAAAATTTTTGAAATAAAATAGTTTTAAATATGTTTTTTTAAATTCTGAAAGATTAAAAACTGTCAAAGTTATTAATGAACATGTTCGGATATGTTCAAATATAGTTCGGATTGTTTAAACATACCCAAAGTTATGTTTGAATTTGTTTAATCATACTCTGAGATGGTTAACTATGCTTAAAGTTATGTTTAATTATGATCGGAGATTAATTATGATCATTTTTCGCTTGTATGATAAAAGTATGTTATTTCAAAATTATTAACAGTTAGTTTAAAAAATAATGTCTTTTACATCAACGTAATATATATTTTTTCCTAAAATACTATGAAGCAGAAGGTAGGCGCCACTCTGTCTGCATTCCTAACATTCCACGACGCCCCCTGTCAATCAACTGGCACCAGATTGTCTACAGGTATTGCCATACGATGTCATCATCCTCGTTTGCGATGGGGGCAGACAGCACAGTCGATAACGTCACACCTGCAAGCTCGCTTCTGATTGGTTGATAGCGGTCACGTGATCTCTTATCAGTAACCTTCATCTACGGGTGTAGACCCCGCACACATCATTCGTGTCTTGGATTTCGTAGGTGAAGGTCGTCTGTTTCGTAGCTCCCGTTTACCGGACATTTGGCTTTAAGCTCTGCGGCATCTATCCCTACTATTTTCGGCATACTGCTGAGTAAAAATCACCGTCGACTTTTCAGCTTCTTGCTATTTTCAATGAGTCTGCTTGCTTCAATCAACAAAAGGTATGTATAATTATTTTGTCTTTTAAGTGTAATGTTTGTCTAATATTTCTTAAAACAAAAAAAGTTTTAACAAACTTCTAGCAATCCTTTTTAAATGTATCTTTCAATTTAATTATTTGCTTTTTTAAACTGAACTTAAAAGTTCGCGCTTTCCGATTACTGTGAATGAATAAATTCAAAAGTTTGCACATTCTACATTACTTAATTCAAAACATGTTCTGTCATTCTCGATATTCAACTTGTGTTTTACAAGTTTTCGCTTTCATTAGTTTTGTCTGTGATTTTATTAAACAATTGTTGAAAAATAAACTCGAAAAATATATTTTAAACAGTATCATTTGTTTGTTTAACATATTATTTCTAACAACAAAACTAAAAATATGTCATTGAAGTTAGCCATTTACTTTTTTCTAAATTAAAACTGACTCAAAATTCATTGTTAAAAGCGATTTTTGTCACGTAGCAATCAGATTTCTCTCACTCATATGTTTGATAATTTAGTTAAAGACATCTACTTTGGATACATCACAACCATCGTATATATCATTTTCAATATATAATCACATCTATTATATACATCACAACCAGTGCAACATAAATCAGTCGATTCCTATGTATGTATGTTAGTTTTCATCCTTTCAACAGCAGATATGTTCATCATATGTTTTCAATAACTTAAATGTAAGTGTGACTACTAATTTTTTTTTTTTTTTTTGCTAATAGGTAATAAACCCTTTATTATCAGTTGAAACTAATGCACGTTCTTTGATTAGAAAATATTGTTAAAACAATGCAACATAAATTATTTTTTTAGTTAAATATAATTTTGAAACGAGATATGGAAAAAATATCCTAAATTAGTAAAGTATTTTATCTTCAGTTCGAATCAAAGTAAAAAACTTTCCTAAGAAAGTTTTTTTAACATCTATGATTAGGAAAACAAAGTGTCCAATTAGTTCTGACATTAAAACTTATTTGTAAACTGAGTTTATGTTTCATATAGTTGTCTTCATTGGTATTTGTTAAACTAAATTACTATTAATCTTTTTTGGTTTAAGATTCAAACTATCGTAAGATCTTGTTCATTCTAATTGAAAAGAATACAGTAGCTGGCGCATTACAAATACTGTCTCCAAAACGAGTAGATAAGATTAATCTTCTTAAGAAAATTCACAGCTTAAACCTAAATTTTATATTACCTAGACAAAATATATTCCTTCGTTAGTAATTAATAAAAAATATTAAGTTTATACCACTTTTCTAGAAATTAAAACTTTACTTCGTCAATCATTAAAATATTTTAGTTAAAAGTCATTTTCAGATTCAGAAAAAAAAAACTTTAAATACAAATTCAAAAGAAAAAAAAACAGATCTCTTTAAAAACTTAAAAGAAAAATAAATGTGGATTTCTTTTTTCTGATCTTCATTGAAACAGTGAATTAACAATCTTTCTTAAATCAAAAACACCTGTCGTTTCGGTCAATAATAGGAAATATCTTTCTTAAAAATTGCACTAATATTTCGTTAGCCTAAGAAATGTTGCATGCTTGTTATCTGTCTGCAACCGGGAGATAAAGATCCCCTATATGAAAAGATTGCCTTGCAAAGGAAACATGCATGCAGGGGGAGATCTGGTGGTTCGATAATGTGAATGCAATCGGCATTTCCTAGAATGTTACTTATTTCAAACTTACATATAAGGTAAACAGAAAAATAAAATTCTAAAAATAAAATAAAACTTTGCGTTGACAATCATTGATTAGTTATAAGTTGTTTTCAGTAAAATACTAATTGATACAATACCGCTAAGAAACATCGTTGATGCGCAACCGTATGGTTACACACAGAATAACCTTTCACTATATATATATATAGAGAGAGAGCAACCACTTGTCTCGTAGGAGATATGAGAGAAAACTAGCGAATACAACTACTTCGCATTCTTTTAGATAAAACACTTAAGAAAATTCAAAAGCTTTCATCTAAATTTCTGTTAACTTGAATATATATATATATATATATATATTATCTTTCATTAGTAACTAATAAAAAAAATATAAAGTTCATACCACTTTTTTCTAAAAACAAAACTTTACTTCCTTAGTCACTGAAAATGTCTTAGTTAAAAGATTAAAACTAACTTGCATTCTTATAAATAAAATATATATATCTCAAAATAAGTAGTTAAAAAACTAATATAGAAATCATATTCATATGATGAAACAACGGGTTGCAATAATGTGTCCTCTCCGAGCGAGATTTGATAATGATCAAGTATTTCACCTGTCCAGGAAAAAAAAAAATTCCGGGATGTACTGATACAATCTATTTTCTTGAAAGGGAGTGTGTTGCAGTGTATGGGTTCAAAACCTGTAATTCTAAAGGTATGTTTTCTTTACAAATCCGTAATGGAATTTGTGTGTATGATTCTTTGGATACTCAGAGAAATCGAATAAGCTTGCATGATGTTCCATATCATCCAAAACATTCTTATTGTGTATATGGTAACACAATGAGTTCGTGTCGTTGAAAATTAGCTTTACATCATCTTTATGCTCTTTTTAATAAAATCATAGTGAAATTTATATATTAGAAGTTTAGGCAATTCTAAGATTGTAAATCCAACATAAATCGGTCGATTCAAAAGTATGTTATTTTTAAGCCTTTCCACAGCACTTAGGTCGTCATCTTATGTTAAATATGCATTAAACTAGGTGAAGTCATTAATTTTCAACTCTTTTTCAGTGTTGCAAAGCACAATATTTCTCCTTTTTCCAAAAACAGTTGTTCATTAATTTAAAAAATTTCTTTTCTTAGTTCAAAAAAAAAACCGTTTTCGCATTCAGCATATATTTCAGTTAACAATCATCCTTGACAATAATTAAACAAAAACATTATTGTTAAAAATTAAGTCGCGTTCTTTGATTAGTAAAAATAATTTATATTCTTTTAAATAATAATTAAATGAAAATAAATGTAAAGTTGTTTATTAAAAGCTTTATTTGAGAAAAAAACTTGTTTCGGAAATTAACAAATGACTGAAAGAAAAATTAACTAATTTATTAAAAAGTTTTATTACCAAATAACTTACTGAAAAAAAACTTGTTCGGAAATTAATAAATAACTAAATGAAAATTAACTAATTTATTTAAAACTTTATTACAATGACTAAATGAAAAACATGTTTTGAAAATTAACAACTGACTAAAAATTATAACTAAATAAAAAATTAACTTATTTGCGTTCTTTTGATTAGTAAAATTGTTTCGAAAAAATAATGTATTAACAAAATTAACTTATTAAATAAAAAGGTTTATTAGCAAATGACTAAATGGAAAAAAAATAATTTAAAAAACGTGTTCGTTAAATGATTAAACTCATAGAGAAAACTTCTTTTAAACTATGAAACATAGTTTCATGGCTTGATCAGTTAATCGTCTAACCAATTATCAAGTCATGAAACTATTTTGACGTGAGTTCGAATCCCATGTGGGAACATTCAATGAAATACGTCATTTTCAAAAATGTATTCACTTCTTTAAGTCAGTTCAAATAGGATGACGACATCGCAGGTAAGTGAATCATCCTCTCAAGAGAGGGCTCTGGTGTTCATGCCCTCGGGGGAAAACGATGGTGCTGCCCCCTAGGTTCGTCTCTCGTCCAATCAGAAGCAAGCTCCTTATCTATATGAAACCGGTTCTTGCACGCTTCTTCGTTCATTAGCCCGGTGGATGTCATACAGGTAGGACGTGTCTCGACGCTGCTCCGTGGTAAGTATTTTTTTAATTGCATGCGATCTTTTCTAATCATTCCTAATCATCCTTTGTTCTAATCCCTCTCTAACAGTAGACTTTCCTTCATTAATCATCCTCATTAACATTTTCCTTTGTTTAATTCCTCTCTTACAGTACACTTTCATTCATTATCCTTTGTTCTAACCCCTCTCTTACAGTACACTTTTCATTCTCTCTTCTTTGTTTTAACCCCTCTACTATAGCATGACGCGCTGGCGCCTGTTTGTCTCGACTTCGCCCACCTGTCTATCACTTTCTTATCTCCCCTAACCTGTCAATCACTCGACTCCACCCACCTGTCCATCACTTTCTTATCTCCCTCACCTGTCAATCACTCGACTCCGCCCACCTGTCACTCATCCTTGCTCCCTGCTCCCTAACGCATGACGCCTGGTGGGGTAGAACCGGCTTTTTCCTTCTACTGGCCTTCACTTGAAACTGAGAATCACAAACGTTATTCACCCTGTTACACCAGACGTCCTTAACTATGTGTGAAAAGAACTTGAATATCGTTTAGATATGTGTAGCGCAAAAAATGGAGGCCACATTGAACTGCACTGAACAGGTATGAAACTTGGAGAGTATTTCTGTTATTTGGTGAAGATTTCACATTTCCATCTTGTTTCGTTGATTTCCTGTGGCCGGTCAAAAGTGCACATGACTTTATGTATACACTGTATATGCGTACATGCACTTCTAAAAAAACTTATTTCAGTAAAACAAATAATGTTTTTCTTGAGTAATCTAATTTAATATTTAGTTTTTTAATATAAACAATTAAAATAAATTAAGTAAAAATATATTATTTTTTTAATGACACCATTAATGTTTTATCACTAAAAAATAATTATATATAATTTTAAATTCTAAAAATTTTCATTTCTGTCTTTTATATAATTTAAATATTTCTAAGACATGTCATCACTACCCGCCAGGAAAGCGTTTCCGACCATGCATTGCTATGTGATGTCCCGTTGTCAAGCAATGATGGGTCACAATGCTGGAGCCATTGCAAAAATTAAAGAGATGGCAAAGCATTGTAGCACCATCTATTTGCTCTTTACGGATGCACGCTATCCCCGAAAAAATGTCTTCTGAACTTATAAAAAGGATGAATGGTTCCATTAAGATAATACTCTATATAAAATCACGAAGTCTTAAAAGCAAACTTTTTAAACTTATGTGTGACGTTACTGGGCGTGCATACGCCCATGCTATTGTATACCAAAGTAAGATGCTCATGTCGAGGAAGACCGTTTACACGATTGTTGCAACTGCAGAGAAGATATTAGAAGAACTATAATTTTAAACTGGCAAAACTTTTAATTAATGAAGATTGTGAATGCTAATTGCGTATTTGACCGATATGTTTAGCAAATTGAAATAAATGTATCTATCATTGCAATGAAAATCTGTCAATTTCCGATGCATTTTCCGAACGGGTCTTCTATAAAGATGTAACGTGTATTGCTCTTATTCAGACAGAAATAATGATATCGATTATATCACTCTTTTTTTTAATGCAAACAACGTCAGGTTAAAACTAGTCGAATGTGCCAAAATTTCTTCTATCTCATACATGTAATACTTGAAAATTCGTTATCACAGTGCCAAAAATAAATGGCAGTCTATCCTCATTATAATTATTCTAAAGGTATGAAATCCCGTGCATTCGTTCTTGATATATAACTATGACTGTCGCTAAAGTCGTGTAAAATTATGAAAAATTCAGCCTAGCAGTGCCACCTGTTAAGTAATTTACTCTAAAACCTAATCAGCAACCACATATGTCAACGCCTAACTGAATCTGAACTTTGATGAAAATCCGTGCATTAGTGTTTGAGATAGAACTATTGCGAAAATCGTGAAAAATCCAGCAGAGCAATGTCACCTATTGGGCAGTTAAAACCAAAACCTTATGAGCAACAACTTATGCCAACGTCTAACTGAATTTGAAATTAGATAAAAATTCGTGCATTAGTTCTTGAGATTGTGGAAAGCGGGAAAAATGCAGCATAGCAACGCTATGTACACCAAAACATAATCAGCATAACTATTTATCAAGGTATACCTGAATCTGAAGTTTGATGAAAATTCGCGCATTAGTTCTTGAGACAGAGCTATTGCGGAAATCATCAGAAATGCAGCCTTGTAGGACCACCTGTTGGATGGTCTACACCAAAACGTAATAAACACCAATTGATATCAAGGACTAATTGAATATGAAGTTTGATGAAAATCCGTGCAATTGTTCTTAAATTATAACTATTGCAAAAATCGAGAAAAATACTGCAAAGCAAAGCCTGCTGTTGGTCGATTTACACCAAAAACTAATCAACACCGATTTATATGAAGGACAAACGGTATGTAAATTTTTATTAAATTCCGTGCATTAGTTCTTGCGATAGAGTGCCCACAAAATTTGTGCCACATACAGACAAACATTTTATAAAAACATGTTTTTCGGGATTTCTGAAAATTAAAGCGTGTAAATCCGTTGAAAATCGCAAGTTTTCAGGAATCCAGTATTTTCTTCTTGTAAAGATAAAAGAATGTAAAAATACAAATAAATATTCAGGGCATCCTACAGCTTCGAAAATCTCGTTTAAACAACATTTTAAACAGCTGAATAGAAAAGGATTTGGATGACTTTAAATTTATACTAAATGCGTTCAGCGTTATCGAACAAGTCAGAAATTGTACATCAAACGTGGCAAATCAGTTGCGTTCGCACTATAACTAGTTTTAAAAATATTCAGATCTTGGTGCAATAGCTGTTGCACTCTTATTAAAAGTGCACGAATACAAAATTTATTACGATTATATACAGGGTGTCCGAAAAGTCTGGAAACGGTCGAGTAACTCGAGAAATACAAAGCAGATTGAAAAACGAAAATATACGTGTTAAATATTTTTTTAAAAGCTACTCAGTGATACCAAATTTGACCCTCGCAACCGACGCCCCGGGAATCAGGGGGGGTCCAACTTTGAAATCTTGAATGATAACCCCCATTTTTTATTGCAGATTCGGATTCTACGGGCAAAAATACGTAACTTTTGTACTTAACATTTTTTCTAATATTCGTTGATCACGGTGTAATCGAGCAAATAAAACATATACATATTTTGGTTTTTCCAACTAGGTTTTGACATCTCGAAATCTGATTGGACAGAACTTTCATCGTCAAAGTAGCCGTCTTTTGCGGGAATAGTGTTTTTTTTTTTTAAAACCGTAAGTGGTGGTTGTTTCGATGACGCTTTATATGCTTTTTTCATAAAAATTAATAGAAATATATTAAATTAGTACTGTATTTGCATATTTTTTTTATCCAGTCAATCATTTCAAAATAATAACCTGCGTATTTTGATTTTTTTAACGTGTAAATATACACCTTCCCTCCCGGACAGAAAAAGTATAATCTTCATTATTTGGGGACGGAGTGTGCAGATATTCTGCGTTTTGATGGCATCTGCTGTTTTTTTTTTAATATCATCCATTTCAGGAGGCTGATGCTGGTGAATAGTTTTTAAAATTATTACTATAGAACAAAATATAGGACAAAATATTTAAAAAAAAGATATAAAAACTTTCTATGCTGTCTGAGCAAAGGATGGGGAAGTAGCGTAAATTTCAGTGGGGGCGGAGTTATAGATTTTGATGATTGATTACTTACTGTAACTCCAAAATATCAAGTCGGGCAGACACTTCTTCAGTAATTCTTATAAACGTAATAATTTATTGCAATTTAAAATATTTTTCTATTTAACATTTTTTCATAATTTTAAAATTAATCATTTTAAACAATTGAAAATTTTTGATCTTTTAAACTTTTTCATTTAAAAAATAATTAAACTCTTTAAGCTCTCTTGATTATTTCTGGTGAAGACGACGCTTTAATTTTCATAGGGGAAGGATCATGTAGAAAATTGTTTAATTATTTATAAATTATTACAATAAAATATCAAATATGACAAAATACAGCGTGTCCGAAAAGTTTGGAAACGGTCGAATAACTCAAGAAATTCATATAAGATTGAAAAACAAAAAAATGGCTTGTTAAATATTTTTTAAAAGCTATTCCGTGACACCAAAGTTGACACCCCACCCCGACCACCTGGGGGTCAGAGGCGTTCCAACTTTGAAATTGTAAATGATAATCCCCATTTTTTATTTCTGATTCGGATTCTACGGGGGAAAATGCGCAACTTTTGCTTTTAACATTTTTTTTTTTCGAATCTTTGTAGATGACGGTGTAATCCAGCAAAATGTGTCAGATACATATTTTGTTTTCTCAACCATGTTTTGTAATCACGAAATGTAATGGGCCAAAGCTTTCGTTGCCAAGGTGGGTCGCTTTAGCTGGAATTGTGTTTGTCGAAAACTATCAATGGAGGTTGTTTCGATGGCAAAAGTGCTTTATATGCTTTTGCCATGCAAATTAACAGAAATATATTGAATTAGATTTCTATTTGTGTTTTTATTTTATCCATTCAGATAAATTTCCATTCTAATCAATTAACCTGCGATTTTTTTTTCATGTGTAAACATGCCCCTCCTCTTCCGAACAGAAAAAAAGGTAATCTTCGTTATTTGGTAGAGGTAGGCGTGGATATTCGGCATTTCAATGGCTTCTGCTGTTTTTTTTTTTTTTGTGTGTGTGTATATATATATATATGTTACCGGCCAAACCCGATTTTAGGCCAAACTAGATTGGCCTAGGCCAAACTAGTTTATCCTAACGCGCATCGGATAAACTAGTTTTTCCTAGGCCAAACTAGTTTATCCTAACGCCCATAGGATAAACTAGTTTTTCCTAGGCCAAACTAGTTTATCCTGACGCCCATAGGATAAACTAGTTTAGCCTGTTATTCCTTGGTCTGAACTAGTTTATCCTAGGCCAATCTAGTTTATACTAGACCAATTCAATTTGGCGTGCTTTTATTGATCCCAAAGACCGCTTCATCGCCAACCTTCTAGTTTATCCTAGGCCATTTCAATTTGACTTGCTTTAATTGATGCCAACCTGTGTTGAGCACGCTCATTAAAAAAAAAAGAACTAATTCAAATTTAAATTTAATATCTGAAAAATGAGTCAAGTTCAAGCTCAAATTCAAAAATTTTCAAATGAATCCGTTCAACTCAAATACGACTTTGGAAGTGAGCGAAGTTCATTAAAAACTCGTTTTTTTATTTTTATTTTTTTTTAATATAATAGAAGTTTAGCGTCCATATTTACAAAAAATTTTGTGAGCTAGTCTTTTGGCTATTTGATGTAAGGGTCTTTACGGGCACGCCCAATTTTCCTTCTCGATACTCGTTCCGGGCTTGGTTTGGGGATTACTTTTTTCGAGAGGTTCGGCCCGAGATGGACCTGGGCTCAATTTTTTTTCGGTTTAAGTTGGGACTGGACTGCACTCTTCTTGAGGTCTGTATAGGCAGAAATTTTCAGTCCAATTTCTTACCCAGCCCATATGAAAATCATTTGGACCGACAGGATCTCTGGTCTGTTCAGTAAAAATTAAAGTAACATTTGGCCCTGCCCAACTTTTTTTTAATGCACGTATTTTAAGCTTAATAGCTATTATTCCACAATTAAATGTATTTATTATTTTTTTAAATATTTGTTTCTTCTATCTTTACAAGATGAAAGTATTGGATTCATGAAAATTTTCGACTTCCAGTTTTCAACGGATTTACACGTTTTAGGGGTCAGAGATCCCGAAAAACATGTTTTTACAAAATGTCTGTCTGTGAGTCTGTCCGTCTGTATGTACGTGACACAAATTTTGTGGGCTATCTCAAGAACTAGTAATGCACGGAATTTAACAAAAGTTTATATTCAGGTAGTCCCTGATATATACTGGTGCTGATTGGTCTTTCGTGTAAATTGCCCAACAGGTGGCGCTGCTATGCTGCATTTTTCGCGATTTCCGCAATGGCTCTATCTCAAGAACTAATGTACGGATTTTCATGAAACTTCAGTATTCAGTTAGTCCTCCATATGAATTGGTGCTGTTTGACAAGTGTAAAACACCTTATTCCTATCTTGACACTGTCCAGATATATCTCCTCTACATTTTATATATTTCTTTATTTAAATATCTTTTAACGTTCTTTAAATATATTTTATTAATAATATAAAGTCAATCATTTCTTTACTTACCTTTTATCCACTTCTGTTATTCTGTTTGTAAAGTCCTTTAGTTTATTTACTTTCTTTCCCGGGCGTACTTTCGTTTTTCAATCCATTTTCCAGCTGTCAGCTTTCATGCATTCAAGAGCACGCATCTCATTCGAATGACCGCCACGATATTAGTTCCACATCCGCCGCCAGATGGCGTCGTCCGTTTGAGTCTACGGCACATCGGCTGTGCGATCTTTCGTCATGATTTCGTCTGCTGCTGCTCATTGAATTGCGTAATGAGATCTTATTTGAACGCCCGGCTGATATAAATACAGATCCATTTTTTTTCTCTTCGCCTCCTCTTTCTAACAGTGTTTTATCTCTCTGGAGTTTCGATGGCTGAGGATGTCCGGTTAGAAGTTCTGTTGGTTTTTAACAAATCGTCATTTTACTTATTCTTGCTTTAACCTATACCAAGACATTTATGAGGTTACTGATTGGAGTTCGATGGTTTTCAACATCGACTCCGGTTTTGATGTATGGACTCTGTTTCATCTCGACAACAAGTAAATGCCGAGTCGCGAGTCATGAATGGCAGTTGTTAAAGTGAAGCTTAGAGTGAATTTATTTATCGACGGTTTAATACATCAACTTTAAGTGTTTTGTGATATTCTTCAGCAATGCAATTTCATCTTTAAAGAAATGTTTTCATGGTGTTATTCAGCATCGATATATATATGAATCGTGATAATTTAGTTTGTCGGCAGTTCATGGATATATCTAAACAACATGGAATGTTTGGGGTGGACAGTCACTCAAGCGATTATATCGTTTATTTCGTTATGTGTCATGAGGTCAGTTTTCCTTTTATTGTTAAATATGTTTTTCTAGATATGTATAATTTGATAGCAGAATGTACTTAATAGAATTTAAAGATTTGTTTACTGTTTGAAATATATTTAATCATATTGTTTTATATTTTATTTAATAAACGTTTAGTTTGTTTTTAAACTTAATTTGTTTTCATTTCGCCACCATACATCTCTTATCTTTTTCATAACTATTTAAAACCCAAATGGGACATTTAGCTTTTGCTTTCATTGTGTATTACTTAAACTTTGCTAACTTAAATCCTTGTCGTTAATTTAATGACATCACTGTTTACGTTTTGTTGTAAATCTCCCAAAAGGTGGCGCTGCTATGCTGCCTTTTGCAGGATTGTCACGATTTTCGCAATAGCTCTATTTCAAAAATTAATGCACAGATTTTCAACAAACTTCAGATTCAGATAGTCCTTGATATGAATTGTTACTGATTAGGTGTTGGTGTAAATACTGCTGTGCTGCATTTTTCACGATTTCTTCAATAGCTCTATCTCAAGAAATCATGCACGAATTTTCATAAAACTTCAGGTTCAAATATACCTTGATTAATATTGCTGCTGATTATGTTTTGGTGTAAATCTCTCAACAGGCGACGCTGCTATGCGGGATTTTTCACGATTTTTGCAGTAGCTGTACCTCAAAATCTAACGCATGGATTTTCCCCAAACTTCAGATTCATTAAGATGTTGACATAAGTTGTTTTTGTTTAGGTTTTGGTGTCAATTACTCAACAGATGCAACATAGCAGCGCGGGGCTGCTATGTTGCATTTTGCTGGACTTACACGATTTCAACGATAGTCATATCTCCATAACTAATGCACGGAATTTCATATCTTTAGAATCCTCATGATGAGCATAGATTGTCATTTAATTTTTCACAGTGATAGCGAATTTTGAAGTATTAACATGTTTGAGATAGAAGAAAATTTTGGAATTGGTACATCCGACTATTTTTAAAGTACGGTAAAACCTGAGTAAAAGAACCTACCTATGACGGAATCCCATGTTTAACAAAAATAAATATGTTGATCTATGTACAATGAGGATATTAGTACTTGTAGAAAGAATATAATGCATTTACAACAGATGACGAATTTTCTATTAACGGATTTTTCGTCTTTCCTATGCAATTTCGTCTTAGAAGATTTTATTGTATAGAATTTAATTTTTTTTTTAAATCTGCAAGCTACAGAATGTGGATTAACGATATTAATGATTCCATTGTAAACTATATTGATTTTTTAATGAATCTATTTGTTATGTAAATATCTCAATAATTACTAATACCACCAATTTTTTTACACGGCTTGGAGACTTGAAAATCTGAAAAATTTTATATAGAAAAACCTTCTAAGACGGAATCACATAGGAGAGAATAAACTTCGTTATAGTTAAGTCCCTTTTTTTGCAGGTCCGTCGTCTCTAGCAAATTTATTATGTTTTTTTCAAACGGATTATTATATCCAATTTGCACCGATTAAAATAAAAATTCCGTTTAAAACAGGATTTCGTCATACAAACATTCTTCTAACAGGTTTTACAGTACTGTATCCCCGTCCGTATAAATGTATAGGTACTATTATTTAAAGAGAATTTTAATTGTGGAATAATGATAGCTTAAAAATATATGTATTTTAGGCTAAATTGAGACCGAGACTTCACTGGATTTTTGAACATTCTAGATTTTTTGAAAGAATATGAAATGTACTTCTGATATTCTTAATGGTGCATATATTCATAAATAATTCAAAGCCAAATGATATTTGTGTGAGAAAAAAAAATCTCAAAATTCTTCCTCACCTAAATTTTATGATTACCTCTCATCCCATTCTTTGTTCATCCAGCACACAATTTGTCATATGGAACATATTTTGTAACTATCGGCGGCGGTGAAATAGGGAAAATAGGGGGACAGTATACTTCTCCAAAATATATTATACAGGGGTGACGGAAATACTACTTTGCACAAGATTATGTCGGAGCGGTAGTTGGGATCAATAAAACCACGTCAAATTGCATTGGCCTAGGAGAAACTAGAAGGTTAGCACCAGGGCGGTCTTTGGAATCACTAAAATCACGCCAAATTGAATTGGCCTAGGATAAACTAGATCGGCCTAGGATAAACTAGTTCGGACCAATGAATAGCAGTCTGAACTAGTTTATCCTACCCAACAAACACCGAACTTACGGGCCACTGATGGGTTCGTTAGCCTTGGCCGAAGGTGTTCGATGGTGGCCCGCTATCAGTGAAAGTTACGGCTCCGTAAAAAAAGTGTCACGCCGGACAGAATAAGGCCACAAGATAATTGGCCGTAAATACAAGAAGTTGCCCACAATCATGCCACTAATTTTTCGCTGAAAATGTTAGATAGCCTTAAACTGCCCACAATTATTCTTTTAATGGCCACTAAAAATAAAAGCTAACCAGAAGCTTGCCTTTGTTCTGCCATTTGTGGTTGTCATAAATTAAATTTATCCCAAAGCTGCCCACAAAAAAGCCTATTAGGGTTATTTAAAATGTAATCACTTGCCACTGTTGTGCCATAACGATTGTTTAGGAATAAATCAAAATTTATTCTATAAAAAAAAATACTTTTTATCAGCCTAATTAAATGATAAAATATTTTTGCAGGATTAAAAAAATCTTATAATTATTTAGATATACTTTTGTAGAAAATGAAATTCTTTCACTTTGAACTTTTTCAAAAATTTCCAAAACACAATATTTCACATAGTGCATTAATTTATTTGTTCATTTATTCACTTACATATTTACAAAATTTATATGCAATGCATTTTTAAATAGTTGCATTTCATAAAAATTTATAAAGTGTATAATTGAAAAAATAAACTAATCAATCAATTCATTATCAAATATTGTATTTTGAATATTTTTGAAAAAGTTCAAGTTAAATGAACTTGATTTTCTTGAAAAGTATGTCTAAATAATTATAAGATTTTTTTTTTTTTACCTGCCAAAACATTTTACCATTCAATTAACCTTCTAAAAAGTATTTTCTTTTGAAGAATAAATTTCGAATTTATGCTTAAATAATATACGTGATTTTAATATAGTTTATTATATATTTTATATAAAAATGTGTGTGTTTGTGATATTCTTTTTACTTAAATTTCCACTATATTTTACACAGCTTCGTTGGTAAATCTGTTAAATTATGCTTATTCATCAAAGCTTTATTAAATCATTATTATCTAAATTTTTGCATCATTTCTGATCATTTTATAAAATATTACATAAAAATAAGTTTAATCTTTATGTAGTTAACGAATGACAGTATAATATTTCTCATATATTTTAAAATTTTGCTTTTATCAGATAATATTTAACTATTTCTCTTGCAGTTTAATAGCCAAACATTTGAAAAAATATATTATTTCAACTTTTTCGAAATTCTTGAGAATTATTTATAATTATTAGACATGTAAATAATAGAATCATAAGACGAAACGCAATTTTTTCACCTTGATTCAACATAAAATATATGATGTGAACATTAAAAAGGTCCACAATCTTACTTAAAAGGCGACTAAATTAATGAAGAAGATGTTACAAGTTTAAAATATACATTTTATTTAAAATTTCTTAGTACTTTCAAGCCTTCCAAGCTCATCCTTAGAGAATATCTTAATAACTAAATGTTGTTTATTTATACAAATACGTCACTTTGTTTTGAAAATGAGAGGGTCAATAATTACTGAGTAAACGTAGCAGTTTCTTGGATTTAATTTAAGTAAAGAAAATATATATTATTATTATTAATTGCAGTTCCATTTTTTTTACACAAAAATAATTATATCATAAAATAATAATTTAATTATATCCATGGAAAGTGACCTATGAGAAACAGAGTGATGTCACAAATAAATGTAACTGTAATTAATAATAATAATATATATTTCCTCTAATTAAATTCAATCCAAGAAACTGCTACTGCTACTGCTACTTCTACTTTCAACTCTAGTAATTATTGGCTTTCACATTTTAAAAACAATAAACAACATTTAGTTATTAAGATATTCTCTGATGATGAGCTAGGAAGGCTTGAAAGTACTAAGAAATTTTAAATAAAATGTATATTTTAAACTTGTAACATCTTTTTCATTACTTTAGTCGCCTTTTAAATAATATTGTGGACTATTTAATGTTCACATTATATATTTTATGTAAATAATAGTTTAATAGTGATTTAAAAATATATATTAAATTAATCTTGATACTTCTAAATTTCATTTAAATTCAATTGTTTTAGTCACTCAAATTTTCTCGAGTATAAAATCACATTTTTATAATTAAACTAAAATAAACTGTTTTAAGGGGTCTTGTACCTTTTAAACGCGTCGAAAATTAACGAAAAACTTCAACGTTTTAATTAGTTTATCTTCAAAACCTTTTTATGTATATACGTGAAATTTTGGATATTGATTAAACAGATTATGCTTTGTAATATACTACCAACAGAAATTTATTAACCCTTTACAGAATTTGTGTATTGTTGAAATCAAAATAGCTCTTTTTTTACCCCATAAGTCATTGCGCGCATGATATCTTAAGAAAGGATGTATGGATTGTCATGAAATTTGGTAAATATATTAAACAAATATGTGTGTTTAAAATGATCTACTTTTAAGTATTTACAATTGTAATATTTTTAGTTATGACTATTTATATTCATTAAAAATACATATGTTTTTATTTTTTTTTACGAAAATATTTTTTTTATACAGTTAATGAAATAATTTTAGACTAAGAGTAGATCATTTTAAACACATATATATGTTTAGTATCTTTACCGAATTTCATGCTAACCCATACATACTTTCTCAAGATATGCGCGCAATGACTTATGGGGTAAAAAAAAGAGCTATTTTGATTTAAACAATACACAAATTCTGTAAAGGGTTGATAAATTTATGTTTGTAGTATATTACAAAGCACAATCCGTTTAATCAATATCCAAAATTTCATGTTTATACATAAAAAGGTTTTGAAGATAGACTAATTCAAACTTTGAAGCTTTTCGTTAATTTTCGACGCCTTTAAAAGGTACAAGACCCTTAAAGAACAATATCATCCGATATTTATAATGCTTAAAAATAAATTCGATAACTTCGAAAAACTAAAAATAAACTATTGAAGGGAATTTTACTAAAAATGAAAATATCTTTTACATTGTCTTTTGCAATTATAAAAACTAAAATATAAATATTCTTTAAGATAAAATGATGCAAAAAACAGATAGAATGAAATTAATAAATTTGTAATGAATCAACATGAACTAACAAACTTACCGATATATGTGCTACATTTTGAAACCATGTCCACTTATTCCGACGGTAAATAACGCGAATGACAAAGCAGAAATGAAAACGCACAGCTAAAGAAAAATTCTGAGAATTTCTCCCTCTCCCCTCTTATCGTAACGGACCAGAACTTTCAAAACTGCTTAACCTTGAGCCATTTGAAGGTCCCATCATCTATTTGATTTTTCTGAAGAGGGAGGAAGGGAGAATAGTTTTATGAGCCAATACCTTATTATAATAAATAAAAGTCATTTTTTCATAAATCATATATTTTTTCTGTTAATATTATTTTTAGTCATTTGGAAAAAGAGCTTTGTTTTCCTTTTCTTTCTTTTTTTTCGTTCTTTTTTTTTCTTTTTTTAGAGAAATAAAGATTTAAGATACATTGTTTGAATTTTTAAACTCTCCATACAGTTTTCAGATAACACAAAAACACTTTTTTTTTTTTTTCCTCCGATTTATGCTTTAAATGGGCATTTTATCTCTTTTCTGTAATTTTTTACCCATTTATCTTTGCAATTAAAAATTATAAGATTTAAAAATAACATGCATTCCATTTTATTCTGATATGCTCATAAAAAATATCTTGTTTATCTATATATATATCAAGGCTTATTTTTGACTCAAGACGATTTTACTGAAATGCCTAAAAATTAATAGAACCTTTTCATGTTTATTTTAGGGCATAAAATATACATATCGCATTTTATTTAATACTTTCATATAATGTCAGATTTTAATGCGTATTCTAAATTTTGCCAGAAATAATTTTTCCAACTGGGTGAAAATGTATCCAGGTCGGGACTCGAAACCAAATAATAATGAACAAAAATTCTTTATTTATTCTGCAATTCTTTACTTAATTCTGCGAAAATTCTTGATTTATTGTGCAATTTTTCACTTAATTATTTTTATACATATGCAAGTTTTATCTGTATTTCTAAAGAGTAAAATAATGGTAGTGAAATCATTAAATATATCTAAATTGTTAGGAATTTAATACAGGCAAGAAATTTTATTTATATTTTCCGTTACAGTGGATTCAGAAACAAAAATTTCTTTTCCAGTATTTTCTTTTACATGGAAATATGTTTCAAATGATATTAAAAATTCATGTTTTAGTAACAGCTTTTAAGTTACCTTTTCTCTCCCCCCCCCCCCCTCTCCTCGCTCAAGAATAACTGCTTATTGAAACATTTTCTCCTTTTCATTATAACAAATATTTTTTCATGAATGCTGAAAAAAAAGAGCATAAATAAATTGACATTTATCAATAAATTTTTAAACATGTTTAAGTAGTATATATGTCCGAAGATTGCAGTATTTTGCTATTAATATATTATTCAAATCAGCATATATTTTATATTATGCTATCTGATTATCTTTGCAATCAAAAACAATATAAAATAACTATTAAATATAATCTTTTTTATTCCAGTGTGTTCAAAATATATTTATTTAAAGATATTTTAAAGGCAAGAAAGTTAAACGCTTTTATGTTGTTGTTTTTTCTCCATATTTTAAAAAAATATATAAACAGGGAATTTATGTACATTTTGGGGACAATTTTTGATTTTTGTAAAATATTTTCAAACTAAATAAAAATATGTAATCTATTTTACTGCTTTAAATATAAATCTCACGACATATTTATATTTTTACTAAAACCCAGATTTAAAATAATTAAACTTACTTAGAAAGAAATGAAGAGAAAAATATATTTCCTCTCTTTAATTAAATATTCGGGTTAGGTGATATTAGCCCTCTACTTTCTAAACGATGACGATCCATTACATTTTTGCCAGAAACAGCCCCTTAAGAGTTGCCGGGCAAAGTAAATGCAACAGTTCTCTCACCGCCGAAACATTACCGTTCCGGCAGTAGCTGCCGGAACTAGCGGCGGTTCATTTACGGCACAACATTGTTTGGTTACAAATGGCCTTAACTCCTTTTGGCCGCGACATATACGCCTTTCGGCCGTAAGTTGAGTGTTTGTTGGGCTATTAGCGTTAGACCAAACTAGTTTGGCCTAGGAAAAACTAGTTTATCCTATGGGCGTTAGGATAAACTAGTTTGGCCTGAAATCGTGTTTGGCCGGTAACATATA
The DNA here is from genome assembly GCA_963932465.1 of Maratus speciosus. NCBI lineage: Eukaryota > Metazoa > Arthropoda > Arachnida > Araneae > Salticidae > Maratus > Maratus speciosus. Next base: position 71,715,899 of record OZ010797.1, on the reverse strand, counting down.
TGTTCTAAATTGTGGTCAGAAGGTGGGTGTATGGGGATTTTTTTACTATTACTATAGAGTAACATATAGGACAAAATAAAAAGAAGTACATATATTTTTTTGTGTGTGTGCGAGCGGGGCAAAGAATGGGGAAGTAGCGTAAAATTCAGGTGGTGGTCGGATTGGAGATTTAGATCATTGATTAGTTACTGCAACCAGAAAATAACAAGTAGGGCAAAAAATATTTTCCATAATTCTAATAAATGTAATAATATTTTGTAAATTAATATGTTTTTTCAATTTAACATTTTTTTCATAAATTTAAACAATAGAAAAATTTTGATATTTGAAAATTTTTAATTTAAAAAATAATTTAACTCTTTAACTCTATCGGGATTTGTGAGGCACATATATTCATCGTCAAAAGGTGCATGTGGCATTTGTTTTGGGCACCATTAATAAATGAATAATATTATTTATTTTTTTAATTAAAGGATTGTTTGGTATTTCACAAGTAAAGGGGACAGTTGAAAAAACACGGTGTATTCCAAATAAATTTGTGTACGCGATGCGGTCTCGAAAGGGTTAAAGTGTAATGATTATTTGCTGGGACGTGTTAATTTTCATAAGAGAAGGATAATGTAGAAAATTGTTTGTTTATTATTACAATAAAATAACTTATGTGACAAAAAATATAATCTAAAACATAATTGGCAGAACAAATTAAAAACTGATCAGTTTATTTTCTTCATTTTTAAGCCCTAGAGGGGCATTTATTAATATATTTCATTCAGTTAGTTCTACGTTCTTAAATTTTTATAACAAATATGTTAAACCAATTGAACAATTAAAAAAAATCAAACAATATGATACATAAAACCGATTAAAAACTTAGGTTCCGTTAAAAAGAAATCTAAATAAATTTTAAACTTTTTTTCTTTTTAAGTTGAAGTATTTGTATTGCAAATTTTGTATTATGCTTATGATGAGTGTGTACAAAATGATAAGGCACATGTAAAATACAAAAAAACATTTTTAAAAGTCTAAAATTTATTTTGATTTAATTTGAAGGGAAATTTTAAGGATTTTTAGGGTATTTAAATTATCATATTGTTTAAATTTTGTTTCTATTTTTTAATGTTCATTTGGTTTAACCCTTACCGGCGCGGAGTAATTCTGTTTATAAACTGATGAAATGATAGACTGACATCAGAATTTATAAACGAGTTTATTGGAAAATATAAACTTTCTTATTTCCAAATACGTTATAAATGGAAAATTTTAATTAAATATTCTGGGTGCCAGTAAAATAAAAATTATGAGTCCTTTTTTAAGGACACTGTCCGCAAAAGCTCTAACTTATTTATTACAAAACTTTAACATTAAACATCGAAGTAACTGAATGAAATATATGAATAAATGTCCCTTCTCAGGCTTAAAAAATGGTAGGTAAAAACTGATTTGTTTTTAATTTGTTCTGCAAATAACGTTATTGTTTATATATATTTTCACATTTGTTATATTATTGTAATAATTAATAAATATTAAACACTTTTCTACATTATCCTTCCCCCATGAAAATTAAAACGTCTTCTCCCCTAGGAAATAATCAACAGTGCTTAAAGAGTTAAATTATATTTTAAATTCAAAAGTTTAAAAGATAAAAAAATTTCAATTGTTTAAAATTATTGGGTCGTTCGGAAAGTCGTGTCCGTTTGGACAAAATGAATTCGTACCGGAAAATTCTATCATTTAATAATTAGACATTGATTACTATATCTAATGTCTAATAATTACCGGCAGAATTTTCCGGTGCGAATTGATTTTCCTTAACGGACATGACTTCCCGAACAACCCAATAATAAATTTAAAATTAGGAAAAAAAATTTAAAATAAAAAAAATATTAATTTAAAAAAAAATATTACATTTATTAGAATTTTTTAATATTTTCTGCCCTACATGCTAGTCAGTAGTTGCAGTAACTAATCAATCATCAAAACCTTTGATCCCACCCTCCTCCACCTGAAATTTTACTTCCCATCCTTTGATCAGCCAGCACAAAAAGATTTTATATGTTTGTTTGGTTTTTTGCTCCTTTATGTTATTCTATAGTAATAATAAAAAAAACTTATACACTCCCATCCGGCTCCGAATTAAGGGATTTTTTTGACAGCAGAAGACATCGAAACACAGAATATCAACACACTCCGCCCCCAAATAATGAATACTATCATTTTTCTGTTCGGGAGGAAGGTGCTTATTTACTCGTTAAAATATCAAAATACACAGTTTATTATATAAAAATGATCGACTTGATAAAAAGACATGCAAATAGAAAACTAATTTAATATATTTCTATTAATTTTTATGGAAAAAGCATAAAAAGCGCCATGAAAACAATCTCCACTGATGGTTTTTGAGAAACACTATTTCCGCAAAAGGCGGCAACTTTGACGTTAAAAGTTCTGGCCAATCAGATTTAGAGATATCAAAACCTGGTTGGGATAATCAAAATATGTATCTGTTTTATTTGCTCAATTACACCGTGATCAACGAGGATAAAAAAATTGTTAAATACAAAAGTTACGTATTTTTGTCCGTAGAATCCGAATCTTCAATAAAAAATGGGGGTTATCATTCAAAATTTCAAAGTTGGACTCCGTCTGACCCCCGGGTAGACGGTTGCGGGGATCAAATTTGGTATCACTGAGTAGCTTTTTAAAAAATATTTAACATATATATTTTCGTTTTTCAATCTGGTTTGTATTTCTCGAGTTATTCGACCGTTTCCAGACTTTTCGGACACCCTGTATATATTAAATTGAGTAATACATAAATAATAGGAATGCATCTTAAATAGACCATCATCACCATGGCAACCTAGAATCATTACCTATCAAGGGATATTATTGAATTAATTACGTATCATGTTTACGTATGATAGGATTTAATAGAATGATGAAAACTTTTATTAATATCTTTTAAGTTTGGATTTGAGTTTTATAATATTTGAAATGACCTGATAAAAATTCTACAACGATTATATATATTAAAATTCAAACCATTCGGTTGGGTAGTTTTTGCACTGTTATATGCAGACAGGCAGACAGACGGACGGACCAGACGATGACTATAGTTGCTACGTATTTATGTAATTACGAATTCCCCTAAAACCACCCAGCTTAAACTCAGTGAAACACGCGGTCCTCGTTGATTTGACATCTCATAGCAAATTAACACTGAATATAGTACCAACAACCGGTTATTTGGTGGTACCAAAGGAAAATAGTTTGATTCGAACCAGAAACTATTCATAATATATATATATATATATATAAATGACTAAAATATAAGTTACAAAAAACAAAGAGTTAAAAAAATTTAAATAAAAACTGTGACATGAAATATTTTTATAAAACTTGAGTAAAATTCGTGGTATATATAGTGTTAAAGATCTTACTTTAAAACCAAAGCCTATCAGATTTTTTTTTTTTTATTTGATAGATGTTTTTAAAACTTCGTCTAAGAAAGCACAATTAGTTTTGCTGCCTTTCCCAACGACATGTAGGGTAAATGCACAAGTAGTCGGCCACCCCCCAGTAGTCGGCCACTTTGAGATAAAATACGTTATGGATAGCTTATTTTTGATTTCAAATGAAATGTTACAATCCCCTATATGTAGCCATCTTTTATACGTCATAAGCCATCAGCAAAGAATTGTGGGTATTTTTATTGCGTTAGTAATCAGACATTTTTTATTTGGTTGCGGTCAAATAACCGTTTTTGCTATTCTTTTGTTAACCGATGACAAAATTTTTAAAAGACTAGTATTAATTTATTTTTTATTATTTTCTAAAATTATAAGACTCTACTATTAAAAAGTTTAATAAACTAATGTTTTTCAGTATCAAAATTAAATAAATGTATTTGTATTAATTAATTTTAATGTGGCCGATTATTGGGTATTATATTTACTTACATGTTCAGTAATCGGCCACCACGGTTAACTACTGGCTAAAAGGTTATTTCACTTTTTTGAGTCTTATTTTTAATAATTTGATTTTTTTTCGTAATTTGATTTTTGTAATTTGAGATTTATATAACCTTTTACTTGCATTTCATTTTATGTACACTATATATTGACAAGTGTAAAACACCTTATTCCTGTCTTGACACTGTCCAGATATATCTCCTCTACATTTTATATATTTCTTTATTTAAATATCTTTTAACATTCTTTAAATATATTTTATTAATAATATAAAGTCAATCATTTCTTTACTTACCTTTTATCCATTTCAGTTATTCTGTTTGTAAAGTTCTTTAGTTTATTTACTTTCTTTCCCGGGCGTACTTTCGTTTTTCAATCCGTTTTCCAGCTGTCAGCTTTCATGCATTCAAGAGCACGCATCTCATTCGAATGACCGCCACGATATTAGTTCCACATCCGCCGCCAGATGGCGTCGCCCGGTTGAGTCTACGGCACATCGGCTGTGCGGTCTTTCGTCATGGTTTCGTCTGCTGCTGCTCCTTGAATTGCGTAATGAGATCTTATTTGAACGCCCGGCTGATATAAATATACATCCATTTTCTTTTTCTTCACTTCCTTTTTTTAACAGTGTTTTATCTCTCTGGAGTTTCGATGGATGAGGACGTTCATTTAGAAGTTCTGTTGGTTTTTAATGAATGATTACTTTACTTGCTCTTGCTTTAACTTGTGTCAGCCATTTATGAGGTTACTAATGGGAGTCCGATAGTTTTTCAACTTCGACTCCGGTTTTAATGTATGACTCTGTTTTTCTCGTCAACAAGTAAATGCCAAGCTGTGAGTCACGAATGGCGATCGTTAAAGTGAAGCTCAGAGTGAATTCATTTATGGATGGTTTAATGCATCAACTTTAAGTGCTTTGTGATATTCTTCGATATTGCAATTTCTTCTTTAAAGAAATGTTCTCCTGGTGTTCTTCAGCATTGATATATATATATATATGAATCGGGATAATTTAGTTTGTCGGCAGTTCACGGATATATCTAAACATGGAATGTTTGGGGAGGGACAGTCACTCAAGCGATTATTTCGTTATGTGTCACGAGGTCAGTTTTCCTTTTATTGTTAAATATGTTTTTCTAGATATGTATAATTTGATAGCAGAATGTACTTAATAGAATTTAAAGATTTGTTTACTGTTGGAAATATATTTAATCATATTGTTTTATATTTTATTTAATAAACGTTTAGTTTGTTTTTAAACTTAATTTGTTTTCATTCCGCCACCATACATTTCTTATCTTTTTCATAACTATTTAAAACCCAAATGGGACATTTAGCTTTTGCTTTCATTGTGTATTACTTAAACTTTGCTAACTTAAATCCTTGTCGTTAATTTAATGACATCACGGTTATGGGCCCGTCCCTAACTGTGTTAATAGTTTAAAATTTAATAGAAACTTCATTTAAAAAAATTTTTTTTGTTATAATAGTTAAATAAATCGTAATTTATATGTTTTTTTTTTTAAATTTTAAATATATATTCTGTTTTATTTTTATAATTACCGTATTTAACCCTTAGGGGTACGGTATTATGGTGGTGAACGCTAACCCCATTAGCTATTTAGCGATGCTTTGCGATGGGGGGGGGGGGGCGGTTAGTTTATAATATTTTTAAGTTTGTAAATTGAATATTTTTGATATTTTTTTTTAAAAGTAATAGAAAGTTTATATGGTATATTTGAAATTTTTTAAAGGTAAATTAAAAGTTTTTGATAAAGTAAATAAGTTTGAATTTTTTTTTGACCTCATGGCATATCTACAATAATTGCCTATGGAAAAAGACAGTGTTCAAGTTTACATTTTGAAACAAGTGTTATCTATATTAGAAGTTGACTGAATCCTTACCCTTTCTTTGGAAAGATGTCCGACATATTGTTTTTGAATCTGCCTTGATTTGCATATTTTGAAGTTGCATATTTTTAAGCTAAAGAATCTGCCTTGATCCATGTGTTTTTAAGTTAAGCTGAAGTTTGATCATTGTGAAGTGAATCATTTTTAGTGCTCTTCTATAATCTGAAGTGTTCAATGAAAGTATATCTTCATATTTGTCAAGTTTTGTTTTAATAAGTTCATCATCTGCAGTATTTGAGGCATGTTTATGCTTTTCTTCAAGAATTGCCTAATGGTGTATCCCCCAGTATTGCAATGGTCGCGTGCTGGGCGGGAGTGATGATGGATGTTATCTTGTTATATGAATGAGACTGATTGGAAGCCGTATCAATTTTTGGAGACACGTTTTTGACTTTTTACCAATATACAGAACTTTTTTTTGAGACATTTATGGATTGAAAAGTTGAACATTTAGTGTTCCTGAATCTATTTTAGCCACACAAATTCGAGATCCGGAGGGATAACACATGCTTTTCTTTAGATCCCAAGATGGTTCATTGGATGGTCTTTTCAAATGTGTTTAAGTCTTTTAAGGGAAGTTTTGTGCATTTAAAAGTGTATGCCATCATGTTTTACCTTTCTACAATTGCTTCTTATAAATTTTTAATGTGTGTGGAGAGTATAATGAAAATATTTTGAAATTTCGGAATCTTTATGCTGTTGATCAGTATAGTTTTTTTTATTTTTATTAAATTTTTAAATATATAGAGATTTAAAGAAGGAAGTTTTCTTCGGGTTTTAAAGATTGTTAAATGTCTGTTATTGCTCTTTATAGATATTTTATCAGAAATTGATAGTTGTTGATCGGGGTAATATTTTTTTTTAAATTTATGTTTAAAGTTTTTGTTAAAAAACTTGTCAGGTTAGAAATTTTTAATGGGGGCAATTCTTTTGAAATGTCATAATTTCTGTAAACAGATTATGATGGCCTATCTACCTGACTCTGGTTAACTTTTTTAAATTTTAAAGTTTGTTTCATTTACAGTTAATCTTTTGACCCTCTTATATAATATTTTCAATAGTTTAAATGTAAATTCTTAAACTTAATAGTTTTATTAACAGTTGTTTAAAATTTCTTTTGATTTTATTAATAGAATGGTCTTTAACTATCAATAGGTTTTTGGAAGTTCGACTATTTAAGAATTTTCTTAAATAGGGTCTAGCTCGATTACCCCAAAATTTATTTGGATAGCTTTTACAAGTTTAATTTCCTACTTTCAATCAATGTTAAGTTTTTTTTTACTTATGCTTTTTAGACTTTAACTTTAACAGAGGGTCATATTCAATAAATATGGTTTTTTATAACTTTTCTTTTTGAATATTAAATATAAACCTTTTTAGTCACTGAGTTATTATGAATTTTCAACTTTGACCTTTCATTTTAAATACTCATATGCAATTGCTGGACTATATTTGAAATCAGCTAAGAAAGTTCTTGTAGGTTCATGTTTTAGAATTAAGTATTTGTGGCCATTAATTGGGGTTAATCATTCAGTTTTTTTTAATATCTCTTTAGGCAGTTTTTTTTTTCATGAAAAGATTGCAAATTTAATTTTTATTTTTCTCATTGTCTGTAATTTTAGTAAGTTTCTTTTTCTTAAGATCTTTTGAATTTAAGTTAAGTGTAATGACATAGAATTAAGTCTACACTTAAATATTTGATCCCTAAATTAGGTGGGATATGTTTTGAGAAACTTTATTACGACAATGTTTAATTTTACTTTATTTTCTTTAGTTTTTATTTATTAAATTTAAGTAATTTCTGCTGGCCATATGGGTTCCTCTACTCATTTAAGTATGTTTTCTTGGTTTAAATTGATTATCTTGTGTCAATGTTATTTTTAAGGCACTGTGATTTTCGATTGATTCCTGATGGAAACTTTTTGAGGGGGGGACTTTTTGGTTGTAGCTATTAAATGCAATAGATATAATGTGCAATATTTTTAATTGTTTAAGTTTTTTCATATTCTTGTTATATTACATATGTTGAAGTTTTAAAAATGGGTTTTTTTTATATAGTTAAAATTTGGTTAACCTTTACCCCTTTTGGCCTGCATGTTCTATGCAATATGGAACAGGTTTATGTGCTGTAAGATTAACTTTTAATCAATCTGGATTAATTTTAACTTTGTAGAGATTCCGGATTTCAATTTTTTAAATAAAGTTTCAATATTTGTAAAGTTTCAGAATTTAAACTCTGGGAAGTCATGGACGAGTAGCAGTTGTGACTAGTACCTCTTGTAACCTTTAATATTTTAGATCAACTTGTCAATCACATAGCATATTTTAGAATTGAATCAAATGCTAAAATTTCATTGATTCAAATTCAAGTTTCTTTTAGATTGGCTATGTTTAATGGTCTACTGAAAAGTTGAGAGGTTAGGGTTTAATGAGTTTCCTGTTTTTAAGGGTCAGGTCATGGAAGGAACTTGAAGACCTGGTGTATTCAAAAAATTGTTATCTTGTCTGAGAAGATAAGTTCTTTTATTGGAATATCTGTTAGCTGTTTTAAAAATCCTTTTTCCCGGTGGTTTACAAAATTTTTGGTGGTAGCCATTGCCCGAATTTTAAGCTGCATCTTTTTGATTGGAGAAGGTTTGGAATGCAACATGTGTAAATTGAGTAAAGTTGCTGAATTTTTGAAGTATTCTATGAGATCAAGGTGGCAAGGTTTTAAGATAGTGGTTCATATTTTTAATGAAAACCTGATCATTTCTTGCACTTGAGTGTTTACTATATACCTTCTATGAATACGTTTATTTTTCTCCCACTGATTGATGTCATGCTGTAAAACTGTTTTTCATGGTTTAAAATAGAGAATGCTCCTTGATATTTGAATTTAAGCAGGATTATTGAATTTTTATTGAGATTTAGTTTATCTTCTGGGATTTTCCTGTTCGGTCGGATATACCTGCGTGTTAATGTTGTATGAATCGGCGCGAATGAAGACCTTTGGCCAAAGGCAAATTTCTTTATCTGGTCTCCGGTACCACCGGATGGAGAAATTGTTTTTTTTTCTTTTTGGAATGTGTGCGTGCTTCGGCATCAGTGCTAAGAGGGAATGCTGATCTAATTTTTCAGCATGTTGGTAGGCCCTTTGTGAGGTGTCTTGCTTCAACAGTATATTCTTCTTTTGTTAAGTATTTGATTATTATTTGGCAGGATTCTCAGGTATATTGCATTTGTGATCGGAGGAAGTCCGTGGAGGAAAATCTGTTTTTGAACAATAGAATGTTTTAAACCTTAAAATTAATTGTAGCATTATCTTGGAGCATTTATCATTCTGTAACTTTCGTCAAGTGGTAGCCTTTAGTGGCCACAAGGGTTTGCCTGCTTGAGACAAAGTTGTTTTACGTTGGCGTCATGTGGGAGGATTAGTGTTGAATTCAAAGTTATATAATCCTTTGACAAGTCGGAGATGTTTTATTTCGGGTAGGGCTGCTTCATGTTTAAGATTTTGCTGAATTACTTTGAAACTATATCTTCACACTTTTGAATTCTTTTTAGGGGTGCAAATTGTAGGGTGAACGTATGTTAGATGGTTGTTTCACTTGCAATTTCAATTTTAAAGGTTTTTAAGAAATTGTTTAATACTGAATGCCTTCACTTCAATATATTGTAAATTTTTAAATCAATCATGTGGAAATATAACTGATTGAATACTATTGTGATGAATCACAGGGGGTCTGAGAAATGTGTCCTACTTTTTACTAATATATGTGTATATTATGTGTTGTATTTATTTTGTTAAGTTTATTATAAATTTATTAATTTATGTTAAATCATTGAGTGGCTGTTCATCCTTTTGCAGTTTTCAGTTTCATGCTTTTATAGAGTGAGATTAAGTTCTTCTGGTTTTAAGTGGTTGGAGTTGCTGGGTATTTTTTTAGCTCATGTGGACACTAGCATGTCTGTAAAGTATGTAAAGTCATGTTTGTAGTAGTTCTTTCGGCATTGGCCTTTTTATTCTGTTCCAGTGTCAAGAGGGGGGGCATTTGACAAGTGTAAAACACCTTATTCCTGTCTTGACACTGTCCAGATATATCTCCTCTACATTTTATATATTTCTTTATTTAAATATCTTTTAACATTCTTTAAATATATTTTATTAATAATATAAAGTCAATCATTTCTTTACTTACCTTTTATCCATTTCAGTTATTCTGTTTGTAAAGTTCTTTAGTTTATTTACTTTCTTTCCCGGGCGTACTTTCGTTTTTCAATCCGTTTTCCAGCTGTCAGCTTTCATGCATTCAAGAGCACGCATCTCATTCGAATGACCGCCACGATATTAGTTCCACATCCGCCGCCAGATGGCGTCGTCCGGTTGAGTCTACGGCACATCGGCTGTGCGATCTTTCGTCATGGTTTCGTCTGCTGCTGCTCCTTGAATTGCGTAATGAGATCTTATTTGAACGCCCGGCTGATATAAATATACATCCATTTTCTTTTTCTTCACTTCCTTTTTTTTTACAGTGTTTTATCTCTCTGGAGTTTCGATGGCTGAGGACGTTCATTTAGAAGTTCTGTTGGTTTTTAATGAATGATTACTTTACTTGCTCTTGCTTTAACTTGTGTCAGCCATTTATGAGGTTACTAATGGGAGTCCGATAGGTTTTCAACTTCGACTCCGGTTTTAATGTATGACTCTGTTTTTCTCGTCAACAAGTAAATGCCAAGCTGTGAGTCACGAATGGCGACCGTTAAAGTGAAGCTCAGTGTGAATTCATTTATGGATGGTTTAATGCATCAACTTTAAGTGCTTTGTGATATTCTTCGATATTGCAATTTCTTCTTTAAAGAAATGTTCTCCTGGTGTTCTTCAGCATTGATATATATATATATATGAATCGGGATAATTTAGTTTGTCGGCAGTTCACGGATATATCTAAACATGGAATGTTTGGGGAGGGACAGTCACTCAAGCGATTATTTCATTATGTGTCACGAGGTCAGTTTTCCTTTTATTGTTAAATATGTTTTTCTAGATATGTATAATTTGATAGCAGAATGTACTTAATAGAAATTAAAGATTTGTTTACTGTTGGAAATATATTTAATCATATTGTTTTATATTTTATTTAATAAACGTTTAGTTTGTTTTTAAACTTAATTTGTTTTCATTTCGCCACCATACATCTCTTATCTTTTTCATAACTATTTAAAACCCAAATGGGACATTTAGCTTTAGCTTTCATTGTGTATTACTTAAACTTTGCTAACTTAAATCCTTGTCGTTAATTTAATGACATCATATATAAGGTGTCCTGGGGTAATAACGCCACATTAAGATTCTACCAATTTTTACGGCTTAGTTTTAGATTTTTTTCCCCCCAAACAAATATAGGATTTGATACAGTAACTTATTAATTATATATACAAGAAAGACTATTTTAGCAGATAGCAGATTCATAAAATATAGTGGCGTGATTTCTTGACCAATGCTACCCACCTGTTGGGTAATAAAATAACGTATAAATCGCGCCCTCACAACGGCTCTTATCACAAATGCATCCAAGAAATTCCCTTGCACTTTGCCCTGGCTCATACGATGTCCTTATTATTTACTTTAGTGTTGCATTTTTAGACTTCATAGTTTTTACAAATAAAAATGAGAAAAAGAATAAGACTTAAATAAATATCATTCTATAAGACTTATATATCTATTAGACTTAAATAAATATCATTCTGTAAGTCTTATATATCTATAAGACTTAAATAAATATCATTCATGCACAAGTTAAATGAAATTGATTTGCGCTCATACGTTTGTCAGTGACTGCAACGTTCACTAATTTCGTTCGTTTGTGATCGTGAATTTCGCAAATTTAGTACATTTTTGAGACTGCTGCATCCAGTGATTTTTTTTTATGAGTGCTATGGGCTTATTCGTTCCTTAGTTTCTTTAGTTCTTAGTTTCTTAATTTCGTTTGTTTGAGATCGCGGCTTTCGCGAATTACTGCGTTTTTGAGACAGCTGCACAACGAAGTTGCTGCGCCGAGTGATGTTTTTTTTTTCGGTTTTGATTAGCGCTATTAGCTAATACGTTCGTTACTGGTTGCGGCATTAACGAATTTCGTTCGTCTGTGATTGCGGCTATCGCGAATTACTGCGTTTTTGAGACAGCTGCACGACGAGGTTGCTGCACCCAGTGATGTTTTTTTTTTCGTTTTTCATGAGCGCCATGCGCTCATACGTTTTTACCGATTGCGGCGTTAATGAATTTCGTTCGTTTGTGATTGCGGCTTTCGCGAATTTAGTGCCTTTTCGAGACTGCTACACGACGAGGTTGCTGCATCCAGTGATTTTTTTTCGGTTTTGATGAGCGCTATGCGTTCATACGTTCATTACTGATCTCGGCGTTAACGAATTTCGTTCGTTCGTGATCGTGACTTTCGCGAATTACTGCGTTTTAGAGACTGCTGCAAGACGAGGTTGCTGCACCCAGTGATGTATTTTTCAGTTTTGATTAGCGCTATTAGCTCATACGTTCATTACTGATTGCGGCGTTAACGAATTTTGTTCGCTTGTGATTGCGGCTTTCGCGAATTACTGCGTTTTAGAGACTGCTGCATGACGAGGTTGCTGCCCCCAGTGATTTTTTTTCGGTTTTCATGAACGCTATGGGTTCATACGTTCGTTACGGATTGCGGCGTTAACGAATTTCGTTCATTCTTGATCGTGGCTTTCGCGAATTACTGCGTTTTAGAGACTGCTACACGATGAGGTTGCTGCACCCAATGATGTTTTTTTCTGTTTTCATGAGCGCTATTAGCTCATACGTTTGTTAATGATTACGGCGTTAACGAATTTCGTTCGTCTGTGATTGCGGCTATCGCGAATTACTGCGTTTTAGAGACTGCTGCTAGACGAGGTTTCTGCACCCAGTGATGTTTTTTTTCGGTTTTCATGAACACTATGGATTCATACATTGTTACGGATTGTGGCGTTATCGCATTTCGTTCATTCTTGATCGTGGCTTTCGCAAATTATTGCATTTTAGAGACTGCTGCACGACGAGGTTGCTGCACCCAGTGATTTTTTTTCGGTTTTCATCAGCGCTATTAGCTCATACGTTCGTTACTGATTACGGCGTTAACGAATTTTGTTCGTTTGTGATTGCGGCTTTCGCGAATTACTGCGTTTTAGAGACTGCTGCACGACGAGGTTTTTGCACCCAGTGATGTTTTTTTCTGTTTTCATGAGCGCTGTGCATTCATACGTTCATTACTGATTGCGGCGTTAACGAATTTCGTTCGTTCGTGATTGTGGCTTTCGCGAATTACTACGTTTTAGAGATTGCTGCCCGACGAGGTTGCTGCACCCAGTGATGTTTTTTTTTTTGGTTTTCATGAGTGATATTAGCTCATACGTTTTGTACTGATTGCGGCGTTAACGAATTTCGTTCGTTCGTGATCATGGCTTTCGCGAATTACTGAGTTTTAGAGACTGCTGGACAAGGTTGCTGCATCCAGTGATGTTTTTCTTCGGTCTTCATGAGCGCTATGCATTTATACGTTTGTTACTCATTGCGGTGTTGACGAATTTCGTTCGTTTATGTATGCGGATTTCGCGAATTTAGGGAGTTTTGAGACTGCTGCACGATGAAGTTGCTGCATCGAGTGATTAGTTTTAGTTTTGGATGAACGTTATGCGCCCATGCGTTCATCACAAAAAAAGATAACAAAAAACAAGAATTTTTTTTATAAAATCGCATAATTATATCAAAACGACTGTTACTATAAAATCACAAATCTATAATAATAAGATAACTACTAAAATAACAATAATAACAAACGATTGCTTTGTCACATGTATTTAAAATATCGAATAGGGGAAAACAACTGAACAAGAAACCATATTTTCCCTTAAATAAGAATTGGCGCCTCATTCTGCTCATATTGTTCAAAGATACTAGGAGACAAGACTGTAGTATTTATAATGTACTATTCGAGATATGTAACTTATTAAAATTACATTTCGAAACTCGATTATAAGATAGTAACACAAAAATGAAGAATTGGTGCCGCGTTCTGCAAATATCTAACCACGAAATCCCAAGATAAACTGAAATATTTGCATTGTACTAGTCGAGACATGCAACATATTAAAATTTTATCCTGAAACTCGACGACATGATAGTAACGCTAAAATGAGGATTTGGCGCTCCCTACTGCTGATATCACTATAAGATATGCATCGACAAATCAGTCATTCATGTTCTGTTAATAATCTTGTCCCACATCATAATTTCATTTTGAAACAGGATGACGTAATAATTTTTTCTCTGCCCGCAGCCTAGGCTACGATGGTTGAACAAAAAATTTGAAAGGCCCACTACTAGATAATTTTGCACTTTTAACTTTACTTTCCATAAGAAACAAGAATGAAAAATCTTGCATGAAGAATAGATTATAAAAGCATTTCCCATGGCTTGCAGAATTCTTCAACGAAATTGAGCTGCTTAATACCGTAAAAAAAGTAAACATTTTAGAAAAGGCATAATACTTTTGAAAACCAAATTATGGTCCCTAAACGAAAAAGTAGTTCAATTCTTTTGCGCAGTCCTATATTTAATCTAAAGATTTGTATATCATTCTATACATAACGATAAAACTTAATATAGTAAGAAAATGCATAACAGGTTGAAAATTTACCTTCAGCCATTTCTACCCCTATACAGAAACATCTTGAATTATTTTGTACAGCCCTGTATATTACCAATAGATTTTTATCTGCCGCACATATTAAGCAAAAATTTAATTAAGGCTAAAACGTGGTTAAAAACTACTGAAATGATACTTCCACACATTATTATCCCTGGGAGGTCATGTATTCAGTTCTTTGCGTGGCCCAGTATATGGTTTTATTTATATTATACAAACATCTCTTAGTGTACTAAATATAGTTCAGCTTGAAAGAGCATAAAAGCCTCTTTTAAGCCATTCACGCTGATACTCCACAAAGCTTACAAACTCTTTTGTGTAGCCTTGTATATGATCTATATCAGTTATACACACCGCATTGTAAGCAAAGGTTTAATTAAACTTAAAAACGCATGTCATAAACAAAATCACACTTACAGCAATTATCGCTAATAAAAAGATACAGTACTGTATTCGAATTTTTTGTGTTTCCCTGTAAATGAACGATAAATGCTATGCATATCATGTTATACAACGAGTATTTTGTAGTAAGCCTCAGTAATGTAGTACATCAATTTCATTCTATTTGATGTAGTATAAGAGAACTAAAATATGCTGCAAACTGCTTATCCCCTGACACTATTACGTAAAGGAATTCTTTTGCGGGCCCTATAAATGAATAATAAGTTCTTTGGACTTCATATTGTCTAGAATGCGTAGTTAAATGCACTTCATAAATGCATATTAATTTCATTATATTTGAAATGGCCAACATCATTAAAATAAACTTGAAGCAATTTTTCTTATTGAGCGTAATGCATCGGGATATTTTTGACTGTCCCTGTAGATGAACTATAAATTCTACACACTTTATTTTCAATAGCGATCGTGCTATTGTTAACGTCAAAAACATACAAAAATTTCAAGGAGATTCGAGTATATTTGCAAGTCTTAGAACTCGGACAGACTGAAGACGATCCAAATTCACAAACACTTTTAAACTATGTTGGAAAGTGTTAAATACTATTATAATATTTTTAATTATTACAGCAACATTACAAGAAAAGAATAAGTTAATACATTTTATCATTAAAATGTTATTCTGTTTATAAAAGTTATACTTTAAGTTATTTAAATAACAAAGCATTTAAGTGGCCGACTACTGGTCCAGTGATGGCCGAACACTAGAATTGAGTGGCCAACTACTAGACCTTTGCTACTTTTAAGTTTAACTTTTTATAAATAAAAAGTATAATCATTTTTTTTAAAAACAATTGCTGAAACAGTAAAAGAAAAGTGTACATTAACATGCGTCACTGTTAAAAATGTTGTATTGCTTTTTAAAATTACGCTTTGAGCTATATACTTAAAGAAAGCGCTTAAGTGGCCGACTATTGGTGCTTTTACCTTATATGAAGCAATATTTTCGAGTAACATAGCCACCAAAACAAAGCACAGAAGTATTTTAGATGCAGAACAAAACATTCGCCTACATTTACTATCAAATGGACCGGAATTCAGACATTTGTGCAAAATAATCCAAAGACTTTAAACATTTATGCGTTATTATTCGTCACTCTAATAATGGAAGATTTATTGTCCACATTGTTGTTGTATTTATTTTCCATCTGTTTTGATAGTAATAGAAAATAAATTCAGTATTACGTTTAAAGTCTCAAATTATAATTTTATTTCTGGGACAATGAGCAATTGTTTAGACTATTCACTCCTTCTTCCTGTGCTCAGTAGAAATGCACCTGAAAACATTATCTGGTAAACATCGGGTACGGTAGGCTTCAGGGCCTCTGTCTAGGAAATTTTTTCTGAATAAGGCTCAGCGAATCAAAATGCTTGGGAACCACTGCCTTAGATGGATCCTTCTCCCTTTTAAAATTAGTGTAATTTCTTAAAATTGAGTAAATTCATTATTCTCTTTTTATAACCTTTCTTATAATTTTATTGATTTTACAATATTATTTTATTTACAAATTGACTGTCAATTTTATTGGAGGAGATAAAACTGGGTTTTTTTCATACCTTGTTGGAAAAAAGTTTAAAGACGTAAAATAAATAAATTAAGACTTTTAAATATGCAATTGTTTCTGAATATTTAGTTTTAACATAATTTTTTTTAAAAGTTTTAAACAAAAAAAAGTATAAAATATGCTTAAAGAAAAAGATAAAAAATACAGATTACCTGACATTTCCCTGACTTATTAGACAAATTTCGGAATTCCCTGACTTTTCCAGGTTCTTCAGGTTGCGGAGATACCTGGAAAACCTAAACTAGGTATAGTAAATGAATAACTTATATTTTTCGAAATATCTATTTAGATGACATTCAACAAAACTATCGTTCAATCTGCTTCTTTAAGTAACACAATAACGTTTTTTGTATGAGCAAGTATGGCACTTACACACATGACTCGTGAAGGGATTTGATATCAAATGTTTGTTTTTTAATTTTTTTATAAATGAAAGACATCTTGAGTTATAAGCAGTTGATGTGCCACATTGACAGCATTTACCGAAATATCCTTCATCCGCTTTTATCAAAGATTGGGAAACTACCGTATGTCCCAAAAAGGACCTATGATTTTAAAATTCAGTACCTTGCAAACGGTGACAGATATTAAAAAAATTCTTGCAGGAGGTTTATGTATGATGTCAGGAGTTTTTTTTACTGTTATTCTTTATTTTAATTCGAATTTCAAACAATAGATGGCACTGTGATCAATAGGCCCTCAGTCCAGACCCGATTTTGGGTGCTTCGGTATCCATTCAATGCATTTTAATCTCTTTTTTTTTCGCATGGAAAAAGAGAAAGGCCGAAAAATCGAGCCTGGATTTAGCGGTTATTGCTTGCAAGGCCCTCTATCAATGATATTTGTAACTAAAACTGAGAATCGCAACATACAAAATCGTGACATCTTACATAACACTCCTGCAAAAATTCTTTAAATATCTGTCACCGTTTGCAAGTTATTGAATTTCAAAATCATCGGTCATTTCTGGAACACACGATATTTCATTTCGAACTTTCTCAATAAGAGCGCCTGCTGACATTAGCCGTTTACGAACAAAAATTATTTCAAGAATAGGCCAGAAAACAACCAGTTTCCATTTGTGAGTAGTCTTGATTAAATCATAGAAATGTAGATATCACTACTTAGAACATGGATGCAACTCAGAAAAAAAGTAACTACTCGTGAAGTAACATGTACGAAATTTGCACTACATTTATGATTTTTTGAACTATATTGTTGGTAATTAACTAAATAAGTTATAAACAATAAAACTTATAACAAACTGTTTTTCAACTAGCTTAAAAGATGGAAAAAAATGTTTTTTTCTTTTTTTAAAAATTAGATACCTAAATGCATATTGTATATATTACAAAACATGGCTGAATAAATCTACAGTATCATAAGAAAAACAAATTTTCTTTACTAAATTTTTTTTTTTGGCAAAATAACTTTGTAAGACATAATTTTACGCTATTTCTTTTTCAATTATTTTTTCTCTTTTTAAAATAATATCTTACTAAAATTGCAGTAAAGCTTTTGTTTTAAAAAATCAAATGACATAGTATTTATATCTTTGAAATCATTTAAAATATGATGAAAACTATACTGTATTTTTTGTTAATTGGCAAATAATTTGTATATATGTATAATACAACTTCTTAGACTGTATAAAACTTTTTTGTATTTATTTTAAGCCTTATATTTTATATGTATATTGTGTAAATATGCATTTAGAACAAAATGCATAAAATTATTTAAAAGAATCATAACAAATAAGTGTGTATAAAAATGAGATAATCTAACGGAGATTCGTCCAGAATTCAGATAAGATTCTGCTAAATTCAATTTAATGAATATTATTACAAAACACGACCTCCACGGACATTTTCTCTCGAACAGAAACTTTTTGTTTTAAAGAACGAATGAAAGAAGAACGATTTTGAGATGTGGGTTTTTCCCCCCAATAAATCGAATTCAAGATTAATTCATCTTATGTATATAATGTAAATATTCTTTTGTATAAGTTAGCCATATAAATAATCTAAAATGAAAGAGATGTTTACTTCATTTACGACTATTCAAGTGAATTATTCTAATTGACGAATCTGTTCTCAGCGAAAAGAATTCTGATTCTAAAGAAGGCAGCCTACCTTGGATCGGTAAGCATTTTTTACTTACCTTTATAGATTTATATCATATGTTTTATTGTGTATCTGATATTTACTGGCACCCGTAACAGCGACTGCCTAAAGTATTTGAATCAGAATAATAAGAATTTCGTTGAATTAGAATCTTTATTGAAGTGCTTTGTTTACATACTGTAATTGAAACCATTTTTGTTTTTTGATAAATTTTTTTAGTTATAATATTGATTTAAGAGAATGGAAGCAGTTAATAAAACAAAACGCACTACTGTGAGGTCTCAAACTACGAAATTAATTAATAGAATAAAAGCGGCAATTTCAGAAAATAGTGCCGATGAAGATACATTAGAACAGTTTCTCGCTGAGTTAGATTTGAAAGCAAAAGAGCTTAATTATCTAGATACTGAAATTCAAAAATCTGGTAAATTAGATGAATTAGAAGCTGAAGTTTTGAAATATGATGAGTATAATTCGAATTTGGTAATTTGGAAAACGAAAGTAAAAAGGGCTAAATTGAAATTAGAAACTAAATCTAATTCGAATGTTTCTACTACGACAATAAACAAATTCGACGAAACAGTTGTAATTCGGGGGTTGGAATCCATTCGCATAAATTTACCCAAGCTAATAATTGAAAAATTTGATGGCGATCCTTCGGATTGGCAAAGATTTTGGGACCAATTCGAATCTACGATTCATAAAAATGCAGAATTGTCTGAAGTAGAAAAATTCAATTATTTGAAGTCATATCTGACTTGAAATGCTGCTAACTCTATAAAAGGTTATAGTTTAACTAATAGTAACTATTTATCTGCAATAGAAACTCTAAAAGAACATTTCGGTAAGAAACAATTAGTAATTACCTCACACCTTCAAAAACTTTTATCACTTAATTCAGTAAAGAAATCCAGTGACGTTTATGCACTCCGCAAATTGCTGGACACTTGCCAGATTGAAATCAGAAATCTGAAATCTCTCGGATTAGAGATTGAAAATTATTCAGCGTTACTATCTCCCATTCTAATTAAATTATTACCTTCTGACATAGTGTTACAAATAACAAAAAAATGTGGTAACGATGAAGAATTAAAAGTTACGGAAATAATTGATTATTTGAAAATGGAAGTTATTTCCTGAGAAAGAACTGCTTTTTTAATCTCTAATCAAGAGTCTTCGAACGCAGACATTACGTCTGGGAGGCCAGTGCGTGACAAGCAGTCGCCGAAAATAATTCCTTCAGCATCTGGCTTAATAAATGAAATGGTATCATTTTCTAAACAAAGTAAATGCCCGGAATGTAAAGAAAAACATTTTTTGATCAATGTGAGTTATTTAAAAATAAATCATTACAGGATAAAAAGGAAACTTTAAAGCAGTACGGTTACTGTTTTGTTTGTCTCAAAAATGCAGGGCACATAGCAAAATATTGTAAAAAATTTGTTAAATGCAGCAATTGTTTAAAACGGCATTATAAAATTTTATGTCCCGAAAAAGAAAATGCCAGATCACAAGAAAATAATGAAAGCACGACATTATCAAATAAAACTTGTAATCGCGCAGTATTAATGCAGACTTTAACTGTCCGTTTAGAATCAAAGGATCAAGATAAACACTTGTTAGTACGCTGTTTGATAGACACAGGTAGTCAACGTTCTTATCTGAGTAAAGATATTATTAATCGAATGGGATATGAAGCAATAGAAGAAAAAATGATTCACGGTCTTTTTGGTGGTATT
The DNA here is from genome assembly GCA_963932465.1 of Maratus speciosus. Lineage (NCBI taxonomy): Eukaryota > Metazoa > Arthropoda > Arachnida > Araneae > Salticidae > Maratus > Maratus speciosus. The sequence goes on along the minus strand of OZ010797.1, from coordinate 71,695,426 downwards.
CAAGAAACACACTTTCATAAGCGATATAAAATATATTTAAGTAATTTAGAAGATACTTTTAAATGTGATTTTGATATCTATGATCAAGACAAAATATGTACTGAGGTTCCAAAAATAAAAAATCGGTATTGGATAAAGGAAGCTAAAAAATATGGGATAAAATTCTCAGATTTCGATGCATATACAGGGAAGCAAAAAATTACAAATGAACAAGAGATAAGTTTACTTATCGGAGCAGATATTTATGGAAAGTTATTAACGCGAAAAATTAAATCCTTGGATAGTAATTTAACTGCTATACAGACCAAATTGTGTTGGACATTGATGGGTAAAACCAGAGGTGCCAAGTTCGCACTAATCTTCTGTAATGCGAAGATTAATTTAACCCAGTTTAACAAAGTTTCGAACCAGAAAAATTATTTGATGAATCTTTATTTATATGATTCCAGTTTTCTACGTGGAACTTATTTAATTTCATCTCTGAAAAAAAATTCCGGTACGAAATGTATTAAACCAGGGTTAAATTAACCCACATATTACAGAGGATTAGTGGCAACTTGGCACCTATGGGTAAAACTAATGAAAAAGATACAAACGATTCCACAAAAGTTGTTTTATCCTTACATGTAAATGAAGCAAAACTCACAGATTTATGGTGATTAGACACTTTAGGAATTCTTGATCCAGGTGACAAAGGTTCTAGTTTAGAACTCGAACAAGCCGTAAAAGAACATTTCAATAAAAATATTCATATAAACAATGAAGGACGTTATCAGGTTAGTCTTCCATGGATTGTTGGTCACCCCCCTCTCTCCAGTGCTCGGAAAATTGCAGAATGTAGATTAAAAAACTGCGTAGATTCATTAAAGAAATCCGGCAATTTAGCTGCCTATGAAGCGGTATTTAATGAGTGGCTTCAAGAGGGCATTATTGAGGAAGTCGAATCAACTCCAGGAACGGAAGCTGAATTTTTTCTGCCACACAGAGCAGTAATAAAAGAAAATTCCACTACCCGAATACGCCCTGTTTTTGATGGGTCCACTAGGGAAAAAGGCTCACCCTCTATTAACGATTGTTTGTTGAAAGGCCCCAATTTAGTAAAACTTATCCCTTCATTGATAAATCGGTTCCGATTGAAGAAAATTGGTGTAATATCAGACATAAGAAAAGCATTTTTACAGATTTGCTTAAATGAAAATGACAGAGCATTTTTAAGATTTTTATGGTGGAAGGAGGGAAATTCTGAAGAAAGGAAAATTTTCCAAAATCGAAGAGTTGTTTTCGGGCTTACATGCAGTCCCTATTTATTGGGAGCAACTTTGCAACACCACTTAAAAAAGTCAGCCCCCTCTATGCAGGAAATAGTTTCTAAACTTTCAGAATCCTTTTATATTGACAATTGTGTCACTAGTGTTGACAATGAAGAGCAACTCAATAATTTTATAACAGAGTCAAAATACATTCTCAGCCAAGCTAAATTTGACCTCAGAGGTTGGGAACACAGTTACTCTAACTCCTCAATGAAACCAGATTTTTCCTTAGAAAACAAAATTGTCCCAGTTTTAGGCCTACGATGGCTATTACCCTCAGATGTTCTTTCCATAGATGTAAGGGAAATTAATAAAGATGATGAACCCATCACTAAAAGGAAAATATTGTCGGAAGTTCATAAAATTTTTGACCCCATCGGTTATACCTGTCCAGTAACTCTTTTCTCCAAAATACTTCTACAAGATTTGTGGAAAAAGAAAATAACTTGGGATTCTGAATTACCAACTCCGATTGCCCAAAAATTTCAGAAATGGAAAAATCAATTGAGCTCACTTAAAGATATTGCTATACCTAGATGTTTAATAAGCGACCCAGATAACATCGGTGATTTAAGTTTGCATGTATTCTGTGACGCAAGTAAGGTAGCTTATGCTACATGCATATATTTACGAAATGAGAATGAAAAATCAACATCCTGTCAACTGATCCAAGCACGATGCAGAGTAAGCCCGCTAAAATGTGTTACCATCCCCAGACTTGAACTCCTCGCATGTACGATTGGTGCACGATTATCTAAAGGGGTTAAGTCCGACTTAAAATTAGAAAATCTTCCAACTATTTTCTGGACAGATTCTAGTAATGCGCTGTACTGGATAAAAAGAAATGAAAACTGGGCTCCATTCGTATACAATCGTGTTAAAGAAATTCGATCTCTTAGTAATCCAGAAAATTGGCACTATGTGCCTGGAACTCTTAATCCAGCCGATCTACCTTCCCGAGGATGTTCCGCGGAATCCCTTAAACAATCCCTCTGGTGGGAGGGACCAGATTGGTTGAAAAAACCTCAAGAATTTTGGCCAAAAAGTAGTTTGAATCCCAATTTTGAAATAATTAACTCTGAAAAAAGAAAGACAGTTGTCAGTGCAGTAAATATCCCTCAAACTCCAATTGAGTTATATGAAAATACATCTTCATATTTGAAAATGATAAAAGTTACTGCCTGGATGTATAGATTTTTTGGAAATATCAAAAAGACACCAAATGAGTGAAATTTATAGAAAATTTTAACATCTGAGGAAATAAATCACGCAGAACACGTCGTATTGAAATATGCTCAGAGGTATTTACTAAGTGAATCTAAACCATGTTACACCTCCTTACAGACTTTTACTGATGAGCAAGGTCTAATTCGAGTAAAAACACGAATTTCTATGCGAAAAGATTTCATTCTTTCCGGTATCCAATAGTTCTGCTTTTCGATCATAATGTTACCTATTCGCTCATAAGAAGAAAACATATTGAACTTTTTCATGTAGGAATACAAATTGTAATGTCGGTTTTGCGCGAACAATTTTTGGGTATTAAGATGCAGGCGTACAGTTCGAAAAATTATAAAAAATTGCATGACATGCAGGCGATGCGCTGCCTCACCCGCTGAGACACCTACTGCCCCTCTCCCTGAAGAACGAGTCAAAGATGCTTCAATTTTTGAAAGTGTTGGTCTAGATTTATGCAGACCGTTATTTTTAAGGAATGTCTTGAAAGTTTGGATAGTTCTTTTTACATGCGCCATATTTCGTGCAATTCATCTTGAATTGGTATCTTCACTTTCAACGGAAAATCTTCTATTAGCTATGAGAAGATTTATCTCAAGAAGAGGGAGACCCTCTATTATTATTTCTGATAACGGAAGAAATCTAGTGAAAGCATCATCAGAATTGAAGTCTATCAATTTTGAAAGCTTGCAAAATTTTGCTATTGAACGAAAAATACAGTGGAAATTTAATCCACCTTCAGCTCCCTTCAGGGACCCACCTTCAGGGAGGTTTTTTTGAGTGCATGATAGGAATGTTAAAAGGTATTTTACGAAGAGTGCTTGGAAAGGCCAGCCTAAATTATGAAGAATTATACACCGTGTTATGTGATGCGGAAAGTGTAATCAATTCTAGACCGCCGACATATATCGCAGATGACGATGATCTTGACCCTCTTACCCCTGCGATGTTCTTGCAAGATATCAAAGATTCGAGAGTTCCTGAATTTAACATAATTGATTCTTCAAAAATGAAAAGAAGATTTGCTTATCAGCAAAAAATCCGAGAAGATCTTAGAAAACGCTTTAGAATAGAATACCTGGGGCAACTTCGAGAAAATGCAGGAAGAAATAGGGAAACTGAGTTAAAAAAAGACGATATTGTCTTAATTGAGGACGATAATTCAAAACGTATTAATTGGACTTTGGGAAAAATTGAAGAACTATATCCGGCAAAGACGGAAAATTCTGCCAGAGTCTTCAGATCCTGTCTCTGTAGTTGAACCTTTGGATAACGTCTCTGTTCCTGCTCCTGAGCCCGAGTCATCAGATCCTGTCTCTGTAGCTGACCCTTTGAATAGCGTTCCTGCTCCTGTGCCAGTGTCTTCAGATTCCTCTTCTGTAGCTGATCCTCTGGATATCACTCCTACTCCTGTGCACCAGTCTTCCATACCTGAGGATGACAATCGACGATCTCGAGCTGGTAGAAAACTGAAACAGCCGCAGCGACTAAATCTATGAACTTTTGAGCTTCATCATCCTGAACCTCAAAGGTGGGAGGATATTACAAAACACGACCTCCATGGACATTTTCTCCCGACCTCCATGGACGTTTTCCCTTCGAATGAGGACTATTTATTTTTGTCGTTTGGCAACAGAAACTTTTGTTTTTAAGAACGAACGAAAGAAGAACGATTTTGAGATGTGGGTTTTTTTCCCCAATAAACCGAATTCGAGATTAATTCATCTTATGTATATAATGTAAATATTCTTTTGTATAAGTTAGCCATATAAATAATCTAAAATGAAAGAGATGTTTACTTCATTTACGACTATTCGAGTGAATTATTCTAATTGACGAATATGTTCTCAGCGAAAAGAATTCTGATTCTAAAGAAGGCGGCCTACCTTGGATCGGTAAGCATTTTTTACTTACCTTTATAGATTTATATCATATGTTTTATTGTGTATCTGATATTTACATATATAATCATAATAGAATTAGACTTCATGAAAAAACAACACTTTTTCCGTCAATAGGATTGCTGTACTGTATACACCAGAAAAGAAATGTTCTTCCCTTTCAGATTTGTGAGTGGCTTCAGAAATTAGTATCAAGAAATCATTCTATTTTTATTATAGGTTTGTAAAAAAAAAAAAAAATCTCTGGCCACATTGTTTCTCAGAAACAGAAAAACTGAGGTATAAATATGTTTAAACTAATTTATATATCAATTCATGTAAATTATTAAAAATTATTAAAACAATCACAACATTTTGACAAGCAAATACAAAACCAGAAAAAAAAATCATTTAACAACCTTTATACAAAATTTTCATCATGACACCATTGACAAACAATGTAACTTTGTAAATAAGAATTATGTGCTTTCACAGCGAAAGAAATAGAAAGAATCTGGACCTCTCACTTGTTAAAAAATTCTAGGGTTTCAAATATTTTTATAAATATTGTTTATCAGTTTCAATATAAATGTAAGCCAACAAAGAGAAAAACAAAGATGTTCAGAGAAGATCCGAGTTTAGTCCCTAAAGTCAGGAATGTCAGGTCCAAGGCCCTTTTAACCCATGTTACATTCAGACACTGGCAAGAATTCATGCATTTAAGTGCTTAACAGATTCTACAAATTTGATCACCAACTCGTTACTCTGCGTAGGATTTTCGACCGCAAATGTCTGCCACTTGACAGTCAGAAGAATTTCCTTGGCATTCCTAACAAAGAAATCAGTTGCTAAGGCGACCAGTTCAGTTTCTGAATGCCGCAAAGCCAAGGTGATGGTTTCACAAAATGTGTCGACGCTCACGTTCTTTTTCATGAACGTCAGGCACTTTGCTTTGAGATCCAGTACTTCATATTTATCAGCTGCTGTGAAAAGGCCAAAGACATTTTCTTGGGAAATCATTTTGATGTCTCCGCAGTAAAGGAAACGCAAGAAATCTGAAAAAGAGGTAGGATCACAGTCTTCGATTTCTACAATGCCAGTGGCACTCTCCTTCATATCATGTCGAAAGGTGGAGGCAAAAACTGGAGAGCGGGCCTTCAGGATCACCCTGTGTGCCGGGATTTCCAAACCTTTGACTTTGATGATGACGTCACAATCTTCTTTCAGAAGAAATAATTCCCTGAGGTCCTGAACAACTTTCTTCTCATGAGAACTGGTACAGGCTTCGCCTAATTCAGAAAGAAAAAAAGACAGTTAATAATCCCGAAGAACTTTATATTACAGAATATTCCCAGGACTTATTTTCTATTAACCATCTTTGTTGATTTATTATTTCAATCTAGACAGGAAAATATATCTGAAATTTTAAGGGAACAAGAAAAGCAAAATTCAACTAAAAAATCGATTTTTACTTTTTATATCATTAAATAGTACCTTTTATCTTTCCAACGATGTGTCACACATGTTTATGTATTAAAAAAATAAGTGTTGAAATTAATTATTCTTTCTAGGAGTACTTCACAGCTTAATGGCCATTTAAATCTTTAAGTGACTTTTTCTGAAAACTTAAGATTTTTCATGTTTATGTTTCTTTTTTTCAATATCTATTAAACTTAAAAACTCAGATTTCTATTTAATACTTATAGAATGATATACTGTATACTTTAATACAGGGATTTAATGATTTGTTGAGAATTATTTATTTTAAGCAGTGAAATCTTACCAAAAATGCTAATTTAAGAATGACTTTGAATAAATAGTTAATGTCGAGTTTCACTTAGAAAGAAAATGGTTTGTTAAAATATGTAAATCATGTTATTTTAAGTACTCTAAAAAACCTAGACCTCTATCTTTCACCATTTCTGAGAAAAAGGTACATAAAGTTGGTGAATTTAACATGGCGGAGATAGGGCTTTCCAAGTCCCCTTAATTAGATGAAATTTTGATCATTATAAAGCAAATTCTACTGATGCACAACCTAGCCGCTAAACATAGTGACAAATTAAGAATTGTTTTCATCATAGGGTTATCTAAAGCAACAGACTGAAGAATAACTTAATCTTGAATATAAAGGAGGCAGCAAGCATATCTATTTATCCATAGTATTATGCTCATTGAAAAATACAAAGAAAATCTTCGGTTCAAGAACTCATGAAAATGAATATTATTTAAAGTCTTAATTAATTAGTTTTATTAATCACTGTCAGTTTTATTTAATATATGAAGTTCTGTTGGTGAAAGATCTATAATTGAGTCAACAGTAATTTGACATTATTTAATGGAATGTAGTTTGGTATATAATTAACAATGTTCAGTAACTTACTCTGGTACATTTGTAACCATATCATTTCAAGCACTTCTAATGTTTGACATGAACCTTGGTTATGAAGCCAATTATGAAAGATTTTATTCGATAAATGCTAAAAGTTTCTTTTTCTAAAAAAACAACTCATCATTTTTTTTTTTTCAGATTAATGTTTACATGAAAGCAATTGGTCTATAAAATGAAAAAGCAATGACATTTTTTATTTTTAATCAAATAATTCAACATTAAAAATCCATTTTTTAAGCTTTATTTTTTTTCAAATATGAAAGTTAGAGACTGTCAATTGTCCACAAATATTGTATTACATATTAAAGACATGAATTATCACAATGCTAACTAAGCGCTTAGTTAGCATTGTGATAATTCACGTCTTTAATATTCAACAATTTCAAGCGTTATTTCACTGCTGAAAAGTAGTTGAAAAATTAATTTAAAAAATATTGTATTACATTTTTGACTGTCTCTGCTCTGCTGAAATCCAAAGATGGAAAATCGTAGTAGGCCTGCCAGAAGAGGATGTTTATTGTGAAATGTTATGCAACACAAAGCGAGACTGTATTTAAGCAACCAGAACCACACATAGCACCAAACATTCTGGAATTCAAGAATTAATAAACAAAAATTAACCAACAGCACATTATTTAAGTTCAATGGTCAATCGCTGCAATCATTATAATGCTCACTAATTTAGTAGTGTGGTGACAAGAAAGCATTTTAATTCACTTTGTCTTAATATTCTCATTTCCTTGCCAAATCCTAATATAAAGGATGAAGTAAAACAGTTGCTTCTTAATAGCCCAAATGTTGTCTTAAGCAAAACGATAATTATATCACAATGCCGTTCGCATCGTTTTTAGTAAGGGAAGGCAGAAGGACCTTATTGTTTTAAAATACAAGTCCAAATTCGCCATTTCAATTGACACAAGGTTTTTTCGGAAAAAAATGACCAGAGCAGAGGGCGTAGCCTGCCAGTAAGTACATATACACAACCCTTGCATATTTTTTGTACATCTTGCTTTTAGCAATGAAGAAATGTCAAAAATGTGCATGAAAAATGGCAAGTAGATGCAGTAATTCTAGCATCTGCACAAGATGTTTCCAAAAGTCAGAGCTAAGTTTTATGTATATTATTATATGAAAATGGCAAAAGTTCTATAAACTGAGGGGGGGGGGGGATGAAAGTAATGTGGTGCATTTCTGAAATATTGAAGACATTTTTTACACTAATACTTAGTTATAACAATGTCTCTATTTTATAAAATGCCACTGATGCTGCCACTGACGGTACTGAATTTATTGTGTCCTTCTCATTTTCTTGGCTTATCCAGGAAAATTTATTTCGTATAAAAGCATGAAAACTGCTAGTTTTATAGAAAAACTAGGGGGCTCTGCCCCCTGCAAACTACGCTCACCAACCCCCCATTCAGACACTGTAGAATCTAAAAGCACGCTAATCTGATCGGTTTTAAAAAGATTAGAGAAGATTGAATTATACTGAAAAAACCTGTAGCGATCTCCCTGTAAAAGGGTTTCCATTCAATTCCCTTTGATTGCAAAAATTTAAGGTAGAATCAGTTGCTGTTAAGAAATCCAATGGTTACTTTCGTGTTTGGTTAAAGAAGATCAGTTAAACATTTGAAAAAAAAGCTAAAATAAAATGAATTAAGTAAACAGAGTCTTTGTCTCTCGATATTTTTTAACAGCGTTGTAAAACGATTGACATAATACAATTTACTACAATTACTAAAATTTGCTGCTTTAACCCCTTCAAGGGCGGTGGTTCATTTTTGGATCACTTAATTTTAATTCTTAAATGCCACATTAGCACCTGAATATTGGGATGAAAATTTCCCTTTTATTAAGTGAACAAAAGCATTTTTGTATTTCGAAATTTGTTTGTAAATTCTGGTGCCATTCACTGATTTCAAGATTTTACGAATAGAAGTGCCTTGTCCGTGAAAGGGTTAAACGCATATTAATGTATTTATTATTTTAAAGTTTCTTTCCCTTTTAATATTCACATGTAAATACAATTTTCAGGACATAATTTTCAATATTTTCCTGCTTTTAACACGTACTTGTTTAATAATAATTTTAAACTTTTTTTTCTGTTTTTAACAGTCACGTGAAAATAAATTTTTAATCGTTAGGAAATACTATTCTTTGCGCTGTTTTAAAAATTGAAAACAATCTCTATAATAATAGCCCAAGTCATGTGACTATCATCAACAGCTCCAGGCGGATCTCTTCGCTTTTTATATTCCAGGCGGCCATTTTGGTACTTTAATGTTAGCCAGCCAAAGGTGTGATAAGTCGCCGAATATTATTCTATCCCCATTATTTCGTTTATATTATAATAGTCCAAGTCATGTAACTGCCATAAAATACGGGCTGATTCCTTCGCTTTTTATAAGAAAGGTTTTTATTTTGATTAAAGAATCAAAGTTATTTTTTCAAATAAAACTACAAAAAAGTTGCCATCATCACAAATAATTCTTGGTACTTTTATGTTAGCCGGGTGAAAATCTCGCCAATAGCTTTTTTTTTAACTCGCCAGTTAGCATTTTTTTTATTTTTGAAGTGGTAAATTAAAACTGTGCTACTTGGTTATCCCATCGACCAAAAATCTGCCGCCAAACTATAAGATTAAATGTCAATAATGGTTGATCGTAAATGTCACATTCACTTGACTTTAAGGAAGTTACACATGTTCATGCCATCAAGTGATTTTTATTTCGACGTTTTATTTGTAATTTAATTAATGTTATACTAATTTATTTGTTCTTTTGTTATTTAAAATAAAAAAATATGTCAATTTGTATAATTTGGTGAAATTGGTCGACGGGAGAAGTAATAACATTAAAACGTTGCTTTGAAGTGGAAATTAAATATCATGATTTGTTGCATTGTCACATACGCACCGGGTTTGGCGTGATTTTTTTTTTTTACGACAATTTGGCGAAAACCTCGTTTTCAAATACCTGTTACATATGTATTTTTAAATTATTTTCTGTTATTTTTAAAATGAAATAACAAAAATTTAATTATAACTATAGAACAAATCAATTTATAACATTTTTTGTAAATAAAAAGAAAATAAATTCAAATAAACATTTATTAATAACTAAGCAACAATAGCCGGGTTACCATGTCAGGCAAAATAACGGCATTTTGGCGCCAATTAGGTACCCCGTTGAGTATATGACATCTGTGTCTAATATTTTTCTTTTCGTTTCGTTTTGAAAAAAAGAATGAAGTAAAAGCCATTTATTTTAAAGGTTTCAATTTTAAATGAAAGTTTTGTATTAAATAAAATAAATAATGAAATACAAATTGAATTCTGAATAAAAGTAACATGATGCATTTCTTAGCATACATTTAAGGGAGGCCAAACTCGTCGCCAAATTAATTTAAAATAACCTTTTCTAAAATATGAAAAAAAAATCTGTTATGATTAAAATTTGAGTTGCCATCATTAGAAAAATGTATTTAAAATTAGAAAAAAATAATATTTCGAAAACTAATTCTAATTTTAAAATTCTAATACCAGTTTTGAGATCAGTGGATCAACACGGATTTTGGTGTTAATTTCATCGCAAAGTATTCCATATTTTAGGAGAAATCGCCACGGAAACGTAATCAGTTGTTTCATAGAATCGTTACATAAATTCGTTTCAATTCGATTCATTAGGATTTTATATATATAGGGTAGATGTATAGGATCAAGATGCTGAAGCTGACAGCTTTTAAATCAAAGAATTATTTAAATCACTATTAGTGTTTAAATTGGCCAAGATAGTTCAGTTACATAAGTTTGATAGGATCAAAAGCTATACCTAGCTATTTTACCAACTGTTGTAGACACATATTTTACTAGATTGTAGTGTGCAGCGTTCAATCATTTTTGAAAATTAACAATGTTTTTTTGTTAAATTTAATTCAAATGTTTAATTTAATTGAAAATATTCATCATCTCAATAGTTTGAAATATCAGTTTTTTAATCTGCAGCTAGATTTTTAAAATCCAGCATAGTAATATTTCCAAATATTGTATAATAATGTGTGTTGTGATAACTATCACTTTGATTTTATTCCACCACTATGTGAAGGAGACAATGCAAGAAGGTTGGGAATCAGTCGCTAGGATACTTCAAATAATCAAAAAATGGAAGATTTATTTAAATATATTTTAATATTTACATTAAAACACAATATTATACTTTTAGTTATTACCTATTTTTCTCAAGTATTATTTCAAACCATGGGGTCCTTTACACATGTCTGTGTTATATGCTTATCTCTAAATATAATCCTAAAAAGTTTTTTTATTCATCATTTGTAAATACATTTATTGTTGTTTTTCAACAAAATTTTCTTCTACAATTTATCTACGAAAACAGTATTCTGCATTGGTATAATAAATTAGCAAAGTTTTACTTTTATTTCTAAAAATACATTCGTCTTAAAATCGTTCACGTACAGTACGTCACATACATCACAGTACGGGTATTAACCAAAATAAAACCTAGTAAAACACAATATATTAATTTAAAGGCCTGCATATAGCAGGTCCTACCTAAGTTTAAATAAATAAAAAAAACGCATTAGGATGTTATCTACACACTTGATTATATCATTATAAATATGCTATTCTAATCTCTTTAGACTAGGGGTGCACAACCTTTTTAAGAGAAGGGCCACTTTCAAAAATGTCCGGGTTGTCGAGGGCCACATCAGTCACATGGAAAATTCTATTTCGGGGAGGTGGTGGTGGTGTGTGTGTGTGTGTGGGGGGGGGGGGGGGTTACCCCTCTAGGTTCTTCTACCCTGTCAACATATCCAATTCAGTTGGCAAGGATGTATCAACAGTTTACTTTTGTATATATAACAAGGATTAATTTGAAAGAATGAAAATATTCCGGGACTTTATTCGGGGGAGTAAATTTTGTTTTATTAAAAGTGCTAAAAAACAGGCATAGGCATGAAAATGGCTAGTGCCGAAAAAAAATGCGAGCTTTATGAACGAAGGGGGCAGGAAGAGCCGATCAACAAGATTTGAGATTTTTACGCGCCTGATCAATGAAATTTGTGATTTTTCCGTCCCCGATCAACGAAATTTGAGATTTTTCCATGCCTGATCGACAAAATTAGCGATTTTTCCGCACCGATCGACGAAATTCGCTATCTTACCGCACCTGGTCGACGAAATTCCTATTATTCTGCAGCCGATCGACGATATTTGCTATTTTTCCGCGCCTGATCGACAAAATGCGCGATTTTTTCGTGTCCGACCAACGAAATTCGCGATTTTTGGATCCCGATCGACAAAAACTCGCGATTTTTCGGTGAACGATCAACGAAATTTGGGATTCTTAATTGACTCTGACGAAATTTGCGATTTTTTCAAATGGTAAATTGACGAAATTTGCGAGTTGTTCTCGTGATAATATGACGAAACTCGCGATTTTCCCGCAGCCAATCAACGACATTTTCAAATTTTCCGCGCATCGTCGAGAAAAGTCGCGATTTTTCTGTGCCTGACAACGAAATTTGCGATTCTTCCGAGCCTGATAGACAAATTCGCGATTTTTTCGTGCGAAACCAACAAAATTTGCGATTTTTTCGAGCCCGGTTGACAATACTCGCGATTTTTCCATGACCGTTTGATGAAGCTTGCGATTTTTCCAATCCCGATCAACGAAATTCGCAATTCTTAACTGACTGACGAAATTTGCAATTTTTCCCGTGGCAAATTGACGAAATTACCGATAAACAGACGAAACACGCAATTTTTCCGCACCTAATTGACAAAATTCACGACTTTTCCACACCCGATAGACCAAATCCACGATTCCTAACTGACTGATGAAATTTGCAATTTTTTCCCGCGGCAAATTGACGAAATACGAGATTTTTTTCGCGCGACTTACGAAGCTCGCGATTTTTACACGGTCGACCAAGAAAATTCGCAATTTTTTCGTGCATTATCAACAATATTGACGATATTTTCGTGTCCGATCAACGAAATTTGCTATTTTCAACCACTGTCATGGAAATATGGAATCAATGGATTGCTGAAGGTCATACTGAACGGCATGCAGGATCTCGACGCCCTCCCATGACTAACACCGGAGAGGACAGACATATTGTGAGGTCGGCCCTGCAAAACCGTACAACCACATCTCGAACCATTAGTGAGGAAATGGGCATGTTTGAAGCGCACCCAGTATCCGCTCGTACGGTTCGACGACGTTTGCCGCAGTGAGGACTGTTAGAACGGCGACCAGTACTGCGGCTTCCCTTGACAGTGCAGCATAGAGAGAGTCGGCGACTCTGGTGCGCCGAACGACAAAGCTGGATGCATGACTGGCACAATGTCATTTTTTCAGACGAGTTCCGGTTGTACGTGCTGTATTCTGATGGCCGTATACTTGTCTGGAGGATCCGAGAAAAACGCCTGTCGCCTGCTTGCATTCGATATTGGCACAGGGGCCCTGCACCTGGTGTGATGGTTTGGGCAGCCACTGGGTACACGACATGTACACCTCTAGTTCGGATCGATGGTAATTTGAACGCAGATCGGTACATTTTTGACATCTTACGTCCAGTGGTTGTGCCCTGTTTTTGAGGCCTGCCAAAGGCCAACTTCCAGCAAGACCACGTGTTGCACGTCGTGTTCTGATCTTCCTCGATACACAGGGTATTCGATTGCTGCCCTGGCCTGCTTGGTCTCCAGATCTGTCACCCATTGAAAACATCTGGTCGAATACACATATATTCCAAATTTAAAGGCTTTATGTCAACAAGAAGTGGGTGAAAAATGAGTCACAAGATTTGACTGCCACACACGAACATAATTGTAAGTTAAAAGAAAGCATGAAATAAAAACGAAAGAACAAATAAATTAACAAAACATTAATAAAAATACAAGTTAAAAGTCATTTTATGACGTAATAAACATGTGTATCATGTTTAACGTCAAGTGAATGCGACAGTTACGATCATTCATTATTGGCATATAATCTTATAGTTTGGCGATAGTTTTTTGGTATGATAACCAAGTAGTACCATACAAACAACATAAAATGTTAAATGCAGTTGAAAATATTCATGATGGCGTATTAAGATACAGAAAAGAATTCATGAATAAGCTATACCTGTTCTTGAAATATACCCAATAGCAGAAAGTTTGAGACGGGAGACGGGCATCACAGATTTTCTTTTCTCTTTTCCAAATTCTTTTTCACTGAACCTTTATTTTGCTTCATATTATTATGTTTAGCTCTTTATTATTTAATGCAAAAAGCTTATTAATAAAAATTTATAAAATGCCGAAAAACGGTACAGATAAGTGATTGTTTTATTAATTAACGCTTCAGTTGTAAAAATATTTTACCTGCAGATTATTTATTGTCCCTGAAGTATCTGTCGCCTGGAAATTTTCTACTACTGGTAGTCCAGGCAATAGAGACCGTATAGGGGCTCTACCTAGCAAAATTCGTGGTAGTTCTGGAAAAAGGTCTACTATATGTTTTTTGGGTCTCTGAATCCGAATTTTTAACTTCCCACCAAAATTTCCCCCGGCAGCACCCTCCCCCCCCCCCAAATTTTGGTAAAATGCCCCCTGAAAAAGGTTTTTATTAAAAAAATGAACTTTTTTATTGTTTTAGGCGAAAAGTATCTAGAAATTCAGAAAGTAGACAACATTTGCAACAAATTAGATATATGACATTATGACTTATAATGAAGGGGAAGGGGGGATCTGCCTCGGAACATGCGTGCGGTGCTGCGTGGACTAAGTTGCGCAATTCCACTTAACCACTCACACATTTACATTCGCCCTCCCATCTCCCCTCCGAATTATCTCTATAAGGTTTACTTTAAGTTTTTTGGGTCTCTAAATCCGAATTTTTAACTTCCCCCAAAATCCCCCCCCCCCAAATAGTTGTTTTTAACTTAAATTTCTTATTGTTTTAGGGGAAAAGCATTACGAAATTAAGAAAATAGACAAAATTTGCAACAAACAGGATATATGACAGTATAACGTACGATGAACGGGGAGGGGGAGGGCTGCCTCAGTACAGGCACTACGGCGCTATGTGCACTATGTTATGAAGTCCAGGCTATTGCTAGGGGATTTTACCTGAAAAAATTAATACTAGTTCTGGATTTCGACTCACTTTATGTTTTTTGGGTCACTGAATCCGAATTTGTAACTTCCCATCAAAATTTCACCCGGCAACCCCCCCAAAAAATTGACTTTTTGAAAAAATTTGGTTTTTGAGAAAAGAGCGAGGGGTGTTGCGTTGTCCTTCAGACTGCAGGTTCGGTAAATTCAAATTATTTCATAGTGCTTCGAAGAATAAAAACGTCTTCATAACTTAGTTCTAATATATTGTAAATAAAATTCGTAACTTGAATAAGTAAACACACTCTACAGTTCAAATTAAACTTCTTTCTTAAAAAACAACTATGTACATTTTATTTACAAATATACAGGTATATTAATATTATTATTACTCTCATTTGAGAGTTCCATTATTACCGTCAGACCGGTTCAAAACAAACTTTACATCTACACTGAAAAGAAAATCGGAAAACGATAAAAAGGGGGTTGCCACAATGCCGACTAACAGAAAATGGCAAGCATCGCCAAGTTGGCATTCTCAACATCCTGCCCCGGGCTGAACACTTAGTTCAGCATCTATATTAAACAATTTAATAAACATAAGAATATACTTACATACATGACAAATTTTCAGATACATACTTACATACAGCTACAGATATAAAAGCAAAAATAATAAGAATGCTGCAATCTACGAAAGAAAATAAAACACATGAATTGTATGAAAATTAAACAATAATAAGGGTAAATATGAGTAACAAAACAAATTAAATGTTCGATAATAGTTCTTATTTTTAGTGTAAGAGTTTTAGTGTCTTTTAGTCCACTAAGTCCAATTCAAGATTATATAGCAATTGCACAGGTCGTTTAAGATCGCCTTTTGCAGTCTGTAATACACATGATCTGATTTTAAAGTCACGACCAAATATGAGTTCTTTAACACGACCACACTTCCACATATGTTTTGGGAGCTTTTCATCATGAATTATCACTATATCGTTAACTTTGAACTGAGGCGATGAATTTATGTTTTTCACTTGAAAAGCAGATCTAAGTTCTAACAAATATTCGTTTCTCCACCTTTTCCAAAAGTGGTCAGTAATTTGTTGCTTATATTTATATTTTCTCGTCAACAAAATCTTATTAGATTTCTCTTGCGTACAGACTGGTAATCCATAAGAAGGTAAGGACATTAATCGTTTACCAACTAAAAAATGAGATGGCGTTAAAGGTGATGGTTCGGCATTTTCTTCGTAGAGATAACATAAGGGACGTGAATTAATCACCGCTTCAATTTTTGTAAGTATTGTTTCTAGCTCTTCATAATGGAGACAAGTTTTTCCTAGAACCTTTTTTAAAGGTGTTTTAACTGATCTGACCATCCTTTCCCAGAAGCCGCCCCACCAGGAAGCCCTGGGAATTATAAACTTCCATATTATTTTATTCTTTCTCAAGTAATCAAAAATTTCTTGCTTAGAAATTCTTTCCCAAGCATCTTTTAACATCAAATCAGCCTTAGAAAATGTCTTGGCATTGTCACTGTACATTATTTTGCAGAAACCTCTCCTAGAGAAAAATCGTCGTAGTGCTAAGATAAAGGTTTCAGTACTTAGATTGGTGACTAACTCTAGATGAATCGCTCTGGTTACAGCACATGTGAATACGACAATATAAGCCTTCCCAGTGCCTTCAGAAGTTTTATAATAAATCGGACCGGCAAAATCGACACCAGAGGTTTCAAAAACTGGTGTTTTGATGATTCTATCTTTCGGTAAAGGTGCTATTTCCACCTTTCCAGGAATAGCATTAAGTTTTCGACATATCATACACGATCTTAAGACGGATTTTACAAATCTTCTTCCCTTTAATATAAAATACCTTTCACGAAGGTGAGCTAAAGTGACAGCTACACCAAAATGGTACATTCTTTCATTGAGCATCCTTAATTAGTAATTTTACAAAATAAGATTTATTAGGAAGTATCCACAGATGTTTTTCCTGCTCTGTAACTTCAGAAAACTGAAGTCTTCCGGATAAAACAAGTAAGTCATTTTCATCGAATTGTGGATTAAGGTTGTACAAAGAAGAATCTTTATTAAGTGGTTTTTTTTGTTTAAGTGCTTCTATTTCAACTTTAAATGAAGTTTCCTGAGTTTGTTTAATCCAGTATTTTTCTGCTATTTCTATTTCTGAGGTAGTTAAAGGTCCTAAAATTTTAGGGTTTTTCGAATTGGCATTATGAATAAAACGCATTATCCAAGCAGTAATATTATACACACGATTTAAACTACTGAACTTTGCCATATCAAATACTGGCTTAGGGATAGAGTTTGATTCGTTACACAATAATGTTAAATTTGGTTTTGCTTTCATTTCATTAAAAGCTTCGGGAACCATTTCTATAGCCTTTTTTGAAGGCCACATATCTTCTGATAGTGATAACCAAGGTGGGCCGCACCACCATACACTATTACCCATTAACTTCGATAAGTTTTCCCCTCGCGTAAGCAGATCTGCAGGGTTTTCTTTTCCGGGACAATAATTCCAGTCCTTTGGATCTGTCAATGACTGAATTTCGGTTACACGATTGGAAATAAAGGGTTTCCAGTTTGTAGTAGAACTCCTAATCCACCAAATAGTTATCTCTGAGTCCGACCATAATTTTATATTTAAATTCGAAATATGTAATTTTTGTTTTAAATATTTCCACATTCTAGCGGCAACTACTGCACTGATCAATTCCAGCCGTGGAATAGTTAACTTCTTGAGGGGGGCTATTCTACATTTACTCCAAACAAAACTTGTTTGAATTTCGCCAGTTAATGAAATGGAACGCAAATAAGCAACTGCTCCATACCCTTTGGGACTAGCATCACAGAATATGTGAATTTGTGAATTTTCAGAAATGTTTATCATATTAGGAAAATATTTTCGGGTTATTTCAAATGTGCGTAAATGTACAACTTCTGAACACCAAGTGTTCCACTCGCATTTCAAATCTTCAGGTAATTTATTGTCCCACTCTAAACCTCTTTGCCATGTTTCTTGCAACAAGGCTTTAATACGTATTACAAATGGATTCACAAATCCTAATGGATCATAAATTTTCAGTAACATTTTAAGAACTGTTCGCTTCGTGGAATCATCGATGTAATATTCTTCAAAGGGCTGCGCATCTAACATCAAAATATCAGATTCAGTATTCCATATCAGTCCAAGCACTTTTAAGATACTACCTGTGTTTTCCTCACTTATACCTAAGTTACCAGATTCCCACATTTCCCTAAGTTTAATAGAATTTGTTTTTAATTTCCTCAAATTCATCCCAGCTTCTTTAAGAATTTCAGAAGCTGTAACTGATAAATAATAAGCTTCGTTATCTAAATCTGATCCGGAAATTAAATCATCGACATAGAGGGAATTATCTAACATATATACAACATTTGGATGTTGATCTCGATATTTCTTTATATGATGTTTAATTGTGGCAGCCAAAATAAATGGTGAGCATGTAACGCCAAATGGTACACGTCTAAATCTTAAAATTTTGAAAAAGTTGTTTGCGTCATTATCGAACCAAAGAAATTTAAGGTAATCTCGGTCTTCTTCAGCTACAGAAATTTGAAGAAAGGCCTTTTCAATATCTGCACAAAACGCAGTATTGAATTTTCTGAAATTAATAATAATTTCTAATAAATCAGGGTTCAAATTTGGGCCACCGTACAAACAATCATTTAATGATTTGCTATTTTCTTTTGAGGAAGCATCAAATACCATTCTAACTTTAGTTGTGGGTTTATCATCTCGCAAGACAGGTCGGTGGGGCATAAAATAACCGCTATCTACAGTTTTATTAGAACATGCTTCCACTATGTTATTTAATTCCTGTTCAATCACAATTTCTTTATATTTCTGCAATAATTCCTTATCTTTAAGCAATTTTCGATTTAAGTTAATAAATCGGTTTCTAGCATTGTTATAATTACTTCCTAAATCTCTTCTATCATCTTTCCATAACAATTTAGCTTCGTATCGGTGCTCAAGAAAATGCAAATTGTTTTCGAATTTTTCGATTATCTCTTTATCTAATTCAGAAATATTTTCTTCAGTGTTCATCCCTAAAGTTTCTAACTCCCACAATGTTTTCAAATCATTTTGAATAGGTTTCATAACCTGAGTGGACAAGACCCCAGCTTGCTTACTCTCACTATTTTTATTTACGTCAATTGTCCCGCAGAGGGAATGCCCAAATAAATTTTCACAGACGAACAATGATTTATTTATGGGGTATGTTTTGTCATTAATTTGATATAAATAATCAGCTCCTATTAATATATGAACATCACTATTTTCCAAATGTTCCCACCTGTCAAGACGAAATTTGGAAAGTTTTCTTTTAATTTTGATTGGAAGAGGAGGAATTTGTATCAAAGAATTAGTTATTAGCGGTGTGACTAATGCTTCAATTATTATACTACGTTTTCTGTTCGTCAAGTGAATTAGCTTTAGCTTAACGACATCATAACATCGTTCTTCAGATTTTCTCGAACCGAAAGTATAGACACTTAATTTTTCCTTTCTAATGACCTCAGGTTTTAATTTTGAAACTAAATTTTCTGTAATAAAAGTTCGATGACTAGCAGAGTCAAATAAACAAAGAGCAGTTTCTGAATTTTCACCCGCTTCCACTTTTACATGAATTGTTTGCAAAATTACTTCTCTACTGATATTATTTATATTGCCTTTGCAATGATATACGGAGGAAATAATGCTACCTGAATTTTTTGATTCTTCTGTTTTTTTATTAGAATTACAAAGTATAGTATTATGATATGTTTTACCACACACTTTGCAATTTTCATTCGAAATTTTACAAAAATTCGCGATGTGAAATTTACGGAAGCATTTAAAGCACCTTCCTTCCCTTTTTAATTTTTCTCGCATTTCCGGAATGGTGAAAGACTTACACTTTTCAGTATCGTGATCAGTTTGATTACAAAATATGCAGTTATTTTTAATATTTGTGGTTAAGGCAGAAGCTGATGGAATGAATTTTTTATAATTTTTCTTATAATTTTCCTGCTTCTCAGGGATTTTTTCAAAATGGTTTAATTGGACAGTGGTCTCGCGAGATTCAATTTCATCTTTAATGAAATTTATCAGCTCATTAACATCCCAGTCAGTGTTTTTAATTCGTTTTCTATTAAATTCTAGTGCAATATCTGATGGAATAAGTTTCAGAAGAATCGGACATAACAAGTGCCCATATGAACCTGAGGCAACACCTAAAGAATTAAGATTTCTTATTTGAATTTCGCATTCATCATACAAATCTCTAAAAGCCTTAATGTTACTAGAATTTCGTACTGGTTTCAAATTTAGCAGTTTAGTCATGTGACTATTTATTACCAGGTCATTACGACCAAAACGATTTTTCAATAATTCTATAGCATGAGCATAATTTTCCTTAGTCAGCGAAAAGCCTGCTATAGTATTTGCAGCACTTCCGCCAAAAGTGACTTTAAGTAGGAAAATTTATCAATCGGAGTTAAATGTTCATTATTGTCAATCGCATTCGAAAACTGACTCCAAAATTCGAGCCATAAACACGAATCACCATAATATTTAGATATATTAAGTTTAGGAAGTTTAATCAAATTTTGATTCAGAATTTTCTGACTTTTTAGTAGAGAACTATTGTTGCTACTACTATCACTTTCAATGTCTGAAGAATCTTGTTTAGTTTCAGGAGTAACTGTGTTATCCTTTAAAAATTTGGAAATTTTATATTTCCATTCAATAATATTCTCATTATAAGATTCCGATTTCTCGATTTCTTTTTCAAATTCAGTACTTGGAACCAGTGGTTCAATTTCAGAATTTAATGATTTTAAAGTTTTCATTTTGTCATTCAATTGCTGTTTCAAAAGATCCAGCTGTGATTTTCTATTCTCAAGCTCTAATTCTTGTGTATTATCTAACAAATCCCTTATTTTATCAAATATTTTCGTAGTTTGACTACGAATCGTAGCTCTTTTTTTTTTCAAAGTTTCGCAGTCCATCATAAAATAAAGAATTCAATTTATTCAATACAGTTCAGTTAATAAATATATTCATAATTCTATCTATTCAATATAATTTAATTTGAGGTACTTACCTCAATCGATGATGAAATCCAGACATCCTGGAGCTTTGACGCCAGAAAAATGTTGCGTTGTCCTTCAGACTGCAGGTTCGGTAAATTCAAATTATTTCATAGTGCTTCGAAGAATAAAAACGTCTTCATAACTTAGTTCTAATATATTGTAAATAAAATTCGTAACTTTAATAAGTAAACACACTCTACAGTTCAAATTAAACTTCTTTCTTAAAAAACAACTATGTACATTTTATTTACAAATATATAGGTATATTAATATTATTATTACTCTCATTTGAGAGTTCCATTATTACCGTCAGACCGGTTCAAAACAAACTTTACATCTACACTGAAAAGAAAATCGGAAAACAATAAAAAGGGGGTTGCCACAATGCCGACTAACAGAAAATGGCAAGCATCGCCAAGTTGGCATTCTCAACAAGGGGAATGTTCCAAGGCAGCCCCCTCTCTCCCCGTTTATCCTACGTCATAATGTCATATATCCTATTTGTTGCAAATTTTGTCTAGTTTCTGAATTTCGTAATCCTTTTCCCCTAAAACAACAAGAAATTTAAGTTAATAACAACTATTTTGGGGGGTTTTCGGGGTGGGAATTTAGGGGGTAAGTTAAAAATTCGGATTAAGCTATCCAAAAAAATTAAAGTAAACCTTATAAGGAAAGTTCGGAGGGGAGATAGGAGGGCGAATGTAAACCTGCGAGTGGTTAAGTGGAATTGCGCAACTTAGTTCACGCTGTTAGGAAATATATTTATATTTCCCTCCTATTCTTATCGTTCCATTCAACCTCTTTCATTCAACCTTTAACTTAACCTGTTCTATTTAATTTATCTTTATATAACCCTCTTTAAGTAATTTCATAATTGTCTTTAAATAAAATATAATTTAAATACTTATTTACCATTCACTCATTTAAGTTTCAATAAACTAAGTTTCTATATTTAAACAATTTTCACTATCTTTATTTCAGTGTTTAAACATTACGTTATAATAAATATACTTTCTTTATTTTTACCTTGAATCACTTCTGCATAATTTTATTTCCTTGAGCATCTGTATTTACTCATCAGCCACGTTCTTTCCGACATTACGTAATCTCTCTTTCAGCTTGTCAACAGACATCGTTCATTCAGTCTCATAAAATGAGGATTGACAGATGGCGTTGCTTGTCCAGTACACGTGTCTATCTCCAGTGGCCGATCGCTATTGGTCCGTTTTTCCCGGGATTGTTCGAGATGCCGGAAGTGGCGTTTGACTTGGCGATCAGGAGTCACGTGAGGGGGCGTTGTCGGCAAATGGAGTGAGCTATTTATATCGTTGGAGCGAGCTCATTTATAGCTTCGTTTTTCCTTTAGATACCTAGTTGCATGTTGGCTGCATAATGTTTACGCTTACTGTTTTTAAGATAGAGGATGGAATGTGATGTGCTGGATATGAGATAATGGTGTCAGTTTTACTTAGTAGTTTTTAATATAATACTCTTGCTTTTTCATTTGATATGGAGACTGCGTACAGGATTAACAATGTCAACGTAGTGCTGGATATCGCTGGATGAAAGATGGTTAACAAGCAATAACTTTTGGTGTTGAAGAATACACCTGAATATATCCATCGAATCTCTTTTAGCTTTTCCTAGAGTACAGATAGCGGGCCATCGGCGACATGTCAGTTAGTTTGTCTTTATTTATTTTATTTGAAATAGAATACTTTTCTTTACAGTAACTTTCTCTCCCTCTTTAAAAGATATTTTGGTTTGAATTATTTACGGTAATTATGTAAATGGAGATTAATCTAGTCAGCTTCCTTTTAGTAAGTGGATTGTGAACTGTAGGGTTGTAAATTGGTTCCAAAGGGGCCAGGGACGCTTTTCCCGTCTTGATGCTGCAGATCGGTCGTAGCAATAGTGGTTCGAGACCTACGCCTTCTGGAAATATGTGCGAGGTACTTGGAGTTGTTACTGACTGGCAGTATTGGGATTTTTGCAATTCCTTTGAGATCCTACAGACGGATTTCGCTAGGGGATCTCTGGAGAGGCTTGCTGCAGTTTATGATTTCATTTATGTCCCTTTTCATGTTTGCTTTAGTTCTCCTATATTTTTAACTTCTAATGGCAGTATGAAGTATTTGGAGAATTGTATTAAGCTTTTGAATATAATGAAGTTTGACTTGACTTTAAGTGACAAATCTTTTATGGAGAGAAAGATAATTTTAATGTGATTAATGGAAGATAAACCTTTTTGCTATTCATAATGTTTTAAAGATAATTTGATATTTTCTTTATTTAAAAGTTTAATGCTATTTAAAGTTAAATGAAGATAAGTAAAGTAATTGGAGTAAAAATTTTTTAACAAGTTTCTTTTTAATATTTTTGCTTTGAAATAGTTTTTAGCTTTTGGTGCTCTGGTTCATTAAACATTGATATAGAGTGATGTTTCTCTGCACGGTATTACACCAAGTGCTTATGTTAATTGGATGCTTAAGAAAACTTGAGAACTTATGTCGATTGTTTATACATCTACTTTTATCGTTATGATTTTTTAGTTTCATTTTTGTTTTTATTTTTGTTTAATAAAATTGTTATTTGTTTTTAAATCTGTTTGGTCGTTCTTTCAAAAATACTTTCTAGAATATTTCACTTTACAAATTTCTTGGGTAAACAGTTTCAGCTTAAACGCTCCATATGCGTATTATGCTTTGCTTCCTTTTTAAAGCCATTCCAATTACCTTTATTAATTGGATAACACACGCAACACCACGCGCATGTTCCGAGTCGGATCGCCCTTCCCCTTCATCCTAAGTCATAATGTCATACATCTAATTTGTTGTAAATTTTGTCTACTTTCTGAATTTCTAGATACTTTTCCCCTAAAATAATAAAAAATTGATTTTTTTAACTAAAACCTTTTTGGGCGGGCTTTTTACCAAAATTTGGGGTGGGTTGCCGGTGGGTAATTTTGGTGGGAAGTTACAAATTCGGATTCAGCGACCCAAAAAACATTAAGTAAGCCGATTTCCAGAACTACCATTAATTTTGCTACGTAAAATTCCCTATTGCCTGGACTATGGGGAATGCCTAAAACTCGATCAAGACATAAAATATAACCATAAAATTTCAAAATACAATTCTTTTCAATACGTGGATCTGAAAGCTATTCCCAAGTGGACAGAACTTTTAACCCTAACTTAACCTAAAGTAAGAATATTGTCCATAGCATTGTTATAAAACTCAGAAAGATAGCATCATTTTTAACCTAATCATTTTATACAAGCTAATTTTAAAATATGTAATTGATCTTACTTATCAATCCGAAAACAGGCGTCAATTATTACGACAGCGATGAATGAGGCCATGGTAACCGAACCGCCTATTCAAACGGCAAAGCATGGCAACGCTATTGCAGAAGATAGCCGCTGTTATATCGATAATATCATTCAATCTTCCATAATCTGGTAATATTTTTTTAAATAGGGCACGTTAGTATATTTTCAGAGGCTGCGAAGCCTGAGCGTTGGTTGGTGGGCGTAGCTCACAGGGGGCTGATCCCCATTGCAATTACATATATTTTTTAAAGTCACTTTAAAAAACTTTTCAAATTATCCAATTTAATTTGAAATTTAATTATTTACCTTTTAAAACAATTTTTGAAAATTCAAAAAAATTAAAACAGTTATTTATGAAAAAGAAAAGAAAACTGATACACAGAAAGTAAAATTAACCAATCTAAAATTAAAATTGATTCTTCAGTTTATTTAACTCATTCTGATATCTGAAAACTGTCTATCCAAAATGGTTATTAACAATTCATTTAATAATGCTAAAGGCTGATGTTAAAAATATAGCTTGCACTATTGCCAATGTACAGTTTATAATAAAATCGGGTTTATCATCCTAATATGCTATTTCTGACTACAGCTAAAATCATTGTGCGACATTTTAACCACTCAATAGCTGCATGCTCAAAATTTAAAATGGTTCAGTTGCCTTTGTCTGTGAATAAAAAAAAATATATATATTAATCATAAGATTAACTGTAATTAACCATAAGTTGGAACATATGCTAGAACATTTACCAATATAAAATAAAAATTAACACTAATTATAAATTAATAGATCTACAGATGCTTGTTATAAAATGTGATCACAAATAATAATAATATGCAACTAAAATGGCACATAGGAAAATATAAATGTCACAGAAGGGAAGTGATGGAAATATGCTTATTAAAATAAATATTTTTATGCCAATTACAGAATTTTGCACTGATGCACAACTGGGAAGCATTCATTGTAAGTACTTTCCACAAAAATGTTTAAGCATACACTTAACGGTTCTTGATAGGCTTGTATACACATCTGAATATATTCTTTCTACAAATTTATCAGAATTTAAAGTAAACCCACTAATACCCACAACAAATCGTTTATATGTAACATTCATAAACCAAATTCTAAATAATGTAAACATTAGTTTCTTAAAAAACAAACTGTGTCATTATAATGCATCTAGAAAAGGTCTCTATTAAAATGCATTATGCATTTGTTCATAATATGCCTGCAAAATTTTCCACTCAGTGAGACATTAAATTTAAACTCTATTTGATGCATCTTGAAGCTATAAAGTTAAGTTTTTTTTTTTTTTTTATGAAAAATTTCTCAAATTTTCATAGTCAAAGTATCTTGAAAATGGTACTGATAAAGATATGTAATTATATGTGTAAAATTGTTTTCAAATTATATATTCTAATTGTATTCACTTCCATAGAGTAATCTGCAACTGCTGAAAGTAATTTCACAGTTGCAATTTCGCATTAAATGAAGGTACGATGGTCAAACTTGGCTAATAAAAATAATTTCTCTTGTAGTTTTTCGATTTTAATTAAATTTATTGTTTTGCATTTATGTCATTGTTGTTCCTTTGTTTGTAATTTGTATTAATGATTTTCTTTTTAAACGATATTTTTTTTAATTAAATGACATTCTTGTTGCCAAAAACGTTTGTATGTCAAAAATATCTCAAAGTATATGAAGAAATGCATGAATCAATCAGTAAAGTGCCCTGATTATTCCAGTGTTGTTCAATTACATAATTGGTATGATCATGATTACAGAAGTGTGAGTTTACAAAAATGTAACAATTTAAATTTATTCTTATCTAATACAGCCGGCCTCGCTTAAACGAATATGTGTGGTTCCAACATCTTCTTCGATTAAGCGGGCATATTCGATTAAGTCGGGGAATTTATTCTACCTTACCACATCGTTAATAATATCTTAAAATCTAACTAATAATCTATAATAGTTAAAAAAACAATTATTTTAATTGTAAAAAAGTTTAAAAAATTTCTTTAAAAAAACGAACTACAAAATGAAACAAAAATTCTTATACTATTAAGCATTTTAATACACATTCACTTAAATTACATGATGAATATTTTGGTTTTATCCTTACCTCATTACAATTTTTTGAAAAAATCCAATACAGTTGATTGTCTATTTAATATTTTTTGCACACATTTCTGCAGTTCTTTTTCCAAATCATATAATATTTTATAATGTCCACCTTGAGCTTCAAAATGTCTTCGTATAATTGATAATGATTTCTGTACTTCACTCTAGGATGAGGAAGGATCTATTACAACTTCATTATTTTCATCTTCTTCTGTGCAAGCAGATGAGTCTCAAATTTTATAAATTCCAAAAGTTCTTGTGTAATTTGGAGTTTATCAAGCTCTTCTTGAAATTCTTGAAGATCACAAATTTCAGTTTCTGTGTCCCAACAATTATCTTCAACAGATTTAGGCTTTAAAAATTTCGCTTTTTTAAAACTGTTTTTAATTACACTAACAGGAACATTATTCCAAGCTTTGTTGCAGAAATGCATAGTAGTCAAAATGAATTTTTTTGAAAGACTGGAAAGTATTTCATTACAGTTCTCTGTTTTCAAGTCCAAAATATGGAGAAGTTCATTTATAATCTTCCGTCTATATAACGCCTTGAATGATCTTATGATTCCTTGATCAAGAGGTTGTATTTTGGCCACAGTATTTGCAGGCAAAAATTCTATTCTGGCATTATTCAGTCGAATTGAGTTCTCTGTTTTGCGACTGCCAACATTATCCATAAATAGGACAATTTTTCTATTGGCTTTTTCATGTTTAGGTCTAATTTTTTCAGCCAACTTGCAAAAATATGTTTTGTCATCCAAACATTCTGTAAATAATCATATGCAACAGGATAATTTTTTACATTTTTTAGAGATCTAGGCTGTTTGCTTTTGCCAATGAAAAGAGGTTGAAGCTTTTCTTCTCCCGTTTGATTTACATAGAGTAGCACAGTTTCGAGATCTTTACTTATTTTAAATCCGTGTAATTTTTCTTTTTTGCAATTGTTTCTTTTGACATAGCTTTATACAGTAGACTTGTTTTGTCACAATAAAAAATATTGCATAGTTTGTACTCAGCAAGAATTGGATGTAAAGTTTCTTCAATCCATTCTTCACTAACTGCATCGTTTATAGAACCCAATTCTCCATGTAGTTTCTTAAATGTTAAATTGTGTCTTTGCTGGAATCTATATAACCATACTTTAGATGCCAAAAAATTCTCATTTATAGAATCTTTCGCAATTTCTTCAGCTTTCGGCATAATCATTGCCTCATTTATTAAAGCTCCTTTGCTTCTTTTTGAATGAAACCATTTCAACACAGCATTGTCGAGATCGTCATTAGATTTTCTTTTCCGTTTTCGGTGTAGGTTTCCATTGTTTCTCCATTCTTCTTCAATGTTATCAGCATTTTTCTTAATGGTCGAGACTTGAGACTGAGAAATGTGAAACTCTTTAGCGATTTCAGTTTGTGTTTTTCTTTACTTTATGGCATTCAAAACCATATCGTACAAACTTAAATCTTTTCTTTTCTCGTTCATATTTTTTTTACTTCAGAATCTTAAAACAAACTGAATAAATAAAGTGAGAACCGAACTTTGGTCAGAACTGTCTATTTTTTCAGTGTCACAGTGCAGTAACTTAAAATATTCTACAACATCACGTGGCCAATTCGTTTTTCTCCACCGTAATCATACCTACGTAGTCTCTTTGTTTCTCTCCCTCCTCAACACCCCCTTCATTCAAGACGTCCATTGCTATGGTAAACCTGGGAAAAGTTGTTTGAATTTGACGTGATGCTCGTAACTGTACTTCATTCTCTTTCCTCTGAGAAACCTGTGTTTCGGTGTTTTGAAATTTTCGAACAAAGGGCCATTTCTAGGAAAAATATTTGTCACACCAGATTAGTCGTTATTGCATTATCCGGAGAAATTATTCGAATAAGTGGGGAATTTCAACATTGCCTGTATGGGAAAAATTTTGGTTCTAGAAGATTTTATTTCTATAAGCGGGGTATTTGTTTATCCGTTACCCGATTAAGCGGGTCCGACCGTATCTTCAAATTAAACTCTTTCTGTCAGTTTTCAACATTGTATGAAATGAATCTTAAAATTAATTTTTTATGGTTTTTTTTTTCCAAGTTCAAAAGCATTTTATCAAGAGATATATAACTAGAGATACATAACCCCAGAGGTATATAACCAGGGATTTCTGCCCCCTAAGAACTACTCTCACTTACCTACTAATCATACCTTGTGAAGTAAGAAATACTAATTTTCTCTGTTTTTAAAAGAAGGAACAAGAAAAGGGTTTCAAATGTAGAAACTCAACATTCATTGAAGAATAATAAAATATGTATATTAAAACACTTTTAATTTAATAAAATATCATTGCCCACTCCACCTAAAGAGATCCCAAAAGTGTGCAATGAAGGTAATACAATAGTCAGGTATTTAGGAGTGAAAAGGAGAGTTCTGTACAAAAGATATTCTTTGATGACCTGTCAGTGAATAGGTGGGCAGAAGAACATGTGGAAATACAGGTGAAAACTAGGGATTGACCTAATACCAAATAGTTCATTCAGTATTAGGTTATTCGGCTCGTAAACCGAATATTCGGTTTCGGCCGAATACTTAAAAGTATTCTGCTGAAATTTCCAAATAATTAATTTCTGAAAATAGGTAAAGTTTTACTACTTCTAAAAATACATGATGACCAATGCTCAGTTGATGTTACTTTAATATGCTTCAGTGATAATACATCATTTATAAAAGCAGATACATTACTACTCGTAATTATTAAGAATTTAATTTTAATTAAAGCTTATTTAAAAAAAGCTAATAACTGTAAAAATGTTTATTAGAAATTTTTAAGTGTTTGATATTCGGTGAATTTCCTACTCCGGTCAATCCCAGACTAAAAACACCTGATTCTGGAAGGAAGAAGGGGGAGAGAGGTCACTTTTAAGTTGAAAGTCTGAAGTAGAGGTTGAAAGTAGTTGCTCGTGCTGTACGCAGAGGGCACCTTGAGAAGTGTATGTATGTGCTGACTATGGACTTTACGCATGTGACGTCAGTTGCTTGGGTAAACTGAAGAGAATCAGCAAAATTCATTAAGAACATTTTAACACTGCTTCCCCTTTGTCCAGTAAACAGTTTTTTTTTAGGATACTCACAGAGGCGTGGCTGTTGCCATTTGCCATTGTTGTTTTCCTGGTAAAGTCCATTTAGCAGACTGGTATGATCTTAGAGTTGGATAAGCCTAGCTGAGTATGGTCTAAAGTAGGGATGCACAACCTGTGGCCCGCGGGCCAAAAGTGGCCCGCGATGGGGTAACGTGTGGCCTGCGAACTTCGTCAATTTATAACTGGAAAAAATTGCAATTTTTGTCCAAAATTGGCAGGAATAAAATCGTGAAATTCGTCAATTTGCGGCGGGAAAATTTGAAAATTTTGTTGGTCAAATAAGAATTGCGAATTTCGTTGATCGGGCGTGGAAAAATCGCGAATTTCGTTGATCGGGTGTGGAAAAATCGCGAATTTGGTCGATGAAGCACGGAAAAAACCGCAAATTTCGCTGATCGTGCGTGGAAAAATCGCGAGTTTTGTCGTTCGGGCACGGAACAATCACAAATTTTGTCGATCAGGCACGGGAAAATGGCAAATTTCGTTCATCGGGGACGAAAAAAATCATAAATTTTGTTGATGATGCAAGGAAAAATTGCAAATTTTCTTGACCAACTGCAGAAAAATCGTGAGTTTCGTCAGTCGCAAGAAAATATCGTGAATTTCGTCAATTTGCCGCGGGAAAAATTACCAATTTCGTCAGTGAGTTAAGATTTGGGAATTTCGTAGATCGGGAGCAGAAAAATCGCGAATTTCGTTGATCAGTTGCGGAAAAATTGCGAATTTCGTTGATCAGTTGCGGAAGAATAGCGAATTTTGTCGATAAGACTCTGAAAAATCGCGAATATCATTGATTGGACACGGAAAAATCGCGAATTTTCTCGGTCAGGCGCAGAAAAATCGCATATTTCTTAATCGGTCACCGAAAAATCGCTAATTTTGTAGTTGAAGCGTGGAAAAAATTCGCGAATTTCGCCGATAGGGCACGGCAAAGTTGGGTTAGGAATTCAATTGGGCTAGGAAAAATCGCGAGTTTTGGCGAACGGGCTCGGAAAAATCGCAAATTACATTAGTCGGGCACGGAAAAATATCGAATTTTGTCAATCAAGCGCGGGAAAATAGCAAATTTCGTTGATCGGACACGAAAATATCGTCAATATTGTTGATAATGCACGAAAAAATTGCGAATTTTCTTGGTCGACCGTGTAAAAATCGCGAGCTTCGTAAGTCGCGCGAAAAAAATCTCGTATTTCGTCAATTTGCCGCGGGAAAAAATTGCAAATTTCATCAGTCAGTTAGGAATCGTGGATTTGGTCTATCGGGTGTGGAAAAGTCGTGAATTTTGTCAATTAGGTGCGGAAAAATTGCGTGTTTCGTCTGTTTATCGGTAATTTCGTCAATTTGCCACGGGAAAAATTGCAAATTTCGTCAGTCAGTTAAGAATTGCGAATTTCGTTGATCGGGATTGGAAAAATCGCAAGCTTCATCAAACGGTCATGGAAAAATCGCGAGTATTGTCAACCGGGCTCGAAAAAATCGCAAATTTTGTTGGTTTCGCACGAAAAAATCGCGAATTTGTCTATCAGGCTCGGAAGAATCGCAAATTTCGTTGTCAGGCACAGAAAAATCGCGACTTTTCTCGACGATGCGCGGAAAATTTGAAAATGTCGTTGATTGGCTGCGGGAAAATCGCGAGTTTCGTCATATTATCACGAGAACAACTCGCAAATTTCGTCAATTTACCATTTGAAAAAATCACAAATTTCGTCAGAGTCAATTAAGAATCCCAAATTTCGTTGATCGTTCACGGAAAAATCGCGAGTTTTTGTCGATCGGGATCCAAAAATCGCGAATTTCGTTGGTCGGACACGAAAAAATCGCGCATTTTGTCGATCAGGCGCGGAAAAATAGCAAATATCGTCGATCGGCTGCAGAATAATAGGAATTTCGTCGACCAGGTGCGGTAAGATAGCGAATTTCGTCGATCGGTGCGGAAAAATCGCTAATTTTGTCGATCAGGCATGGAAAAATCTCAAATTTCGTTGATCGGGGACGGAAAAATCACAAATTTCATTGATCAGGCGCGTAAAAATCTCAAATCTTGTTGATCGGCTCTTCCTGCCCCCTTCGTTCATAAAGCTCGCATTTTTTTTCGGCACTAGCCATTTTCATGCCTATGCCTGTTTTTTAGCACTTTTAATAAAACAAAATTTACTCCCCCGAATAAAGTCCCGGAATATTTTCATTCTTTCAAATTAATCCTTGTTATATATACAAAAGTAAACTGTTGATACATCCTTGCCAACTGAATTGGATATGTTGACAGGGTAGAAGAACCTAGAGGGGTAACCCCCCCCCCCACACACACACACACACCACCACCACCTCCCCGAAATAGAATTTTCCATGTGACTGATGTGGCCCTCGACAACCCGGACATTTTTGAAAGTGGCCCTTCTCTTAAAAAGGTTGTGCACCCCTAGTCTAAAGAGATTAGAATAGCATATTTATAATGATATAATCAAGTGTGTAGATAACATCCTAATGCGTTTTTTTTATTTATTTAAACTTAGGTAGGACCTGCTATATGCAGGCCTTTAAATTAATATATTGTGTTTTACTAGGTTTTATTTTGGTTAATACCCGTACTGTGATGTATGTGACGTACTGTACGTGAACGATTTTAAGACAAATGTATTTTTAGAAATAAAAGTAAAACTTTGCTAATTTATTATACCAATGCAGAATACTGTTTTCGTAGATAAATTGTAGAAGAAAATTTTGTTGAAAAACAACAATAAATGTATTTACAAATGATGAATAAAAAAACTTTTTAGGATTATATTTAGAGATAAGCATATAACACAGACATGTGTAAAGGACCCCATGGTTTGAAATAATACTTGAGAAAAATAGGTAATAACTAAAAGTATAATATTGTGTTTTAATGTAAATATTAAAATATATTTAAATAAATCTTCCATTTTTTGATTATTTGAAGTATCCTAGCGACTGATTCCCAACCTTCTTGCATTGTCTCCTTCACATAGTGGTGGAATAAAATCAAAGTGATAGTTATCACAACACACATTATTATACAATATTTGGAAATATTACTATGCTGGATTTTAAAAATCTAGCTGCAGATTAAAAAACTGATATTTCAAACTATTGAGATGATGAATATTTTCAATTAAATTAAACATTTGAATTAAATTTAACAAAAAAACATTGTTAATTTTCAAAAATGATTGAACGCTGCACACTACAATCTAGTAAAATATGTGTCTACAACAGTTGGTAAAATAGCTAGGTATAGCTTTTGATCCTATCAAACTTATGTAACTGAACTATCTTGGCCAATTTAAACACTAATAGTGATTTAAATAATTCTTTGATTTAAAAGCTGTCAGCTTCAGCATCTTGATCCTATACATCTACCCTATATATATAAAATCCTAATGAATCGAATTGAAACGAATTTATGTAACGATTCTATGAAACAACTGATTACGTTTCCGTGGCGATTTCTCCTAAAATATGGAATACTTTGCGATGAAATTAACACCAAAATCCGTGTTGATCCACTGATCTCAAAACTGGTATTAGAATTTTAAAATTAGAATTAGTTTTCGAAATATTATTTTTTTCTAATTTTAAATACATTTTTCTAATGATGGCAACTCAAATTTTAATCATAACAGATTTTTTTTTCATATTTTAGAAAAGGTTATTTTAAATTAATTTGGCGACGAGTTTGGCCTCCCTTAAATGTATGCTAAGAAATGCATCATGTTACTTTTATTCAGAATTCAATTTGTATTTCATTATTTATTTTATTTAATACAAAACTTTCATTTAAAATTGAAACCTTTAAAATAAATGGCTTTTACTTCATTCTTTTTTTCAAAACGAAACGAAAAGAAAAATATTAGACACAGATGTCATATACTCAACGGGGTACCTAATTGGCGCCAAAATGCCGTTATTTTGCCTGACATGGTAACCCGGCTATTGTTGCTTAGTTATTAATAAATGTTTATTTGAATTTATTTTCTTTTTATTTACAAAAAATGTTATAAATTGATTTGTTCTATAGTTATAATTAAATTTTTGTTATTTCATTTTAAAAATAACAGAAAATAATTTAAAAATACATATGTAACAGGTATTTGAAAACGAGGTTTTCGCCAAATTGTCGTAAAAAAAAAAAATCACGCCAAACCCGGTGCGTATGTGACAATGCAACAAATCATGATATTTAATTTCCACTTCAAAGCAACGTTTTAATGTTATTACTTCTCCCGTCGACCAATTTCACCAAATTATACAAATTGACATATTTTTTTATTTTAAATAACAAAAGAACAAATAAATTAGTATAACATTAATTAAATTACAAATAAAACGTCGAAATAAAAATCACTTGATGGCATGAACATGTGTAACTTCCTTAAAGTCAAGTGAATGTGACATTTACGATCAACCATTATTGACATTTAATCTTATAGTTTGGCGGCAGATTTTTGGTCGATGGGATAACCAAGTAGCACAGTTTTAATTTACCACTTCAAAAATAAAAAAAATGCTAACTGGCGAGTTAAAAAAAAAGCTATTGGCGAGATTTTCACCCGGCTAACATAAAAGTACCAAGAATTATTTGTGATGATGGCAACTTTTTTGTAGTTTTATTTGAAAAAATAACTTTGATTCTTTAATCAAAATAAAAACCTTTCTTATAAAAAGCGAAGGAATCAGCCCGTATTTTATGGCAGTTACATGACTTGGACTATTATAATATAAACGAAATAATGGGGATAGAATAATATTCGGCGACTTATCACACCTTTGGCTGGCTAACATTAAAGTACCAAAATGGCCGCCTGGAATATAAAAAGCGAAGAGATCCGCCTGGAGCTGTTGATGATAGTCACATGACTTGGGCTATTATTATAGAGATTGTTTTCAATTTTTAAAACAGCGCAAAGAATAGTATTTCCTAACGATTAAAAATTTATTTTCACGTGACTGTTAAAAACAGAAAAAAAAGTTTAAAATTATTATTAAACAAGTACGTGTTAAAAGCAGGAAAATATTGAAAATTATGTCCTGAAAATTGTATTTACATGTGAATATTAAAAGGGAAAGAAACTTTAAAATAATAAATACATTAATATGCGTTTAACCCTTTCACGGACAAGGCACTTCTATTCGTAAAATCTTGAAATCAGTGAATGGCACCAGAATTTACAAACAAATTTCGAAATACAAAAATGCTTTTGTTCACTTAATAAAAGGGAAATTTTCATCCCAATATTCAGGTGCTAATGTGGCATTTAAGAATTAAAATTAAGTGATCCAAAAATGAACCACCGCCCTTGAAGGGGTTAAAGCAGCAAATTTTAGTAATTGTAGTAAATTGTATTATGTCAATCGTTTTACAACGCTGTTAAAAAATATCGAGAGACAAAGACTCTGTTTACTTAATTCATTTTATTTTAGCTTTTTTTTCAAATGTTTAACTGATCTTCTTTAACCAAACACGAAAGTAACCATTGGATTTCTTAACAGCAACTGATTCTACCTTAAATTTTTGCAATCAAAGGGAATTGAATGGAAACCCTTTTACAGGGAGATCGCTACAGGTTTTTTCAGTATAATTCAATCTTCTCTAATCTTTTTAAAACCGATCAGATTAGCGTGCTTTTAGATTCTACAGTGTCTGAATGGGGGGTTGGTGAGCGTAGTTTGCAGGGGGCAGAGCCCCCTAGTTTTTCTATAAAACTAGCAGTTTTCATGCTTTTATACGAAATAAATTTTCCTGGATAAGCCAAGAAAATGAGAAGGACACAATAAATTCAGTACCGTCAGTGGCAGCATCAGTGGCATTTTATAAAATAGAGACATTGTTATAACTAAGTATTAGTGTAAAAAATGTCTTCAATATTTCAGAAATGCACCACATTACTTTCATCCCCCCCCCCCCTCAGTTTATAGAACTTTTGCCATTTTCATATAATAATATACATAAAACTTAGCTCTGACTTTTGGAAACATCTTGTGCAGATGCTAGAATTACTGCATCTACTTGCCATTTTTCATGCACATTTTTGACATTTCTTCATTGCTAAAAGCAAGATGTACAAAAAATATGCAAGGGTTGTGTATATGTACTTACTGGCAGGCTACGCCCTCTGCTCTGGTCATTTTTTTCCGAAAAAACCTTGTGTCAATTGAAATGGCGAATTTGGACTTGTATTTTAAAACAATAAGGTCCTTCTGCCTTCCCTTACTAAAAACGATGCGAACGGCATTGTGATATAATTATCGTTTTGCTTAAGACAACATTTGGGCTATTAAGAAGCAACTGTTTTACTTCATCCTTTATATTAGGATTTGGCAAGGAAATGAGAATATTAAGACAAAGTGAATTAAAATGCTTTCTTGTCACCACACTACTAAATTAGTGAGCATTATAATGATTGCAGCGATTGACCATTGAACTTAAATAATGTGCTGTTGGTTAATTTTTGTTTATTAATTCTTGAATTCCAGAATGTTTGGTGCTATGTGTGGTTCTGGTTGCTTAAATACAGTCTCGCTTTGTGTTGCATAACATTTCACAATAAACATCCTCTTCTGGCAGGCCTACTACGATTTTCCATCTTTGGATTTCAGCAGAGCAGAGACAGTCAAAAATGTAATACAATATTTTTTAAATTAATTTTTCAACTACTTTTCAGCAGTGAAATAACGCTTGAAATTGTTGAATATTAAAGACGTGAATTATCACAATGCTAACTAAGCGCTTAGTTAGCATTGTGATAATTCATGTCTTTAATATGTAATACAATATTTGTGGACAATTGACAGTCTCTAACTTTCATATTTGAAAAAAAAATAAAGCTTAAAAAATGGATTTTTAATGTTGAATTATTTGATTAAAAATAAAAAATGTCATTGCTTTTTCATTTTATAGACCAATTGCTTTCATGTAAACATTAATCTGAAAAAAAAAAAATGATGAGTTGTTTTTTTAGAAAAAGAAACTTTTAGCATTTATCGAATAAAATCTTTCATAATTGGCTTCATAACCAAGGTTCATGTCAAACATTAGAAGTGCTTGAAATGATATGGTTACAAATGTACCAGAGTAAGTTACTGAACATTGTTAATTATATACCAAACTACATTCCATTAAATAATGTCAAATTACTGTTGACTCAATTATAGATCTTTCACCAACAGAACTTCATATATTAAATAAAACTGACAGTGATTAATAAAACTAATTAATTAAGACTTTAAATAATATTCATTTTCATGAGTTCTTGAACCGAAGATTTTCTTTGTATTTTTCAATGAGCATAATACTATGGATAAATAGATATGCTTGCTGCCTCCTTTATATTCAAGATTAAGTTATTCTTCAGTCTGTTGCTTTAGATAACCCTATGATGAAAACAATTCTTAATTTGTCACTATGTTTAGCGGCTAGGTTGTGCATCAGTAGAATTTGCTTTATAATGATCAAAATTTCATCTAATTAAGGGGACTTGGAAAGCCCTATCTCCGCCATGTTAAATTCACCAACTTTATGTACCTTTTTCTCAGAAATGGTGAAAGATAGAGGTCTAGGTTTTTTAGAGTACTTAAAATAACATGATTTACATATTTTAACAAACCATTTTCTTTCTAAGTGAAACTCGACATTAACTATTTATTCAAAGTCATTCTTAAATTAGCATTTTTGGTAAGATTTCACTGCTTAAAATAAATAATTCTCAACAAATCATTAAATCCCTGTATTAAAGTATACAGTATATCATTCTATAAGTATTAAATAGAAATCTGAGTTTTTAAGTTTAATAGATATTGAAAAAAAGAAACATAAACATGAAAAATCTTAAGTTTTCAGAAAAAGTCACTTAAAGATTTAAATGGCCATTAAGCTGTGAAGTACTCCTAGAAAGAATAATTAATTTCA
Source organism: Maratus speciosus (assembly GCA_963932465.1). NCBI lineage: Eukaryota > Metazoa > Arthropoda > Arachnida > Araneae > Salticidae > Maratus > Maratus speciosus. The sequence continues at coordinate 71,657,835 of OZ010797.1, read as the reverse complement.
ACACTTATTTTTTTAATACATAAACATGTGTGACACATCGTTGGAAAGATAAAAGGTACTATTTAATGATATAAAAAGTAAAAATCGATTTTTTAGTTGAATTTTGCTTTTCTTGTTCCCTTAAAATTTCAGATATATTTTCCTGTCTAGATTGAAATAATAAATCAACAAAGATGGTTAATAGAAAATAAGTCCTGGGAATATTCTGTAATATAAAGTTCTTCGGGATTATTAACTGTCTTTTTTTCTTTCTGAATTAGGCGAAGCCTGTACCAGTTCTCATGAGAAGAAAGTTGTTCAGGACCTCAGGGAATTATTTCTTCTGAAAGAAGATTGTGACGTCATCATCAAAGTCAAAGGTTTGGAAATCCCGGCACACAGGGTGATCCTGAAGGCCCGCTCTCCAGTTTTTGCCTCCACCTTTCGACATGATATGAAGGAGAGTGCCACTGGCATTGTAGAAATCGAAGACTGTGATCCTACCTCTTTTTCAGATTTCTTGCGTTTCCTTTACTGCGGAGACATCAAAATGATTTCCCAAGAAAATGTCTTTGGCCTTTTCACAGCAGCTGATAAATATGAAGTACTGGATCTCAAAGCAAAGTGCCTGACGTTCATGAAAAAGAACGTGAGCGTCGACACATTTTGTGAAACCATCACCTTGGCTTTGCGGCATTCAGAAACTGAACTGGTCGCCTTAGCAACTGATTTCTTTGTTAGGAATGCCAAGGAAATTCTTCTGACTGTCAAGTGGCAGACATTTGCGGTCGAAAATCCTACGCAGAGTAACGAGTTGGTGATCAAATTTGTAGAATCTGTTAAGCACTTAAATGCATGAATTCTTGCCAGTGTCTGAATGTAACATGGGTTAAAAGGGCCTTGGACCTGACATTCCTGACTTTAGGGACTAAACTCGGATCTTCTCTGAACATCTTTGTTTTTCTCTTTGTTGGCTTACATTTATATTGAAACTGATAAACAATATTTATAAAAATATTTGAAACCCTAGAATTTTTTAACAAGTGAGAGGTCCAGATTCTTTCTATTTCTTTCGCTGTGAAAGCACATAATTCTTATTTACAAAGTTACATTGTTTGTCAATGGTGTCATGATGAAAATTTTGTATAAAGGTTGTTAAATGATTTTTTTTTCTGGTTTTGTATTTGCTTGTCAAAATGTTGTGATTGTTTTAATAATTTTTAATAATTTACATGAATTGATATATAAATTAGTTTAAACATATTTATACCTCAGTTTTTCTGTTTCTGAGAAACAATGTGGCCAGAGATTTTTTTTTTTTTTTACAAACCTATAATAAAAATAGAATGATTTCTTGATACTAATTTCTGAAGCCACTCACAAATCTGAAAGGGAAGAACATTTCTTTTCTGGTGTATACAGTACAGCAATCCTATTGACGGAAAAAGTGTTGTTTTTTCATGAAGTCTAATTCTATTATGATTATATATGTAAATATCAGATACACAATAAAACATATGATATAAATCTATAAAGGTAAGTAAAAAATGCTTACCGATCCAAGGTAGGCCGCCTTCTTTAGAATCAGAATTCTTTTCGCTGAGAACATATTCGTCAATTAGAATAATTCACTCGAATAGTCGTAAATGAAGTAAACATCTCTTTCATTTTAGATTATTTATATGGCTAACTTATACAAAAGAATATTTACATTATATACATAAGATGAATTAATCTCGAATTCGGTTTATTGGGGAAAAAAACCCACATCTCAAAATCGTTCTTCTTTCGTTCGTTCTTAAAAACAAAAGTTTCTGTTGCCAAACGACAAAAATAAATAGTCCTCATTCGAAGGGAAAACGTCCATGGAGGTCCAGAGGTGCCAAGTTCGCACTAATCTTCTGTAATGCGAAGATTAATTTAACCCAGTTTAACAAAGTTTCGAACCAGAAAAATTATTTGATGAATCTTTATTTATATGATTCCAGTTTTCTACGTGGAACTTATTTAATTTCATCTCTGAAAAAAAATTCCGGTACGAAATGTATTAAACCAGGGTTAAATTAACCCACATATTACAGAGGATTAGTGGCAACTTGGCACCTATGGGTAAAACTAATGAAAAAGATACAAACGATTCCACAAAAGTTGTTTTATCCTTACATGTAAATGAAGCAAAACTCACAGATTTATGGTGATTAGACACTTTAGGAATTCTTGATCCAGGTGACAAAGGTTCTAGTTTAGAACTCGAACAAGCCGTAAAAGAACATTTCAATAAAAATATTCATATAAACAATGAAGGACGTTATCAGGTTAGTCTTCCATGGATTGTTGGTCACCCCCCTCTCTCCAGTGCTCGGAAAATTGCAGAATGTAGATTAAAAAACTGCGTAGATTCATTAAAGAAATCCGGCAATTTAGCTGCCTATGAAGCGGTATTTAATGAGTGGCTTCAAGAGGGCATTATTGAGGAAGTCGAATCAACTCCAGGAACGGAAGCTGAATTTTTTCTGCCACACAGAGCAGTAATAAAAGAAAATTCCACTACCCGAATACGCCCTGTTTTTGATGGGTCCACTAGGGAAAAAGGCTCACCCTCTATTAACGATTGTTTGTTGAAAGGCCCCAATTTAGTAAAACTTATCCCTTCATTGATAAATCGGTTCCGATTGAAGAAAATTGGTGTAATATCAGACATAAGAAAAGCATTTTTACAGATTTGCTTAAATGAAAATGACAGAGCATTTTTAAGATTTTTATGGTGGAAGGAGGGAAATTCTGAAGAAAGGAAAATTTTCCAAAATCGAAGAGTTGTTTTCGGGCTTACATGCAGTCCCTATTTATTGGGAGCAACTTTGCAACACCACTTAAAAAAGTCAGCCCCCTCTATGCAGGAAATAGTTTCTAAACTTTCAGAATCCTTTTATATTGACAATTGTGTCACTAGTGTTGACAATGAAGAGCAACTCAATAATTTTATAACAGAGTCAAAATACATTCTCAGCCAAGCTAAATTTGACCTCAGAGGTTGGGAACACAGTTACTCTAACTCCTCAATGAAACCAGATTTTTCCTTAGAAAACAAAATTGTCCCAGTTTTAGGCCTACGATGGCTATTACCCTCAGATGTTCTTTCCATAGATGTAAGGGAAATTAATAAAGATGATGAACCCATCACTAAAAGGAAAATATTGTCGGAAGTTCATAAAATTTTTGACCCCATCGGTTATACCTGTCCAGTAACTCTTTTCTCCAAAATACTTCTACAAGATTTGTGGAAAAAGAAAATAACTTGGGATTCTGAATTACCAACTCCGATTGCCCAAAAATTTCAGAAATGGAAAAATCAATTGAGCTCACTTAAAGATATTGCTATACCTAGATGTTTAATAAGCGACCCAGATAACATCGGTGATTTAAGTTTGCATGTATTCTGTGACGCAAGTAAGGTAGCTTATGCTACATGCATATATTTACGAAATGAGAATGAAAAATCAACATCCTGTCAACTGATCCAAGCACGATGCAGAGTAAGCCCGCTAAAATGTGTTACCATCCCCAGACTTGAACTCCTCGCATGTACGATTGGTGCACGATTATCTAAAGGGGTTAAGTCCGACTTAAAATTAGAAAATCTTCCAACTATTTTCTGGACAGATTCTAGTAATGCGCTGTACTGGATAAAAAGAAATGAAAACTGGGCTCCATTCGTATACAATCGTGTTAAAGAAATTCGATCTCTTAGTAATCCAGAAAATTGGCACTATGTGCCTGGAACTCTTAATCCAGCCGATCTACCTTCCCGAGGATGTTCCGCGGAATCCCTTAAACAATCCCTCTGGTGGGAGGGACCAGATTGGTTGAAAAAACCTCAAGAATTTTGGCCAAAAAGTAGTTTGAATCCCAATTTTGAAATAATTAACTCTGAAAAAAGAAAGACAGTTGTCAGTGCAGTAAATATCCCTCAAACTCCAATTGAGTTATATGAAAATACATCTTCATATTTGAAAATGATAAAAGTTACTGCCTGGATGTATAGATTTTTTGGAAATATCAAAAAGACACCAAATGAGTGAAATTTATAGAAAATTTTAACATCTGAGGAAATAAATCACGCAGAACACGTCGTATTGAAATATGCTCAGAGGTATTTACTAAGTGAATCTAAACCATGTTACACCTCCTTACAGACTTTTACTGATGAGCAAGGTCTAATTCGAGTAAAAACACGAATTTCTATGCGAAAAGATTTCATTCTTTCCGGTATCCAATAGTTCTGCTTTTCGATCATAATGTTACCTATTCGCTCATAAGAAGAAAACATATTGAACTTTTTCATGTAGGAATACAAATTGTAATGTCGGTTTTGCGCGAACAATTTTTGGGTATTAAGATGCAGGCGTACAGTTCGAAAAATTATAAAAAATTGCATGACATGCAGGCGATGCGCTGCCTCACCCGCTGAGACACCTACTGCCCCTCTCCCTGAAGAACGAGTCAAAGATGCTTCAATTTTTGAAAGTGTTGGTCTAGATTTATGCAGACCGTTATTTTTAAGGAATGTCTTGAAAGTTTGGATAGTTCTTTTTACATGCGCCATATTTCGTGCAATTCATCTTGAATTGGTATCTTCACTTTCAACGGAAAATCTTCTATTAGCTATGAGAAGATTTATCTCAAGAAGAGGGAGACCCTCTATTATTATTTCTGATAACGGAAGAAATCTAGTGAAAGCATCATCAGAATTGAAGTCTATCAATTTTGAAAGCTTGCAAAATTTTGCTATTGAACGAAAAATACAGTGGAAATTTAATCCACCTTCAGCTCCCTTCAGGGACCCACCTTCAGGGAGGTTTTTTTGAGTGCATGATAGGAATGTTAAAAGGTATTTTACGAAGAGTGCTTGGAAAGGCCAGCCTAAATTATGAAGAATTATACACCGTGTTATGTGATGCGGAAAGTGTAATCAATTCTAGACCGCCGACATATATCGCAGATGACGATGATCTTGACCCTCTTACCCCTGCGATGTTCTTGCAAGATATCAAAGATTCGAGAGTTCCTGAATTTAACATAATTGATTCTTCAAAAATGAAAAGAAGATTTGCTTATCAGCAAAAAATCCGAGAAGATCTTAGAAAACGCTTTAGAATAGAATACCTGGGGCAACTTCGAGAAAATGCAGGAAGAAATAGGGAAACTGAGTTAAAAAAAGACGATATTGTCTTAATTGAGGACGATAATTCAAAACGTATTAATTGGACTTTGGGAAAAATTGAAGAACTATATCCGGCAAAGACGGAAAATTCTGCCAGAGTCTTCAGATCCTGTCTCTGTAGTTGAACCTTTGGATAACGTCTCTGTTCCTGCTCCTGAGCCCGAGTCATCAGATCCTGTCTCTGTAGCTGACCCTTTGAATAGCGTTCCTGCTCCTGTGCCAGTGTCTTCAGATTCCTCTTCTGTAGCTGATCCTCTGGATATCACTCCTACTCCTGTGCACCAGTCTTCCATACCTGAGGATGACAATCGACGATCTCGAGCTGGTAGAAAACTGAAACAGCCGCAGCGACTAAATCTATGAACTTTTGAGCTTCATCATCCTGAACCTCAAAGGTGGGAGGATATTACAAAACACGACCTCCATGGACATTTTCTCCCGACCTCCATGGACGTTTTCCCTTCGAATGAGGACTATTTATTTTTGTCGTTTGGCAACAGAAACTTTTGTTTTTAAGAACGAACGAAAGAAGAACGATTTTGAGATGTGGGTTTTTTTCCCCAATAAACCGAATTCGAGATTAATTCATCTTATGTATATAATGTAAATATTCTTTTGTATAAGTTAGCCATATAAATAATCTAAAATGAAAGAGATGTTTACTTCATTTACGACTATTCGAGTGAATTATTCTAATTGACGAATATGTTCTCAGCGAAAAGAATTCTGATTCTAAAGAAGGCGGCCTACCTTGGATCGGTAAGCATTTTTTACTTACCTTTATAGATTTATATCATATGTTTTATTGTGTATCTGATATTTACATATATAATCATAATAGAATTAGACTTCATGAAAAAACAACACTTTTTCCGTCAATAGGATTGCTGTACTGTATACACCAGAAAAGAAATGTTCTTCCCTTTCAGATTTGTGAGTGGCTTCAGAAATTAGTATCAAGAAATCATTCTATTTTTATTATAGGTTTGTAAAAAAAAAAAAAAATCTCTGGCCACATTGTTTCTCAGAAACAGAAAAACTGAGGTATAAATATGTTTAAACTAATTTATATATCAATTCATGTAAATTATTAAAAATTATTAAAACAATCACAACATTTTGACAAGCAAATACAAAACCAGAAAAAAAAATCATTTAACAACCTTTATACAAAATTTTCATCATGACACCATTGACAAACAATGTAACTTTGTAAATAAGAATTATGTGCTTTCACAGCGAAAGAAATAGAAAGAATCTGGACCTCTCACTTGTTAAAAAATTCTAGGGTTTCAAATATTTTTATAAATATTGTTTATCAGTTTCAATATAAATGTAAGCCAACAAAGAGAAAAACAAAGATGTTCAGAGAAGATCCGAGTTTAGTCCCTAAAGTCAGGAATGTCAGGTCCAAGGCCCTTTTAACCCATGTTACATTCAGACACTGGCAAGAATTCATGCATTTAAGTGCTTAACAGATTCTACAAATTTGATCACCAACTCGTTACTCTGCGTAGGATTTTCGACCGCAAATGTCTGCCACTTGACAGTCAGAAGAATTTCCTTGGCATTCCTAACAAAGAAATCAGTTGCTAAGGCGACCAGTTCAGTTTCTGAATGCCGCAAAGCCAAGGTGATGGTTTCACAAAATGTGTCGACGCTCACGTTCTTTTTCATGAACGTCAGGCACTTTGCTTTGAGATCCAGTACTTCATATTTATCAGCTGCTGTGAAAAGGCCAAAGACATTTTCTTGGGAAATCATTTTGATGTCTCCGCAGTAAAGGAAACGCAAGAAATCTGAAAAAGAGGTAGGATCACAGTCTTCGATTTCTACAATGCCAGTGGCACTCTCCTTCATATCATGTCGAAAGGTGGAGGCAAAAACTGGAGAGCGGGCCTTCAGGATCACCCTGTGTGCCGGGATTTCCAAACCTTTGACTTTGATGATGACGTCACAATCTTCTTTCAGAAGAAATAATTCCCTGAGGTCCTGAACAACTTTCTTCTCATGAGAACTGGTACAGGCTTCGCCTAATTCAGAAAGAAAAAAAGACAGTTAATAATCCCGAAGAACTTTATATTACAGAATATTCCCAGGACTTATTTTCTATTAACCATCTTTGTTGATTTATTATTTCAATCTAGACAGGAAAATATATCTGAAATTTTAAGGGAACAAGAAAAGCAAAATTCAACTAAAAAATCGATTTTTACTTTTTATATCATTAAATAGTACCTTTTATCTTTCCAACGATGTGTCACACATGTTTATGTATTAAAAAAATAAGTGTTGAAATTAATTATTCTTTCTAGGAGTACTTCACAGCTTAATGGCCATTTAAATCTTTAAGTGACTTTTTCTGAAAACTTAAGATTTTTCATGTTTATGTTTCTTTTTTTCAATATCTATTAAACTTAAAAACTCAGATTTCTATTTAATACTTATAGAATGATATACTGTATACTTTAATACAGGGATTTAATGATTTGTTGAGAATTATTTATTTTAAGCAGTGAAATCTTACCAAAAATGCTAATTTAAGAATGACTTTGAATAAATAGTTAATGTCGAGTTTCACTTAGAAAGAAAATGGTTTGTTAAAATATGTAAATCATGTTATTTTAAGTACTCTAAAAAACCTAGACCTCTATCTTTCACCATTTCTGAGAAAAAGGTACATAAAGTTGGTGAATTTAACATGGCGGAGATAGGGCTTTCCAAGTCCCCTTAATTAGATGAAATTTTGATCATTATAAAGCAAATTCTACTGATGCACAACCTAGCCGCTAAACATAGTGACAAATTAAGAATTGTTTTCATCATAGGGTTATCTAAAGCAACAGACTGAAGAATAACTTAATCTTGAATATAAAGGAGGCAGCAAGCATATCTATTTATCCATAGTATTATGCTCATTGAAAAATACAAAGAAAATCTTCGGTTCAAGAACTCATGAAAATGAATATTATTTAAAGTCTTAATTAATTAGTTTTATTAATCACTGTCAGTTTTATTTAATATATGAAGTTCTGTTGGTGAAAGATCTATAATTGAGTCAACAGTAATTTGACATTATTTAATGGAATGTAGTTTGGTATATAATTAACAATGTTCAGTAACTTACTCTGGTACATTTGTAACCATATCATTTCAAGCACTTCTAATGTTTGACATGAACCTTGGTTATGAAGCCAATTATGAAAGATTTTATTCGATAAATGCTAAAAGTTTCTTTTTCTAAAAAAACAACTCATCATTTTTTTTTTTTCAGATTAATGTTTACATGAAAGCAATTGGTCTATAAAATGAAAAAGCAATGACATTTTTTATTTTTAATCAAATAATTCAACATTAAAAATCCATTTTTTAAGCTTTATTTTTTTTCAAATATGAAAGTTAGAGACTGTCAATTGTCCACAAATATTGTATTACATATTAAAGACATGAATTATCACAATGCTAACTAAGCGCTTAGTTAGCATTGTGATAATTCACGTCTTTAATATTCAACAATTTCAAGCGTTATTTCACTGCTGAAAAGTAGTTGAAAAATTAATTTAAGAAATATTGTATTACATTTTTGACTGACTCTGCTCTGCTGAAATCCAAAGATGGAAAATCGTAGTAGGCCTGCCAGAAGAGGATGTTTATTGTGAAATGTTATGCAACACAAAGCGAGACTGTATTTAAGCAACCAGAACCACACATAGCACCAAACATTCTGGAATTCAAGAATTAATAAACAAAAATTAACCAACAGCACATTATTTAAGTTCAATGGTCAATCGCTGCAATCATTATAATGCTCACTAATTTAGTAGTGTGGTGACAAGAAAGCATTTTAATTCACTTTGTCTTAATATTCTCATTTCCTTGCCAAATCCTAATATAAAGGATGAAGTAAAACAGTTGCTTCTTAATAGCCCAAATGTTGTCTTAAGCAAAACGATAATTATATCACAATGCCGTTCGCATCGTTTTTAGTAAGGGAAGGCAGAAGGACCTTATTGTTTTAAAATACAAGTCCAAATTCGCCATTTCAATTGACACAAGGTTTTTTCGGAAAAAAATGACCAGAGCAGAGGGCGTAGCCTGCCAGTAAGTACATATACACAACCCTTGCATATTTTTTGTACATCTTGCTTTTAGCAATGAAGAAATGTCAAAAATGTGCATGAAAAATGGCAAGTAGATGCAGTAATTCTAGCATCTGCACAAGATGTTTCCAAAAGTCAGAGCTAAGTTTTATGTATATTATTATATGAAAATGGCAAAAGTTCTATAAACTGAGGGGGGGGGGGGATGAAAGTAATGTGGTGCATTTCTGAAATATTGAAGACATTTTTTACACTAATACTTAGTTATAACAATGTCTCTATTTTATAAAATGCCACTGATGCTGCCACTGACGGTACTGAATTTATTGTGTCCTTCTCATTTTCTTGGCTTATCCAGGAAAATTTATTTCGTATAAAAGCATGAAAACTGCTAGTTTTATAGAAAAACTAGGGGGCTCTGCCCCCTGCAAACTACGCTCACCAACCCCCCATTCAGACACTGTAGAATCTAAAAGCACGCTAATCTGATCGGTTTTAAAAAGATTAGAGAAGATTGAATTATACTGAAAAAACCTGTAGCGATCTCCCTGTAAAAGGGTTTCCATTCAATTCCCTTTGATTGCAAAAATTTAAGGTAGAATCAGTTGCTGTTAAGAAATCCAATGGTTACTTTCGTGTTTGGTTAAAGAAGATCAGTTAAACATTTGAAAAAAAAGCTAAAATAAAATGAATTAAGTAAACAGAGTCTTTGTCTCTCGATATTTTTTAACAGCGTTGTAAAACGATTGACATAATACAATTTACTACAATTACTAAAATTTGCTGCTTTAACCCCTTCAAGGGCGGTGGTTCATTTTTGGATCACTTAATTTTAATTCTTAAATGCCACATTAGCACCTGAATATTGGGATGAAAATTTCCCTTTTATTAAGTGAACAAAAGCATTTTTGTATTTCGAAATTTGTTTGTAAATTCTGGTGCCATTCACTGATTTCAAGATTTTACGAATAGAAGTGCCTTGTCCGTGAAAGGGTTAAACGCATATTAATGTATTTATTATTTTAAAGTTTCTTTCCCTTTTAATATTCACATGTAAATACAATTTTCAGGACATAATTTTCAATATTTTCCTGCTTTTAACACGTACTTGTTTAATAATAATTTTAAACTTTTTTTTCTGTTTTTAACAGTCACGTGAAAATAAATTTTTAATCGTTAGGAAATACTATTCTTTGCGCTGTTTTAAAAATTGAAAACAATCTCTATAATAATAGCCCAAGTCATGTGACTATCATCAACAGCTCCAGGCGGATCTCTTCGCTTTTTATATTCCAGGCGGCCATTTTGGTACTTTAATGTTAGCCAGCCAAAGGTGTGATAAGTCGCCGAATATTATTCTATCCCCATTATTTCGTTTATATTATAATAGTCCAAGTCATGTAACTGCCATAAAATACGGGCTGATTCCTTCGCTTTTTATAAGAAAGGTTTTTATTTTGATTAAAGAATCAAAGTTATTTTTTCAAATAAAACTACAAAAAAGTTGCCATCATCACAAATAATTCTTGGTACTTTTATGTTAGCCGGGTGAAAATCTCGCCAATAGCTTTTTTTTTAACTCGCCAGTTAGCATTTTTTTTATTTTTGAAGTGGTAAATTAAAACTGTGCTACTTGGTTATCCCATCGACCAAAAATCTGCCGCCAAACTATAAGATTAAATGTCAATAATGGTTGATCGTAAATGTCACATTCACTTGACTTTAAGGAAGTTACACATGTTCATGCCATCAAGTGATTTTTATTTCGACGTTTTATTTGTAATTTAATTAATGTTATACTAATTTATTTGTTCTTTTGTTATTTAAAATAAAAAAATATGTCAATTTGTATAATTTGGTGAAATTGGTCGACGGGAGAAGTAATAACATTAAAACGTTGCTTTGAAGTGGAAATTAAATATCATGATTTGTTGCATTGTCACATACGCACCGGGTTTGGCGTGATTTTTTTTTTTTACGACAATTTGGCGAAAACCTCGTTTTCAAATACCTGTTACATATGTATTTTTAAATTATTTTCTGTTATTTTTAAAATGAAATAACAAAAATTTAATTATAACTATAGAACAAATCAATTTATAACATTTTTTGTAAATAAAAAGAAAATAAATTCAAATAAACATTTATTAATAACTAAGCAACAATAGCCGGGTTACCATGTCAGGCAAAATAACGGCATTTTGGCGCCAATTAGGTACCCCGTTGAGTATATGACATCTGTGTCTAATATTTTTCTTTTCGTTTCGTTTTGAAAAAAAGAATGAAGTAAAAGCCATTTATTTTAAAGGTTTCAATTTTAAATGAAAGTTTTGTATTAAATAAAATAAATAATGAAATACAAATTGAATTCTGAATAAAAGTAACATGATGCATTTCTTAGCATACATTTAAGGGAGGCCAAACTCGTCGCCAAATTAATTTAAAATAACCTTTTCTAAAATATGAAAAAAAAATCTGTTATGATTAAAATTTGAGTTGCCATCATTAGAAAAATGTATTTAAAATTAGAAAAAAATAATATTTCGAAAACTAATTCTAATTTTAAAATTCTAATACCAGTTTTGAGATCAGTGGATCAACACGGATTTTGGTGTTAATTTCATCGCAAAGTATTCCATATTTTAGGAGAAATCGCCACGGAAACGTAATCAGTTGTTTCATAGAATCGTTACATAAATTCGTTTCAATTCGATTCATTAGGATTTTATATATATAGGGTAGATGTATAGGATCAAGATGCTGAAGCTGACAGCTTTTAAATCAAAGAATTATTTAAATCACTATTAGTGTTTAAATTGGCCAAGATAGTTCAGTTACATAAGTTTGATAGGATCAAAAGCTATACCTAGCTATTTTACCAACTGTTGTAGACACATATTTTACTAGATTGTAGTGTGCAGCGTTCAATCATTTTTGAAAATTAACAATGTTTTTTTGTTAAATTTAATTCAAATGTTTAATTTAATTGAAAATATTCATCATCTCAATAGTTTGAAATATCAGTTTTTTAATCTGCAGCTAGATTTTTAAAATCCAGCATAGTAATATTTCCAAATATTGTATAATAATGTGTGTTGTGATAACTATCACTTTGATTTTATTCCACCACTATGTGAAGGAGACAATGCAAGAAGGTTGGGAATCAGTCGCTAGGATACTTCAAATAATCAAAAAATGGAAGATTTATTTAAATATATTTTAATATTTACATTAAAACACAATATTATACTTTTAGTTATTACCTATTTTTCTCAAGTATTATTTCAAACCATGGGGTCCTTTACACATGTCTGTGTTATATGCTTATCTCTAAATATAATCCTAAAAAGTTTTTTTATTCATCATTTGTAAATACATTTATTGTTGTTTTTCAACAAAATTTTCTTCTACAATTTATCTACGAAAACAGTATTCTGCATTGGTATAATAAATTAGCAAAGTTTTACTTTTATTTCTAAAAATACATTCGTCTTAAAATCGTTCACGTACAGTACGTCACATACATCACAGTACGGGTATTAACCAAAATAAAACCTAGTAAAACACAATATATTAATTTAAAGGCCTGCATATAGCAGGTCCTACCTAAGTTTAAATAAATAAAAAAAACGCATTAGGATGTTATCTACACACTTGATTATATCATTATAAATATGCTATTCTAATCTCTTTAGACTAGGGGTGCACAACCTTTTTAAGAGAAGGGCCACTTTCAAAAATGTCCGGGTTGTCGAGGGCCACATCAGTCACATGGAAAATTCTATTTCGGGGAGGTGGTGGTGGTGTGTGTGTGTGTGTGTGGGGGGGGGTTACCCCTCTAGGTTCTTCTACCCTGTCAACATATCCAATTCAGTTGGCAAGGATGTATCAACAGTTTACTTTTGTATATATAACAAGGATTAATTTGAAAGAATGAAAATATTCCGGGACTTTATTCGGGGGAGTAAATTTTGTTTTATTAAAAGTGCTAAAAAACAGGCATAGGCATGAAAATGGCTAGTGCCGAAAAAAAATGCGAGCTTTATGAACGAAGGGGGCAGGAAGAGCCGATCAACAAGATTTGAGATTTTTACGCGCCTGATCAATGAAATTTGTGATTTTTCCGTCCCCGATCAACGAAATTTGAGATTTTTCCATGCCTGATCGACAAAATTAGCGATTTTTCCGCACCGATCGACGAAATTCGCTATCTTACCGCACCTGGTCGACGAAATTCCTATTATTCTGCAGCCGATCGACGATATTTGCTATTTTTCCGCGCCTGATCGACAAAATGCGCGATTTTTTCGTGTCCGACCAACGAAATTCGCGATTTTTGGATCCCGATCGACAAAAACTCGCGATTTTTCCGTGAACGATCAACGAAATTTGGGATTCTTAATTGACTCTGACGAAATTTGCGATTTTTTCCAATGGTAAATTGACGAAATTTGCGAGTTGTTCTCGTGATAATATGACGAAACTCGCGATTTTCCCGCAGCCAATCAACGACATTTTCAAATTTTCCGCGCATCGTCGAGAAAAGTCGCGATTTTTCTGTGCCTGACAACGAAATTTGCGATTCTTCCGAGCCTGATAGACAAATTCGCGATTTTTTCGTGCGAAACCAACAAAATTTGCGATTTTTTCGAGCCCGGTTGACAATACTCGCGATTTTTCCATGACCGTTTGATGAAGCTTGCGATTTTTCCAATCCCGATCAACGAAATTCGCAATTCTTAACTGACTGACGAAATTTGCAATTTTTCCCGTGGCAAATTGACGAAATTACCGATAAACAGACGAAACACGCAATTTTTCCGCACCTAATTGACAAAATTCACGACTTTTCCACACCCGATAGACCAAATCCACGATTCCTAACTGACTGATGAAATTTGCAATTTTTTCCCGCGGCAAATTGACGAAATACGAGATTTTTTTCGCGCGACTTACGAAGCTCGCGATTTTTACACGGTCGACCAAGAAAATTCGCAATTTTTTCGTGCATTATCAACAATATTGACGATATTTTCGTGTCCGATCAACGAAATTTGCTATTTTCCCGCGCTTGATTGACAAAATTCGATATTTTTCCGTGCCCGACTAATGTAATTTGCGATTTTTCCGAGCCCGTTCGCCAAAACTCGCGATTTTTCCTAGCCCAATTGAATTCCTAACCCAACTTTGCCGTGCCCTATCGGCGAAATTCGCGAATTTTTTCCACGCTTCAACTACAAAATTAGCGATTTTTCGGTGACCGATTAAGAAATATGCGATTTTTCTGCGCCTGACCGAGAAAATTCGCGATTTTTCCGTGTCCAATCAATGATATTCGCGATTTTTCAGAGTCTTATCGACAAAATTCGCTATTCTTCCGCAACTGATCAACGAAATTCGCAATTTTTCCGCAACTGATCAACGAAATTCGCGATTTTTCTGCTCCCGATCTACGAAATTCCCAAATCTTAACTCACTGACGAAATTGGTAATTTTTCCCGCGGCAAATTGACGAAATTCACGATATTTTCTTGCGACTGACGAAACTCACGATTTTTCTGCAGTTGGTCAAGAAAATTTGCAATTTTTCCTTGCATCATCAACAAAATTTATGATTTTTTTCGTCCCCGATGAACGAAATTTGCCATTTTCCCGTGCCTGATCGACAAAATTTGTGATTGTTCCGTGCCCGAATGACAAAACTCGCGATTTTTCCACGCACGATCAGCGAAATTTGCGGTTTTTTCCGTGCTTCATCGACCAAATTCGCGATTTTTCCACACCCGATCAACGAAATTCGCGATTTTTCCACGCCCGATCAACGAAATTCGCGATTTTTCCACGCCCGATCAACGAAATTCGCAATTCTTATTTGACCAACAAAATTTTCAAATTTTCCCGCCGCAAATTGACGAATTTCACGATTTTATTCCTGCCAATTTTGGACAAAAATTGCAATTTTTTCCAGTTATAAATTGACGAAGTTCGCAGGCCACACGTTACCCCATCGCGGGCCACTTTTGGCCCGCGGGCCACAGGTTGTGCATCCCTACTTTAGACCATACTCAGCTAGGCTTATCCAACTCTAAGATCATACCAGTCTGCTAAATGGACTTTACCAGGAAAACAACAATGGCAAATGGCAACAGCCACGCCTCTGTGAGTATCCTAAAAAAAAACTGTTTACTGGACAAAGGGGAAGCAGTGTTAAAATGTTCTTAATGAATTTTGCTGATTCTCTTCAGTTTACCCAAGCAACTGACGTCACATGCGTAAAGTCCATAGTCAGCACATACATACACTTCTCAAGGTGCCCTCTGCGTACAGCACGAGCAACTACTTTCAACCTCTACTTCAGACTTTCAACTTAAAAGTGACCTCTCTCCCCCTTCTTCCTTCCAGAATCAGGTGTTTTTAGTCTGGGATTGACCGGAGTAGGAAATTCACCGAATATCAAACACTTAAAAATTTCTAATAAACATTTTTACAGTTATTAGCTTTTTTTAAATAAGCTTTAATTAAAATTAAATTCTTAATAATTACGAGTAGTAATGTATCTGCTTTTATAAATGATGTATTATCACTGAAGCATATTAAAGTAACATCAACTGAGCATTGGTCATCATGTATTTTTAGAAGTAGTAAAACTTTACCTATTTTCAGAAATTAATTATTTGGAAATTTCAGCAGAATACTTTTAAGTATTCGGCCGAAACCGAATATTCGGTTTACGAGCCGAATAACCTAATACTGAATGAACTATTTGGTATTAGGTCAATCCCTAGTTTTCACCTGTATTTCCACATGTTCTTCTGCCCACCTATTCACTGACAGGTCATCAAAGAATATCTTTTGTACAGAACTCTCCTTTTCACTCCTAAATACCTGACTATTGTATTACCTTCATTGCACACTTTTGGGATCTCTTTAGGTGGAGTGGGCAATGATATTTTATTAAATTAAAAGTGTTTTAATATACATATTTTATTATTCTTCAATGAATGTTGAGTTTCTACATTTGAAACCCTTTTCTTGTTCCTTCTTTTAAAAACAGAGAAAATTAGTATTTCTTACTTCACAAGGTATGATTAGTAGGTAAGTGAGAGTAGTTCTTAGGGGGCAGAAATCCCTGGTTATATACCTCTGGGGTTATGTATCTCTAGTTATATATCTCTTGATAAAATGCTTTTGAACTTGGAAAAAAAAAACCATAAAAAATTAATTTTAAGATTCATTTCATACAATGTTGAAAACTGACAGAAAGAGTTTAATTTGAAGATACGGTCGGACCCGCTTAATCGGGTAACGGATAAACAAATACCCCGCTTATAGAAATAAAATCTTCTAGAACCAAAATTTTTCCCATACAGGCAATGTTGAAATTCCCCACTTATTCGAATAATTTCTCCGGATAATGCAATAACGACTAATCTGGTGTGACAAATATTTTTCCTAGAAATGGCCCTTTGTTCGAAAATTTCAAAACACCGAAACACAGGTTTCTCAGAGGAAAGAGAATGAAGTACAGTTACGAGCATCACGTCAAATTCAAACAACTTTTCCCAGGTTTACCATAGCAATGGACGTCTTGAATGAAGGGGGTGTTGAGGAGGGAGAGAAACAAAGAGACTACGTAGGTATGATTACGGTGGAGAAAAACGAATTGGCCACGTGATGTTGTAGAATATTTTAAGTTACTGCACTGTGACACTGAAAAAATAGACAGTTCTGACCAAAGTTCAGTTCTCACTTTATTTATTCAGTTTGTTTTAAGATTCTGAAGTAAAAAAAATATGAACGAGAAAAGAAAAGATTTAAGTTTGTACGATATGGTTTTGAATGCCATAAAGTAAAGAAAAACACAAACTGAAATCGCTAAAGAGTTTCACATTTCTCAGTCTCAAGTCTCGACCATTAAGAAAAATGCTGATAACATTGAAGAAGAATGGAGAAACAATGGAAACCTACACCGAAAACGGAAAAGAAAATCTAATGACGATCTCGACAATGCTGTGTTGAAATGGTTTCATTCAAAAAGAAGCAAAGGAGCTTTAATAAATGAGGCAATGATTATGCCGAAAGCTGAAGAAATTGCGAAAGATTCTATAAATGAGAATTTTTTGGCATCTAAAGTATGGTTATATAGATTCCAGCAAAGACACAATTTAACATTTAAGAAACTACATGGAGAATTGGGTTCTATAAACGATGCAGTTAGTGAAGAATGGATTGAAGAAACTTTACATCCAATTCTTGCTGAGTACAAACTATGCAATATTTTTTATTGTGACAAAACAAGTCTACTGTATAAAGCTATGTCAAAAGAAACAATTGCAAAAAAGAAAAATTACACGGATTTAAAATAAGTAAAGATCTCGAAACTGTGCTACTCTATGTAAATCAAACGGGAGAAGAAAAGCTTCAACCTCTTTTCATTGGCAAAAGCAAACAGCCTAGATCTCTAAAAAATGTAAAAAATTATCCTGTTGCATATGATTATTTACAGAATGTTTGGATGACAAAACATATTTTTGCAAGTTGGCTGAAAAAATTAGACCTAAACATGAAAAAGCCAATAGAAAAATTGTCCTATTTATGGATAATGTTGGCAGTCGCAAAACAGAGAACTCAATTCGACTGAATAATGCCAGAATAGAATTTTTGCCTGCAAATACTGTGGCCAAAATACAACCTCTTGATCAAGGAATCATAAGATCATTCAAGGCGTTATATAGACGGAAGATTATAAATGAACTTCTCCATATTTTGGACTTGAAAACAGAGAACTGTAATGAAATACTTTCCAGTCTTTCAAAAAAATTCATTTTGACTACTATGCATTTCTGCAACAAAGCTTGGAATAATGTTCCTGTTAGTGTAATTAAAAACAGTTTTAAAAAAGCGAAATTTTTAAAGCCTAAATCTGTTGAAGATAATTGTTGGGACACAGAAACTGAAATTTGTGATCTTCAAGAATTTCAAGAAGAGCTTGATAAACTCCAAATTACACAAGAACTTTTGGAATTTATAAAATTTGAGACTCATCTGCTTGCACAGAAGAAGATGAAAATAATGAAGTTGTAATAGATCCTTCCTCATCCTAGAGTGAAGTACAGAAATCATTATCAATTATACGAAGACATTTTGAAGCTCAAGGTGGACATTATAAAATATTATATGATTTGGAAAAAGAACTGCAGAAATGTGTGCAAAAAATATTAAATAGACAATCAACTGTATTGGATTTTTTCAAAAAATTGTAATGAGGTAAGGATAAAACCAAAATATTCATCATGTAATTTAAGTGAATGTGTATTAAAATGCTTAATAGTATAAGAATTTTTGTTTCATTTTGTAGTTCGTTTTTTTAAAGAAATTTTTTAAACTTTTTTACAATTAAAATAATTGTTTTTTTAACTATTATAGATTATTAGTTAGATTTTAAGATATTATTAACGATGTGGTAAGGTAGAATAAATTCCCCGACTTAATCGAATATGCCCGCTTAATCGAAGAAGATGTTGGAACCACACATATTCGTTTAAGCGAGGCCGGCTGTATTAGATAAGAATAAATTTAAATTGTTACATTTTTGTAAACTCACACTTCTGTAATCATGATCATACCAATTATGTAATTGAACAACACTGGAATAATCAGGGCACTTTACTGATTGATTCATGCATTTCTTCATATACTTTGAGATATTTTTGACATACAAACGTTTTTGGCAACAAGAATGTCATTTAATTAAAAAAAATATCGTTTAAAAAGAAAATCATTAATACAAATTACAAACAAAGGAACAACAATGACATAAATGCAAAACAATAAATTTAATTAAAATCGAAAAACTACAAGAGAAATTATTTTTATTAGCCAAGTTTGACCATCGTACCTTCATTTAATGCGAAATTGCAACTGTGAAATTACTTTCAGCAGTTGCAGATTACTCTATGGAAGTGAATACAATTAGAATATATAATTTGAAAACAATTTTACACATATAATTACATATCTTTATCAGTACCATTTTCAAGATACTTTGACTATGAAAATTTGAGAAATTTTTCATAAAAAAAAAAAAAAAACTTAACTTTATAGCTTCAAGATGCATCAAATAGAGTTTAAATTTAATGTCTCACTGAGTGGAAAATTTTGCAGGCATATTATGAACAAATGCATAATGCATTTTAATAGAGACCTTTTCTAGATGCATTATAATGACACAGTTTGTTTTTTAAGAAACTAATGTTTACATTATTTAGAATTTGGTTTATGAATGTTACATATAAACGATTTGTTGTGGGTATTAGTGGGTTTACTTTAAATTCTGATAAATTTGTAGAAAGAATATATTCAGATGTGTATACAAGCCTATCAAGAACCGTTAAGTGTATGCTTAAACATTTTTGTGGAAAGTACTTACAATGAATGCTTCCCAGTTGTGCATCAGTGCAAAATTCTGTAATTGGCATAAAAATATTTATTTTAATAAGCATATTTCCATCACTTCCCTTCTGTGACATTTATATTTTCCTATGTGCCATTTTAGTTGCATATTATTATTATTTGTGATCACATTTTATAACAAGCATCTGTAGATCTATTAATTTATAATTAGTGTTAATTTTTATTTTATATTGGTAAATGTTCTAGCATATGTTCCAACTTATGGTTAATTACAGTTAATCTTATGATTAATATATATATTTTTTTTTATTCACAGACAAAGGCAACTGAACCATTTTAAATTTTGAGCATGCAGCTATTGAGTGGTTAAAATGTCGCACAATGATTTTAGCTGTAGTCAGAAATAGCATATTAGGATGATAAACCCGATTTTATTATAAACTGTACATTGGCAATAGTGCAAGCTATATTTTTAACATCAGCCTTTAGCATTATTAAATGAATTGTTAATAACCATTTTGGATAGACAGTTTTCAGATATCAGAATGAGTTAAATAAACTGAAGAATCAATTTTAATTTTAGATTGGTTAATTTTACTTTCTGTGTATCAGTTTTCTTTTCTTTTTCATAAATAACTGTTTTAATTTTTTTGAATTTTCAAAAATTGTTTTAAAAGGTAAATAATTAAATTTCAAATTAAATTGGATAATTTGAAAAGTTTTTTAAAGTGACTTTAAAAAATATATGTAATTGCAATGGGGATCAGCCCCCTGTGAGCTACGCCCACCAACCAACGCTCAGGCTTCGCAGCCTCTGAAAATATACTAACGTGCCCTATTTAAAAAAATATTACCAGATTATGGAAGATTGAATGATATTATCGATATAACAGCGGCTATCTTCTGCAATAGCGTTGCCATGCTTTGCCGTTTGAATAGGCGGTTCGGTTACCATGGCCTCATTCATCGCTGTCGTAATAATTGACGCCTGTTTTCGGATTGATAAGTAAGATCAATTACATATTTTAAAATTAGCTTGTATAAAATGATTAGGTTAAAAATGATGCTATCTTTCTGAGTTTTATAACGATGCTATGGACAATATTCTTACTTTAGGTTAAGTTAGGGTTAAAAGTTCTGTCCACTTGGGAATAGCTTTCAGATCCACGTATTGAAAAGAATTGTATTTTGAAATTTTATGGTTATATTTTATGTCTTGATCGAGTTTTAGGCATTCCCCATAGTCCAGGCAATAGGGAATTTTACGTAGCAAAATTAATGGTAGTTCTGGAAATCGGCTTACTTAATGTTTTTTGGGTCGCTGAATCCGAATTTGTAACTTCCCACCAAAATTACCCACCGGCAACCCACCCCAAATTTTGGTAAAAAGCCCGCCCAAAAAGGTTTTAGTTAAAAAAATCAATTTTTTATTATTTTAGGGGAAAAGTATCTAGAAATTCAGAAAGTAGACAAAATTTACAACAAATTAGATGTATGACATTATGACTTAGGATGAAGGGGAAGGGCGATCCGACTCGGAACATGCGCGTGGTGTTGCGTGTGTTATCCAATTAATAAAGGTAATTGGAATGGCTTTAAAAAGGAAGCAAAGCATAATACGCATATGGAGCGTTTAAGCTGAAACTGTTTACCCAAGAAATTTGTAAAGTGAAATATTCTAGAAAGTATTTTTGAAAGAACGACCAAACAGATTTAAAAACAAATAACAATTTTATTAAACAAAAATAAAAACAAAAATGAAACTAAAAAATCATAACGATAAAAGTAGATGTATAAACAATCGACATAAGTTCTCAAGTTTTCTTAAGCATCCAATTAACATAAGCACTTGGTGTAATACCGTGCAGAGAAACATCACTCTATATCAATGTTTAATGAACCAGAGCACCAAAAGCTAAAAACTATTTCAAAGCAAAAATATTAAAAAGAAACTTGTTAAAAAATTTTTACTCCAATTACTTTACTTATCTTCATTTAACTTTAAATAGCATTAAACTTTTAAATAAAGAAAATATCAAATTATCTTTAAAACATTATGAATAGCAAAAAGGTTTATCTTCCATTAATCACATTAAAATTATCTTTCTCTCCATAAAAGATTTGTCACTTAAAGTCAAGTCAAACTTCATTATATTCAAAAGCTTAATACAATTCTCCAAATACTTCATACTGCCATTAGAAGTTAAAAATATAGGAGAACTAAAGCAAACATGAAAAGGGACATAAATGAAATCATAAACTGCAGCAAGCCTCTCCAGAGATCCCCTAGCGAAATCCGTCTGTAGGATCTCAAAGGAATTGCAAAAATCCCAATACTGCCAGTCAGTAACAACTCCAAGTACCTCGCACATATTTCCAGAAGGCGTAGGTCTCGAACCACTATTGCTACGACCGATCTGCAGCATCAAGACGGGAAAAGCGTCCCTGGCCCCTTTGGAACCAATTTACAACCCTACAGTTCACAATCCACTTACTAAAAGGAAGCTGACTAGATTAATCTCCATTTACATAATTACCGTAAATAATTCAAACCAAAATATCTTTTAAAGAGGGAGAGAAAGTTACTGTAAAGAAAAGTATTCTATTTCAAATAAAATAAATAAAGACAAACTAACTGACATGTCGCCGATGGCCCGCTATCTGTACTCTAGGAAAAGCTAAAAGAGATTCGATGGATATATTCAGGTGTATTCTTCAACACCAAAAGTTATTGCTTGTTAACCATCTTTCATCCAGCGATATCCAGCACTACGTTGACATTGTTAATCCTGTACGCAGTCTCCATATCAAATGAAAAAGCAAGAGTATTATATTAAAAACTACTAAGTAAAACTGACACCATTATCTCATATCCAGCACATCACATTCCATCCTCTATCTTAAAAACAGTAAGCGTAAACATTATGCAGCCAACATGCAACTAGGTATCTAAAGGAAAAACGAAGCTATAAATGAGCTCGCTCCAACGATATAAATAGCTCACTCCATTTGCCGACAACGCCCCCTCACGTGACTCCTGATCGCCAAGTCAAACGCCACTTCCGGCATCTCGAACAATCCCGGGAAAAACGGACCAATAGCGATCGGCCACTGGAGATAGACACGTGTACTGGACAAGCAACGCCATCTGTCAATCCTCATTTTATGAGACTGAATGAACGATGTCTGTTGACAAGCTGAAAGAGAGATTACGTAATGTCGGAAAGAACGTGGCTGATGAGTAAATACAGATGCTCAAGGAAATAAAATTATGCAGAAGTGATTCAAGGTAAAAATAAAGAAAGTATATTTATTATAACGTAATGTTTAAACACTGAAATAAAGATAGTGAAAATTGTTTAAATATAGAAACTTAGTTTATTGAAACTTAAATGAGTGAATGGTAAATAAGTATTTAAATTATATTTTATTTAAAGACAATTATGAAATTACTTAAAGAGGGTTATATAAAGATAAATTAAATAGAACAGGTTAAGTTAAAGGTTGAATGAAAGAGGTTGAATGGAACGATAAGAATAGGAGGGAAATATAAATATATTTCCTAACAGCGTGAACTAAGTTGCGCAATTCCACTTAACCACTCGCAGGTTTACATTCGCCCTCCTATCTCCCCTCCGAACTTTCCTTATAAGGTTTACTTTAATTTTTTTGGATAGCTTAATCCGAATTTTTAACTTACCCCCTAAATTCCCACCCCGAAAACCCCCCAAAATAGTTGTTATTAACTTAAATTTCTTGTTGTTTTAGGGGAAAAGGATTACGAAATTCAGAAACTAGACAAAATTTGCAACAAATAGGATATATGACATTATGACGTAGGATAAACGGGGAGAGAGGGGGCTGCCTTGGAACATTCCCCTTGTTGAGAATGCCAACTTGGCGATGCTTGCCATTTTCTGTTAGTCGGCATTGTGGCAACCCCCTTTTTATTGTTTTCCGATTTTCTTTTCAGTGTAGATGTAAAGTTTGTTTTGAACCGGTCTGACGGTAATAATGGAACTCTCAAATGAGAGTAATAATAATATTAATATACCTATATATTTGTAAATAAAATGTACATAGTTGTTTTTTAAGAAAGAAGTTTAATTTGAACTGTAGAGTGTGTTTACTTATTAAAGTTACGAATTTTATTTACAATATATTAGAACTAAGTTATGAAGACGTTTTTATTCTTCGAAGCACTATGAAATAATTTGAATTTACCGAACCTGCAGTCTGAAGGACAACGCAACATTTTTCTGGCGTCAAAGCTCCAGGATGTCTGGATTTCATCATCGATTGAGGTAAGTACCTCAAATTAAATTATATTGAATAGATAGAATTATGAATATATTTATTAACTGAACTGTATTGAATAAATTGAATTCTTTATTTTATGATGGACTGCGAAACTTTGAAAAAAAAAAGAGCTACGATTCGTAGTCAAACTACGAAAATATTTGATAAAATAAGGGATTTGTTAGATAATACACAAGAATTAGAGCTTGAGAATAGAAAATCACAGCTGGATCTTTTGAAACAGCAATTGAATGACAAAATGAAAACTTTAAAATCATTAAATTCTGAAATTGAACCACTGGTTCCAAGTACTGAATTTGAAAAAGAAATCGAGAAATCGGAATCTTATAATGAGAATATTATTGAATGGAAATATAAAATTTCCAAATTTTTAAAGGATAACACAGTTACTCCTGAAACTAAACAAGATTCTTCAGACATTGAAAGTGATAGTAGTAGCAACAATAGTTCTCTACTAAAAAGTCAGAAAATTCTGAATCAAAATTTGATTAAACTTCCTAAACTTAATATATCTAAATATTATGGTGATTCGTGTTTATGGCTCGAATTTTGGAGTCAGTTTTCGAATGCGATTGACAATAATGAACATTTAACTCCGATTGATAAATTTTCCTACTTAAAGTCACTTTTGGCGGAAGTGCTGCAAATACTATAGCAGGCTTTTCGCTGACTAAGGAAAATTATGCTCATGCTATAGAATTATTGAAAAATCGTTTTGGTCGTAATGACCTGGTAATAAATAGTCACATGACTAAACTGCTAAATTTGAAACCAGTACGAAATTCTAGTAACATTAAGGCTTTTAGAGATTTGTATGATGAATGCGAAATTCAAATAAGAAATCTTAATTCTTTAGGTGTTGCCTCAGGTTCATATGGGCACTTGTTATGTCCGATTCTTCTGAAACTTATTCCATCAGATATTGCACTAGAATTTAATAGAAAACGAATTAAAAACACTGACTGGGATGTTAATGAGCTGATAAATTTCATTAAAGATGAAATTGAATCTCGCGAGACCACTGTCCAATTAAACCATTTTGAAAAAATCCCTGAGAAGCAGGAAAATTATAAGAAAAATTATAAAAAATTCATTCCATCAGCTTCTGCCTTAACCACAAATATTAAAAATAACTGCATATTTTGTAATCAAACTGATCACGATACTGAAAAGTGTAAGTCTTTCACCATTCCGGAAATGCGAGAAAAATTAAAAAGGGAAGGAAGGTGCTTTAAATGCTTCCGTAAATTTCACATCGCGAATTTTTGTAAAATTTCGAATGAAAATTGCAAAGTGTGTGGTAAAACATATCATAATACTATACTTTGTAATTCTAATAAAAAAACAGAAGAATCAAAAAATTCAGGTAGCATTATTTCCTCCGTATATCATTGCAAAGGCAATATAAATAATATCAGTAGAGAAGTAATTTTGCAAACAATTCATGTAAAAGTGGAAGCGGGTGAAAATTCAGAAACTGCTCTTTGTTTATTTGACTCTGCTAGTCATCGAACTTTTATTACAGAAAATTTAGTTTCAAAATTAAAACCTGAGGTCATTAGAAAGGAAAAATTAAGTGTCTATACTTTCGGTTCGAGAAAATCTGAAGAACGATGTTATGATGTCGTTAAGCTAAAGCTAATTCACTTGACGAACAGAAAACGTAGTATAATAATTGAAGCATTAGTCACACCGCTAATAACTAATTCTTTGATACAAATTCCTCCTCTTCCAATCAAAATTAAAAGAAAACTTTCCAAATTTCGTCTTGACAGGTGGGAACATTTGGAAAATAGTGATGTTCATATATTAATAGGAGCTGATTATTTATATCAAATTAATGACAAAACATACCCCATAAATAAATCATTGTTCGTCTGTGAAAATTTATTTGGGCATTCCCTCTGCGGGACAATTGACGTAAATAAAAATAGTGAGAGTAAGCAAGCTGGGGTCTTGTCCACTCAGGTTATGAAACCTATTCAAAATGATTTGAAAACATTGTGGGAGTTAGAAACTTTAGGGATGAACACTGAAGAAAATATTTCTGAATTAGATAAAGAGATAATCGAAAAATTCGAAAACAATTTGCATTTTCTTGAGCACCGATACGAAGCTAAATTGTTATGGAAAGATGATAGAAGAGATTTAGGAAGTAATTATAACAATGCTAGAAACCGATTTATTAACTTAAATCGAAAATTGCTTAAAGATAAGGAATTATTGCAGAAATATAAAGAAATTGTGATTGAACAGGAATTAAATAACATAGTGGAAGCATGTTCTAATAAAACTGTAGATAGCGGTTATTTTATGCCCCACCGACCTGTCTTGCGAGATGATAAACCCACAACTAAAGTTAGAATGGTATTTGATGCTTCCTCAAAAGAAAATAGCAAATCATTAAATGATTGTTTGTACGGTGGCCCAAATTTGAACCCTGATTTATTAGAAATTATTATTAATTTCAGAAAATTCAATACTGCGTTTTGTGCAGATATTGAAAAGGCCTTTCTTCAAATTTCTGTAGCTGAAGAAGACCGAGATTACCTTAAATTTCTTTGGTTCGATAATGACGCAAACAACTTTTTCAAAATTTTAAGATTTAGACGTGTACCATTTGGCGTTACATGCTCACCATTTATTTTGGCTGCCACAATTAAACATCATATAAAGAAATATCGAGATCAACATCCAAATGTTGTATATATGTTAGATAATTCCCTCTATGTCGATGATTTAATTTCCGGATCAGATTTAGATAACGAAGCTTATTATTTATCAGTTACAGCTTCTGAAATTCTTAAAGAAGCTGGGATGAATTTGAGGAAA
Source organism: Maratus speciosus (assembly GCA_963932465.1). NCBI lineage: Eukaryota > Metazoa > Arthropoda > Arachnida > Araneae > Salticidae > Maratus > Maratus speciosus. The sequence goes on along the minus strand of OZ010797.1, from coordinate 71,630,970 downwards.
TTAAAAACAAATTCTATTAAACTTAGGGAAATGTGGGAATCTGGTAACTTAGGTATAAGTGAGGAAAACACAGGTAGTATCTTAAAAGTGCTTGGACTGATATGGAATACTGAATCTGATATTTTGATGTTAGATGCGCAGCCCTTTGAAGAATATTACATCGATGATTCCACGAAGCGAACAGTTCTTAAAATGTTACTGAAAATTTATGATCCATTAGGATTTGTGAATCCATTTGTAATACGTATTAAAGCCTTGTTGCAAGAAACATGGCAAAGAGGTTTAGAGTGGGACAATAAATTACCTGAAGATTTGAAATGCGAGTGGAACACTTGGTGTTCAGAAGTTGTACATTTACGCACATTTGAAATAACCCGAAAATATTTTCCTAATATGATAAACATTTCTGAAAATTCACAAATTCACATATTCTGTGATGCTAGTCCCAAAGGGTATGGAGCAGTTGCTTATTTGCGTTCCATTTCATTAACTGGCGAAATTCAAACAAGTTTTGTTTGGAGTAAATGTAGAATAGCCCCCCTCAAGAAGTTAACTATTCCACGGCTGGAATTGATCAGTGCAGTAGTTGCCGCTAGAATGTGGAAATATTTAAAACAAAAATTACATATTTCGAATTTAAATATAAAATTATGGTCGGACTCAGAGATAACTATTTGGTGGATTAGGAGTTCTACTACAAACTGGAAACCCTTTATTTCCAATCGTGTAACCGAAATTCAGTCATTGACAGATCCAAAGGACTGGAATTATTGTCCCGGAAAAGAAAACCCTGCAGATCTGCTTACGCGAGGGGAAAACTTATCGAAGTTAATGGGTAATAGTGTATGGTGGTGCGGCCCACCTTGGTTATCACTATCAGAAGATATGTGGCCTTCAAAAAAGGCTATAGAAATGGTTCCCGAAGCTTTTAATGAAATGAAAGCAAAACCAAATTTAACATTATTGTGTAACGAATCAAACTCTATCCCTAAGCCAGTATTTGATATGGCAAAGTTCAGTAGTTTAAATCGTGTGTATAATATTACTGCTTGGATAATGCGTTTTATTCATAATGCCAATTCGAAAAACCCTAAAATTTTAGGACCTTTAACTACCTCAGAAATAGAAATAGCAGAAAAATACTGGATTAAACAAACTCAGGAAACTTCATTTAAAGTTGAAATAGAAGCACTTAAACAAAAAAAACCACTTAATAAAGATTCTTCTTTGTACAACCTTAATCCACAATTCGATGAAAATGACTTACTTGTTTTATCCGGAAGACTTCAGTTTTCTGAAGTTACAGAGCAGGAAAAACATCTGTGGATACTTCCTAATAAATCTTATTTTGTAAAATTACTAATTAAGGATGCTCAATGAAAGAATGTACCATTTTGGTGTAGCTGTCACTTTAGCTCACCTTCGTGAAAGGTATTTTATATTAAAGGGAAGAAGATTTGTAAAATCCGTCTTAAGATCGTGTATGATATGTCGAAAACTTAATGCTATTCCTGGAAAGGTGGAAATAGCACCTTTACCGAAAGATAGAATCATCAAAACACCAGTTTTTGAAACCTCTGGTGTCGATTTTGCCGGTCCGATTTATTATAAAACTTCTGAAGGCACTGGGAAGGCTTATATTGTCGTATTCACATGTGCTGTAACCAGAGCAATTCATCTAGAGTTAGTCACCAATCTAAGTACTGAAACCTTTATCTTAGCACTACGACGATTTTTCTCTAGGAGAGGTTTCTGCAAAATAATGTACAGTGACAATGCCAAGACATTTTCTAAGGCTGATTTGATGTTAAAAGATGCTTGGGAAAGAATTTCTAAGCAAGAAATTTTTGATTACTTGAGAAAGAATAAAATAATATGGAAGTTTATAATTCCCAGGGCTTCCTGGTGGGGCGGCTTCTGGGAAAGGATGGTCAGATCAGTTAAAACACCTTTAAAAAAGGTTCTAGGAAAAACTTGTCTCCATTATGAAGAGCTAGAAACAATACTTACAAAAATTGAAGCGGTGATTAATTCACGTCCCTTATGTTATCTCTACGAAGAAAATGCCGAACCATCACCTTTAACGCCATCTCATTTTTTAGTTGGTAAACGATTAATGTCCTTACCTTCTTATGGATTACCAGTCTGTACGCAAGAGAAATCTAATAAGATTTTGTTGACGAGAAAATATAAATATAAGCAACAAATTACTGACCACTTTTGGAAAAGGTGGAGAAACGAATATTTGTTAGAACTTAGATCTGCTTTTCAAGTGAAAAACATAAATTCATGGCCTCAGTTCAAAGTTAACGATATAGTGATAATTCATGATGAAAAGCTCCCAAAACATATGTGGAAGTGTGGTCGTGTTAAAGAACTCATATTTGGTCGTGACTTTAAAATCAGATCATGTGTATTACAGACTGCAAAAGGCGATCTTAAACGACCTGTGCAATTGCTATATAATCTTGAATTGGACTTAGTGGACTAAAAGACACTAAAACTCTTACACTAAAAATAAGAACTATTATCGAACATTTAATTTGTTTTGTTACTCATATTTACCCTTATTATTGTTTAATTTTCATACAATTCATGTGTTTTATTTTCTTTCGTAGATTGCAGCATTCTTATTATTTTTGCTTTTATATCTGTAGCTGTATGTAAGTATGTATCTGAAAATTTGTCATGTATGTAAGTATATTCTTATGTTTATTAAATTGTTTAATATAGATGCTGAACTAAGTGTTCAGCCCGGGGCAGGATGTTGAGAATGCCAACTTGGCGATGCTTGCCATTTTCTGTTAGTCGGCATTGTGGCAACCCCCTTTTTATCGTTTTCCGATTTTCTTTTCAGTGTAGATGTAAAGTTTGTTTTGAACCGGTCTGACGGTAATAATGGAACTCTCAAATGAGAGTAATAATAATATTAATATACCTGTATATTTGTAAATAAAATGTACATAGTTGTTTTTTAAGAAAGAAGTTTAATTTGAACTGTAGAGTGTGTTTACTTATTCAAGTTACGAATTTTATTTACAATATATTAGAACTAAGTTATGAAGACGTTTTTATTCTTCGAAGCACTATGAAATAATTTGAATTTACCGAACCTGCAGTCTGAAGGACAACGCAACACCCCTCGCTCTTTTCTCAAAAACCAAATTTTTTCAAAAAGTCAATTTTTTGGGGGGGTTGCCGGGTGAAATTTTGATGGGAAGTTACAAATTCGGATTCAGTGACCCAAAAAACATAAAGTGAGTCGAAATCCAGAACTAGTATTAATTTTTTCAGGTAAAATCCCCTAGCAATAGCCTGGACTTCATAACATAGTGCACATAGCGCCGTAGTGCCTGTACTGAGGCAGCCCTCCCCCTCCCCGTTCATCGTACGTTATACTGTCATATATCCTGTTTGTTGCAAATTTTGTCTATTTTCTTAATTTCGTAATGCTTTTCCCCTAAAACAATAAGAAATTTAAGTTAAAAACAACTATTTGGGGGGGGGGGGATTTTGGGGGAAGTTAAAAATTCGGATTTAGAGACCCAAAAAACTTAAAGTAAACCTTATAGAGATAATTCGGAGGGGAGATGGGAGGGCGAATGTAAACGTGTGAGTGGTTAAGTGGAATTGCGCAACTTAGTCCACGCAGCACCGCACGCATGTTCCGAGGCAGATCCCCCCTTCCCCTTCATTATAAGTCATAATGTCATATATCTAATTTGTTGCAAATGTTGTCTACTTTCTGAATTTCTAGATACTTTTCGCCTAAAACAATAAAAAAGTTCATTTTTTTAATAAAAACCTTTTTCAGGGGGCATTTTACCAAAATTTGGGGGGGGGGGAGGGTGCTGCCGGGGGAAATTTTGGTGGGAAGTTAAAAATTCGGATTCAGAGACCCAAAAAACATATAGTAGACCTTTTTCCAGAACTACCACGAATTTTGCTAGGTAGAGCCCCTATACGGTCTCTATTGCCTGGACTACCAGTAGTAGAAAATTTCCAGGCGACAGATACTTCAGGGACAATAAATAATCTGCAGGTAAAATATTTTTACAACTGAAGCGTTAATTAATAAAACAATCACTTATCTGTACCGTTTTTCGGCATTTTATAAATTTTTATTAATAAGCTTTTTGCATTAAATAATAAAGAGCTAAACATAATAATATGAAGCAAAATAAAGGTTCAGTGAAAAAGAATTTGGAAAAGAGAAAAGAAAATCTGTGATGCCCGTCTCCCGTCTCAAACTTTCTGCTATTGGGTATATTTCAAGAACAGGTATAGCTTATTCATGAATTCTTTTCTGTATCTTAATACGCCATCATGAATATTTTCAACTGCATTTAACATTTTATGTTGTTTGTATGGTACTACTTGGTTATCATACCAAAAAACTATCGCCAAACTATAAGATTATATGCCAATAATGAATGATCGTAACTGTCGCATTCACTTGACGTTAAACATGATACACATGTTTATTACGTCATAAAATGACTTTTAACTTGTATTTTTATTAATGTTTTGTTAATTTATTTGTTCTTTCGTTTTTATTTCATGCTTTCTTTTAACTTACAATTATGTTCGTGTGTGGCAGTCAAATCTTGTGACTCATTTTTCACCCACTTCTTGTTGACATAAAGCCTTTAAATTTGGAATATATGTGTATTCGACCAGATGTTTTCAATGGGTGACAGATCTGGAGACCAAGCAGGCCAGGGCAGCAATCGAATACCCTGTGTATCGAGGAAGATCAGAACACGACGTGCAACACGTGGTCTTGCTGGAAGTTGGCCTTTGGCAGGCCTCAAAAACAGGGCACAACCACTGGACGTAAGATGTCAAAAATGTACCGATCTGCGTTCAAATTACCATCGATCCGAACTAGAGGTGTACATGTCGTGTACCCAGTGGCTGCCCAAACCATCACACCAGGTGCAGGGCCCCTGTGCCAATATCGAATGCAAGCAGGCGACAGGCGTTTTTCTCGGATCCTCCAGACAAGTATACGGCCATCAGAATACAGCACGTACAACCGGAACTCGTCTGAAAAAATGACATTGTGCCAGTCATGCATCCAGCTTTGTCGTTCGGCGCACCAGAGTCGCCGACTCTCTCTATGCTGCACTGTCAAGGGAAGCCGCAGTACTGGTCGCCGTTCTAACAGTCCTCACTGCGGCAAACGTCGTCGAACCGTACGAGCGGATACTGGGTGCGCTTCAAACATGCCCATTTCCTCACTAATGGTTCGAGATGTGGTTGTACGGTTTTGCAGGGCCGACCTCACAATATGTCTGTCCTCTCCGGTGTTAGTCATGGGAGGGCGTCGAGATCCTGCATGCCGTTCAGTATGACCTTCAGCAATCCATTGATTCCATATTTCCATGACAGTGGTTGAATTTCGACGAATGCAATGGGCGATATCACGGAAAGATAATCCACACTCTCGATAAGCAACGATACTGTCTCTATCGAATACCAACATTTGGTGGTAAGCGTTTCTTCTTATTATTCGAGGCATTACACGATATTCTAAGCAAAGACCGACCTTACACAGCGCGTTCTGAATGAGAAATTCACAACGCAACTTTTCTTTTATGCAGTACTTCAGATATCGTTTCTCCCGCCTGCCTCGTCTAAATGTGCTGAAATACCAGTCATTTGCATATTCCAACCAATTCTTCATTTCATGTGATTTTGACGTTCGTCAGATCCTTCCTTCCTGGTGTTGCAATTTTAATGGCCAGCAGTGTATATAAACAAATTTGCTTGCCGCAATAATTTTGTATCATGTGATGTTAGTTTAAAAGTCTCAGGAATAAAAAAAGTTTTAAATGTATCGTTTTAATATATGATGTAATTTTCCCTACTAAATGCATGTCTCATATAATAATTTATTCATTGTAATTTTTTTTCTGTTTTAATATTCACGGGTATATATATTATTTAACTTAAAAGCATTTGGGAATATTATTTGAGCTTTTCAAATATGATGACCCCATGGAGTAAAGAGAAAGAATAGAGATGAAGTGTGGTGGTATCAGTTTGGTGACGCCAAAGATATAGCCTTAAAATCCGCTATGTTCGGCCCAAACGAAACTGCGTGTTTTCGCAAAAAAAGAAGAAAACTTTTAGTAATACCATTTTTAATTCATAATACAATGAAATGCTACTTTAGAATGCTTAAATATAAGATTTTCATTTAGACATTCAATAAGACATTTTCATTAAGAGAAAACATGAACGGGTGATGTCAAAGAATTCAGCCCTTGTACCAGGTTCTTGTTTTGTTTGTTCCGAATGGGGGCATTTAAATGTGAGTGATAATGCACATCATATTGCAAACCATTTTAACGGCATACTGCATCTCCATCTAGCTCTTTCCTCCATGATGATGACTTAATATTCACCATTAAAAGTTTTTCATGTGTAACAATTTAATTATTTTAGGCACTTTAATCTTTCGATATTTAACGTTTGGGCCTTTTACAAATGACACAATTATCACCCTTAAATGTGTTTCGCGTATGATAATTTTATTATTTTAAAGTTTTCGTACTTATTTCATTTTCTTTATTCTCTGTTTTTAACATGTGATGATTAAATTCTTATTTTAGAATTTTCTTTCTGTTTTTAAGATTTATGTGTAAAGATTTTGATGTAACTTTCCCTATTTTCGGCTTTTAACTTGTGATGATTAAATTCTTATTTTAAAATTTTCTTTCTGTTTTTAAGATTCTGATTTTAAGAAATTCTGATACCACTTTTGAAATCTGTTGAACGATACGGATTTTTTTGTGTTAATTTCACTACATAATAATTCCATATTTTAGGAGAAATAACCGTGAAAATGAATCAGTCGTTTCATAAAATCATTTCATAAATTCGTTTCATTAGGATTTTATATACAGGGTGTCTCAAAAGGTCGTTTACAAACTTAACATGCTGGTCTATCATATCATGAGGAACAGATTTACATAGGAACTTGTGTTCGAAAATGCAAACTGCGACTGCTAGAGGACGATGAGCGCAGGTGCGGAGGGGAAGACAGAAAGGATATCGAAAGAGGTATTAATATGACTTTTATTAAAGAACATGGCTTAATTTACAGAAGGTGTTCAAAATTCCTTCCATTTGTCGCAATGCATGCTTCACAACGTCGACGCATGGATTCACGGACCCGTTTAACATGGGCAGGTGTGACACGGCCTCCGCTTCCACGATTCTAGCGACGAGATCTATGTCCGGTGTTACGGGCGTCTCGTACACCGTGGACTTCATGTATTCACACGGATAGAAATCCAGAGGAGTCAGGTCGGGGGATCGTGGTGGCCATGCGACTGATCAGCCTCTGCCAATCCAGGGATTAGGATATGTCCTATCGAGGTATTATCGCACAGTGTAGCTAAAATGAGCAGGCGCTCCATCATGCTGAAACCAGATGTTTCGGCGTGCAGCGGCTGAACGTCACCTATCAGATCCTACAAACTTCTTTCTAAGAAAATGCGATAGGTATTCCCTTCGAGGCGCTGAGATAGTAGGTAAGGGCCAATTAACATGTCACCGATAATACCAGCCCAAACGTTTACGGCGAAACGTTGTTGACATGCATGGGCACGTGTAGACCTTGGGTTTTCACGCGCCATATGTGCATGTTGTGCAGGTTCAGTACACCGTCCTCTGTAAAACAGGATTCATCCGAAAATAAAGTCCACGATGGAAAATCCAGCTGTGCGACCTGTTGTTGCAAATACCAGCATGCGAATGCAACGCGTTGGGGATAATCGTCAACGCACAATGCCTGTACTCTTTGTAAGTGGTAGGGGTGTTGCGCGTCCTCATGCAATATGCGCATAATGCTGGAACGATGTACGCCCAAGACGCGTTCGCTTGCTAGGAGACATGTTTGCAGGTCCCTGTCAAATTCCCGTAGCATGGTTTCCTCTACGGCAGGCATGCGTGCATTGAGTTCTCGACCGATGTGACTACGTACTTGGAAAGCTCCTGCTTCATGCAATCTGCGGTGCAATTGCCCAACCAAAACATTACATGGCTGGCGTCCGCTTGGAAAGCTCTCAGTGTACATCTCTACCACGACTCGTGCATTTCCATCCGTGGCGCCATATATACGTAATGCATATCGGTCGATTCATCCTTGTCCTGCAGTGTCCTCGCCTGAAATGATTACACTTGCCACTTTCCCGTAAGCCTGCGCTCATTACCTTCTAGCGAGTGCAATGCATTTTCGAACACAAGTTCCTATGTAAATCTTGTTCATCATGATATGATAGACCAGCATGTTAAGTTTGTAAACGACCTTCTGAGACACCCTGTATTAGGGTGGATATACCGAAGAAATATGTTTATATATATATATACCCTATATATATAAAATCCTAATGAAACGGACATTATGAAACGACTGAATTGAAACGAATTTATGTAACGATTCCATGAAACGACTGATTAAACAACTGATTATGTTTCACGGCGATATCTCCTAAAATACGGAATACTTTGCAATGAAATTAACACTAAAAATCTGTATTAATCTGCAGATCTCAAAACTGGTATTAGAATTTTTAAATTCGAATTAGTTTTCGAAATATTAATTTTTTTTCTAATTTTATATACTTTTCTCTAATGATGGTAACTCAAATTTTAATCATAACAGATATTTTTTTTCATATTTTAGAAAAGGTTACCATTTTAATCTAATTTGGCGACCAGTTTGGCCTTCCTTAAATGTATGCTAAGAAATGTATCATGTTACTTTTATTCATAATTCAATTTGTATTTCATTATCATTTTATTTAATACAAACTGAAACATTTGAAATAAATGGCTTTCACTTCTTTCTTTTTTTTTTAACGAAACGAAAAGAAAAATATAAGGCACAGATGTCATATACGCACCGGGGTACCTAATTGGCGTCAAAATAGTATTATTTTGGTTGACATGGTAACCCGGCTATTGTTGTTTATTTAATAATAAATGTTTATTTACTTTATTTTCTTTTTTTAAATTACATAAATTGTATTGTTCTATAGTTAATTATTTTTTTGGTTATTTTCTTCTAAAAAAATAGAAAATAATTGAAAAATACGGTACTATTTAGTTATTCCGTCGACCCATTTCGCCAAATTATATAAATCGCCAAACCACTTGACAAATTATACAAATTGACATAATTTTTATTTTAAATAACGAAAGAACAAATAAAATAGCATAACATTAATAAATATACAAATAAAACGTCGAAATAAAAATCCCTTGATGACGTAAAAACGTGTAACTTGCTTAAAGTCAAGTGAATGTGACACTTACGATCAACAATTATTGGCATTTAATTTTATAATTTGGTGATAGTTTTTTGGTCGATGGGATGACTAAGTAGTACTAAAAATACACATGTAACTGGTATTCGAAAACGAGGTTTTCGCCAAATTTTCGTAGTAAAAAAATCACGCCAAACCCAGTGCGTATATGACATCTGGCTAAATATTAAATGATGTATTAAACCATGATATTTAATTTCAACTTCAAAGCAATGTTTTAATTTACCACTCGAAAAATAAAAAAAATGGTAACTGGCGAGTTGAAAAAAGCTATTGGCGAGATTTGCACCTGGCTAACGTAACAGTAACAAGAATTCTTTGCGACCATGGCAACTTTTATGTAGTTTTATTCGAAAAAGAAATTTGATATTTTAATCAAAATGGAAAACTTTCGCCACACATGTCATATATGGACCCATATTGGCGCGATTTTTTTCTGACGCCAACATCATATATGCAACGCGTACTTAACTGGCACCATAGTATCGTTATTTTGCTTGATTTGGTAAGCCGGATGTTGTTGTTTCTGCTGTTGATGTTTTCCCCAAATTGGCGTCGGAAAAAAATCGCACCAATATGGGGCCGTATATGATATCTGGGCCAAACTTTCATATGAAAAGCGAAGGGATCAGAGTGTATTTATTTATGGCAGTTACATGACTTTGACTATTATAATATAGATGAAATGATGGCGATAGAATAATATTTGGCAACTTATCACCTGTACCTGGCTAACATTAAAGTACCAAAATGGCACGTGGAATATAAAAAGCGAAGTGGTTCGCCCGGAACTGTTGATGATAGTCACATGACTTAGGCTATGGTTATAGAAATTGTTTTAAAATATCGGGAGACAAAGACTCTGTACACTTAATTCATTTTATTTTAGCTTCTTTTCAAATGTTTAACTGATCCTCTTTAATCAAACATGAAAACAACCATCGGGTGCCTTAACAGCAACATAATCAGCCTTAAATTTTTTAAATCAAAGGGGATTGAATGGAACCTGTTTACAGGGAGATCTGCACAGTTTTTTTCAGTATAATTCAATCTTCTCTAATATTTTAAAAACCGATCAGATTAGCGTGTTTTTAGATTCTGCGGTGTCTGAATGGGGGGTTGGCGAACATAGCTTGCAGGGGGCAGAGCCCCCTAGTATATATATATATAGCAGGGTGCAGAGCCCCCTAGTGTATATATATATATATATATATACACAGTAACATGTTACTTTTAAGTTCACTTCATGTGTGCTTCAATAGTTCATTCTTATACACAATTACTTGGTACTTGGCCAAAATGCTATTTGGCACATCCCTAATAACAAATTGACAAAATATGTAAGTTGTTGAGTTTGTTGGAGAAACTCTCCCAAACACACAACTTATGTTCGCAGATGTATGATTGGGTAATCAATTTCTCTCAGCAACAAAAAGAAGCATGCGTTTGCTATACCAAGGAATTGATAATAATGTAGAAACATCCCAAAGTTGTTTTTATTTTTATAATTAATGCTTTTCATTTCGCGTACCATGTTTTGTCCTTAAGAACAATTTCAAATGTTTTAGCAGATTCTTGTCACATTTCTTTATATTACACCATATGATAGTAACCTGTAAAAAATTTCTAGAAGTATCAAATGTACAAATGGTACCTTCCCCCGCCCCCCCCCCATGACTACACTTCATCTTAAATTTCCATGGAGTTATGAGATACCAAAGTTTGAAGATGCCATTGCCAATTTTGAGTGATAAATTTTAATTTACATATGCCCTAAAAAACATCCAATTAAAATGTTTCTTTTTTAATGATATACAGGGTGTTTCAGCACAACAGTTACAAAGTTTAAAGAGAGATAGAGTACATCTAGATGATAGGAAATCATATAGCAATGCGTGGTCAGAAACGCTTTCCTGGTGCGGTAGTAATGATAAAAAACACAAGAAAGGAAGGACACGACCAGTGTGAGAAACATGTTTATTATACTTAGTACTGCAAAAATGCCGGGCAATACTGGAAAGTGCTGAGGCACTTGTTACACGCATCATGGAAGCTGCTAGGGAAGTCTGGGAGACGCTCTGATTTTAAAGAACATTGTTTCTTCCATGCGCCGGAGATGTGAGGCCTGCATCATAATGAAGAGGTCGTAATTTTGAACACCATCTTTCATGACGATTGTTGTCTCTCTTTTTGTTCTTATTTCTTAGTTTTTTGCTGTACTAAGAATAGTAAACATGTTTTCTCATTCTGTCGTATCCTTTCTTTCTTGTGTCGTCACTACTGTGTCAGGAAAACGTTTTCGGCCCTGCATTGCTATGTGATTTCCCATCGTCTTGGTGTACTCTATCCTGACATTTTGTAAATCGCTGTGCCGAAACAACCTAAACAATACATAGACCCAAATCTAAACAAAACTTTTAAAAATTTAAAAAATAAAAATGAAATTTTTAAATTCATGATTATTAATAAATTCATCATAAAAAAGTATGAATTCTTGCATAAAAAGAATGAATGTCTTCCAAAACAGGGAAATGTGTTTTTACAACTCATTTTTATCCTTTATTTGTCCAAATGAGAGAAATTTCATTTCTCGACTGTTATCTATATGTACCGAAATGAAAAGTGTCAGTTTAATAGAATTTTCTTTCATATCAATTGACTTTTTTTTTTAATTTTCTGTATAGATTTTTTGGTGACTAATTCAGTCTTAATGGAATTTTATCTTGAAGGATTTTTATTTATTTTTTAATTTATAGACAAACCCTAACAAATTTCTTTTTATAAAACCATGAAGATTTAAGAAAACATATATAAGCAATATATTTCTTGGACTGATCTGATGACAGAAACTCAAATGTGCTGTCACAAGTGGGTGTTAGCATTTCAAAAAATGAAAGTTCATGCAATTATTAATATGCATTCCTTACTGAAAAGAAGACAATCTCCAGTCGTATGGCATTTCTTGCATCAATTATCGGCTATTTGTTGTTTCTTTCTTTTTCTAAATTTTTCCAATAAAAAAACCCTAAGTTTTTTATTTGTTTTCACCTGATTTCAAAGTACATTTCTAAGCGTATCGAGTTGTATCTGACCCAAATCCAAAAATTCATTTTATGTCAACTCGAAACATGAAATAACATAATATTGTTATCATAGTACTTTTTCTTTTTGCTACAGATCCAATTAAAAATAAAAAGTATTTTGTTCTGTAACATTAGTAAAGAAATTGCAGATATCTTGCTTTATTTCGATAGCATAAGATAAAAATTTGACAAAACATAATTCTTACCAGCCTAAGACAAGAAACAATGAATCACCATGGGCGACCCCCCCCCCCCCCCCCCAGAAACAGCTCATCTCAAGTAACTGAAAATCTGAAGGCATTTTACAATGAAAGTAAATGATAAGAGTAAATATAAAGTCATTTTATTTTTTTAAATAAAGTGAATGAATAGGAATTTCCTGTCTTTGATCTATATAAAATGTAAACAGTTAGGAGGATGATTTTATGAAGATTTGAAAAACTCAAGAAAACTCTAAGTATGAAAAGGGGAATGTTATTAAATTATTACACATCTGTATATGAAGAGGAAGTGTATAATACCTTCTAGTCTTTCCTGCTTGCATTCATGCTTGTCCAGCCACTTCTGCAACGTAACGACCTCCAAACAATCTGGACACGTGATGGGTCTGGTCATGCATTTCTTCTGATGCAAGGTCAGGCTATTTGCATTAAAAGTTTCTTTGCAATTACAACACTCAACGGATGCAGATGCAGCATTGCCTGAAATTGACATGGCATTATTGTTCATTTATAATACACTCAGATATAGGGTAGGGAGCCCCAAAGTGACATTGGCAATATTTTAAGTAACAGATTTGGAATACCAGTATATGGTGGCAATTAAATATAGACATTCTTCCAGGAGACTGATATGTTAAATCAAGACATTTTTAACTATGCTTGCTTATTCAGGCTACAATGTCACTGGCAGATAGCATTTAACTCTAAAGCACTAAGAACACTCAAACTGGCATAAAAAGGATTAAAGTTCTCTTGGTTATTACATTTTGTTCTGCTTATCTATTGAAACTGAAATTAATAAAAATAAATAAAAATTGTCCTTTAAAATTTTTTTAGCCTTTTCTTAAGGTAAAAAATAATGTAATTTCATCTGATCGTTACATTTCGTACAAGCAAGAATTCTTAATACAAGACATTCCTGATGCCAAACATTAACCTCTTGCAAGAATGACTTTACTAACTGTCAACGTGTGCTTGATATTCTGTTTTCTTTAAAGAGATTGAAAACCAATATAAACCGTAAAAAAAATTATTTTAAATCTAAAATGATCAAGCTAAGTGTTTAATTATTTGTGTGTAGATTAACATAATCTTTTTAGTCTGCACTCATCAAAATTTAAATTGTATAATAAGATAAAAAATGGAAGAAAATATTCAAACTAATTTAAAAATAATTTATTAACAATAATTTATAAACATTCTTAAAAACCTAAGGGTAATAAAACGAAGATGCCAAAAAGCTAATGTTAAACCAATGACAGCGTTCTTTTCAAATTTCTTGATCACATACCAGTATTTTAAAATTTTCTTTGCATAGGATATCTGAATATCATGTTATACAAATTATTCACTTAACATTTGCTCAGGTAAACTTACATATATGAGTCTGAATACCTGAAATGATGTTCTTGTTTTTGTGTTACACATTTGACAAATTTTGTGTCCAAAATTTTTCAGGACTGATAGTACAATAAAAACGAAAATAGTATTAATTTTGAAATACTGAACATTTTTGAATGCGATTTAGTCAAAAGACACCTTTTTTATGATTTTATCACAAAATTTAAAGTGCAAGAGCTTATTCATCCATAGCGAAGTGCAATAATAAGTTTTTAAAACAACCGATTTCAATTTCATTAATTTCTTTTATGCAGAGATTGGTTTCTAAGAATCTGGTACGTACAGGAAAATTGGACTGAAGAATATCAGAAATTTAATATTGCAATATATCAATGAGTTAATATTGATATCGGTGATATATTATGATAACTACCTTAAACTGTGCAAACAGACGTACAAAGCAACAAATCAATGTTTTATACTTATGTGTTCACATAGCATCATTAAAATATGTATATATGCTTATGCAAAACAGAAATATTTTAGTAAAGAAACCAATGTTTGATATGTGTTTTCACTTATACCATTTGTTGCATAGTGTTTTTCTTCAGAAATAGTATGTTTCCTATTCTTCCAACTTTATGGATTATTTTTATTAACATTTTAACTATTTAATTATTTCGCATATAACTGACAATATTATAAAATACAAATCAAAACAAAATATTCTTAAATTTAGGAGGTTGACGATTTTATTATAATTAAAATAAGTAAAAGCACAGGAAATACAAAAATTAATTTAATGCCACATGTCACTCTAAAATACTCGTAATTAAGTATGTTTCAGTGGATGATATATGCAACAGAAATGTAGCTTTTCAATCTTTCTCTAATGAATCAATGAAATCCTTCTTTATACAAAGGGTACTAGGAAAGTTTTCCAATATGATGAAACAAAATATCGCAGGTGGCTGCGTGTTACCATATGTTCATACTTATGCACCTGCACGTAATCACAAGTCTGTAGGCTCAATTATTCATTAGCTGTGATAGTGTGAAGTTCTTCCAGTGGCGTCCTGGTCACGAAGCGAGATAAGGGCAATTTTGCAGTATAACTTCGCGCGTAGTTTAAACATAGTCCAATGCTTAGAAAAAATGACTCTTGCACTTGGTGATGATTGTCTACGTCATATAACTATACACAGATGGTACAGAGAATTCCAAAGGGGAAATTTCTCCCTGGAGAATGCTGAAAGAGGGGGGAGGGGGAAGGTCCCGAAGGTCAATTATGGAGGAAAACATTACTGCTGTGAGGAAAATGCTTGACGAAGACAGACAAATAACTTACAAGCATAAAGAGGATACCTTAGGCCTAAATGCACCTGCAATTCATTCAATTCTGCATGATCATTTGCACATGAAGCAACTGTGTTGTCTCTGGGTGCCACATAGACTGACCGATGAACAGATGACACGACGTGTGACTTGGTACTAGGAGATGCTAAAAATGTTTGGTAAGGGACAATCTCGGTATGTGAACAGCATTGTGACAGGTGACAAAACCTGGCTATACTATTAAGATGTGCCGACTAAATCTCAAAACAAAGTTTAAGGGTGTTTGATGATAAGGACACACTAGTAGCTGTCAGAATATCCCGATCTGTCAAGAAGAAAATGATAGCTGTATTTTTCAAATCGAGTATAGTTGATCGAGTGGAGTTGAATGTGGTACAACGAACAGTGCCTACCTAAAGTCATAGAATCTTTGAAGAACCTGCGACCAAAGTCAAGAATGAACACCTGCTTCCTCCATCATGACAAAATTCCAGATCACCGGGCCAAAGCCTGAACTGAATATTTGGCTACTACAGGACTGAAACTTCTTGAACACCCTCCTTACAGTCCAGACTTCTTACAGTTACTTGCCCCCGCGAATTCGCACTGTTTCCGCATGTAAAAATGAAGTTGAAAGGGATTCATTTTGTCAGTGATGAGGCACTTCCGAGGGCTTGGGAAAATGAGTGTGCTTTACTCCCTAGTGAAACTTGATAGAGCTGAGTTAAGGACTGGTTTCAGAGGATAGAGAGCTGTATTGCTTGTAACAGAAATTACTTTGAGAAAGTTTGAAAAATAAATCCGTATTGCAAAACTTTCCTAGAACCCTTTGTATAAAAAAGTAACGATTTGGAAATGGACCAATTAAAATCTGTGTAGATACCGCAAAACGCATACGAAAGGCCAGAGCTTTCTGATGCTATAAGGGGGGGTTACCAAGGGGGCGGTTCTGTCGCCAAGTTTGCGATATATCGCCAAATTTGGGAACCAAAATTAGTCTCTAAAAGTGACGTCAACTTGGCGCTATTTCCAGTATTTCACCAAATTTCCATAGACTCCCATTGAAATTAAATAGGGTTTACTTGCTTGCAGAAAATCAACAAACTGAGATACTTCAATGCAACAAAAACTAATATTAGCTTATGAATAGAACTTAATTGAAATACTTACATTATTTTCAAGCACAAACACTAACTATTTACAATATTCGTAACACTATACATATAATTTTATATTTAATAATTCTTATAAGACTCTGTAAGCTCTATTGATTATGTGCTAAGGAAATAAAGGAATAATAAAATTGTCAGGAATTGGGGAGGAGCATGTTTTTACCAAGTGGAATCTAAAAATTGAATGCATAGAAAATACGGGATCGCGAAGCGATCCAACACGGAAACGCGAAACAATTATGTCTGGGATTGGCTAAAAAATAGGGATTGCTTCGCGACACCGAATAAAATCATGAAGTGATTATGCAGGAGAGGGGGGGGGGGGGGGTCGAAGCCCCCTAGTCTTAATACAAAAAATTCACTATATATCATTTTATCTATCTACTACAAGAAAACAACATTGAAACCTTTTTAAAAATACATGAATATTCAAATTACATTTGGGAATAGTTTTATACTAATTTAAATTTAGCTTTTTAGATAAATATTTATTTTAAAAACAAAACAGGATATAATTAAATTCGTTTGATATTAAAGCACTACTGAATGGGAAACTCTTCTTAAAAGTAAATGTCTGCTTCGACCTTGAGCTTTTCACCAACTTGACCAGAAACAAAAAGCGAAGCTTTACCATTAGCGAACTCTGATTGGTTGCTCGCAAGCCGAACATTCCAGCTGTTGAGTTACAGACCAATGATAACCAGCTATTTTCTGTATCGACTCGAACTCAACAATAACACATGCTCATGTGATTATTCATGATATATCAATATCTGGAGTTATCACAATGTATTTAGACCAATCACAGCGGCAAGAGAAGAAAGGATGATAAGTGTTATTCAGTATTAAACAGCCAGACAGTCAAATGAACTCTAGGTTTTTACTAAGGAATGTAGTTCAATAATTGGGAGTTTTCTAAAAGAGATAATCAGCGGAAAACCGATTATTGAGGTAGATTTTCTTTTTTTGGATGTGGCAGGAGGTTAAAGATATTGGAATAGAATATTGGACCTGTTTTTCGGGGCTCAGGCGGTGAGTGCAAAACATTATTATTTTAATGGGTTTTGAGATATTCGGCGCTGTTTTTTCAGGGTTCATGTTCGAAATTGCAGTGAGCTCTAAACATTTTTATTTTATTGGGATTTATCAACAGAATCAAAGTTCACATATTGTTATTGCAATATTTAAAAATATCAATATCTGTCAATATATTGATAAATAATCCAGCCCTAACAGGGAATTATCGGTCTATGTTTCAGTTAGCACTTAACTATCAGTCTTTACAAATAATAGATATCTCCTTGTTTAGTCGTGGAAAACTGTGCGATACAATAAAACAAAAATTATTAATCGGAAATACAGATAGTAAAGTGCTTACAAGTGTATAGACCTCTTATGGAGATATATACAAGTAATTTTGGTCACTCAGCATAAAAAGACTTACTCGTGCTTCCGGAAGAAGCTGTGCTCTTCATTATACAAACAACCGTCAGGACATTGTCCGGCACGAGTTCTTTTCGTCTTCTGGAAAGTTCTGCTCTTGGTATGAATCGAAGAAATTCATGACTGCCACCAGATATCTCAAAGTCCTTTGTACAACGTTTTTCATGCTCATTTTCCCCTTTAAAAGTTTTGAGCGAAAGAGAAAACGCTTGCCTGATGGAAGAATTGGAGGAATATTTGCAGAGATATAGATCTACATATCCAGATGAGTCACGTTCACTAGAACCATTCGGGTAGATCCCCAAGTACCATCTTTCACCGCCGAAGCAGAAATGAGGACTCCAGTAGAAATCGCCATCCTTCTCTGTAAGAGACGAGAAACCAGCCATTCTGAGAAAAAGAGAAGAAAAAGAGTCCGTCGAAGGAGCTTCCATCGAGAGAGAGAAAAAATTAGCAATCTTCCATTCGATTATGACATCCACAATGCTTGAAATTTCACCTATCACTGTCATGGCAGAAAACACTAGTTTATTTATTTTTTCTTTTTTCAACAGAATAGGCTGTTTTCCAAATTTCGAGTTGCAAAATATTGCCTGAAAAGAGAAAAATAGTTAGCTGAATTCCAATGCAAAAGTCCCATACAATTACTACAACTATCTTAAAATGAGCAAAAGTAGACGAATGTACATATTCAAAAATGTCACAAAAGTTCCTATTTTTTTTTGCCATTTCATGCACTACTTATAACATGGCATTGACTGGTTGACATGGAATTCAATTTGTGTCAATAGTATCATGATGGTCTTGAGAGGGCGCTTCATTAATAGTAAAATCATAAGTTAATCTACAATTAAATGTAAATTATTATTTATTACCTAACATCAACTATCAATACTGTTTTCGCCAAAAGAAAATGGACATATGATGACAATGTACTCCATCTTCAAAATTTATTTTTAGCATTTTAAATATTTTTTTAATCGCAATAAATTTTTACCTAAGCAAAAATAAAATTATAGTGTTACTTGAGCAAAATTAAAAATATTTGCTGCATAAACAAAATAGACAGACTTCTTCAAAATATTTAAAATATAAGAGATTTTATTTTAAATGCAGTCCGTTGACATCGAGTGGCTACTTTCAGATGGTGAAAACCGTACTTCTATAACGATAATAGATATCAGGGTTTGTACACATTTCTTTAAATAACACGTTGGAAATTGCTCGACAAACGTGGCAAATGGGGTGCATTCGTACTCTAACTAGTTTTATAAATATTTTTTGTGCACCGCATATTGTACTGAATGTATATTTTAGTGCACTTCATAAGTGCCTATCAATTTCATTCTGTTTGAAAGGCTATGACATCATTAAAATGCACTTGAAATAATTTTTTGCCATTGGCCGTAATGTAACGGAAAACTTTTGACTGTCCCTGTAATTAAACTATACATCCGATTTTTATAAAATTTGAAATGACTTGATTATAACATTTAAATTAATTTTTGTTTCAATTGTTCTTAGCGAGCATTACGTCGTAAATATAACCAGTATACCATTTTTCAAGCTTCTATACAAACTGTACTACATAAATCGCAATTAATGTTATCGAAAATTTTTGCCCGTACATACTTTTAAACTTCGAATTTTTAAAATACTGTTTTGGGTGAGCATTTACATCTCCAAAGAAACAGCCATGCCAAATTTTAAGTTTCTATTCCTAACAGTTCCAAACAAATTGTAATTTAGAACGCTTTTAGAACCGCTCATTTCACTTTTTAATCCTCTCGCTGCGTTAGTAATTCTTCGCGATGAGCGTCTTTTACTGAATTTTTAATCTTTTATCACCGGTTCTTTAAAGCAGAAATTTTTGACTATCGTAATCAGGGAAAATGTCCTGATTAAATAAGACAAAATTTTCGCTAAAAAATAACTGGTGGGAATAACCAAATAGTATTTAATTAGACGGGAAAATGCATGTCCGAGTATATCTCGGGGTGCACAGTGAGAGGGTTAAAAACCGTTCATAGGGAGTATTTACATCTGAAAAGTAATCACCAGACCAAATTTCAAAGTTTTAGCTCCAACAATTTCACAGAAAGCAAATTTTTAGAACGTCGTCTGCTTCACCACCCGGTTGTTGTCCCGACATAAAATATAACTCATGTTGGAGCTGGGATGACTACCAGCATTTTGCCATTATTTTTTTTTAATCAGTTCAGCAGTTTCAGAGATTACCCCCTACAAACAAACAAGCATTACACCTTTATAATATTAGTAAAGATTAAAATCAGAGAAAAAATATTTTTATCCCTGTGCTTGCTGGGATTCCTGCTCAAGAACTGAGGTCTTCATACATATGCTTCTATTAAACTTATCTTTGTAAGTCAAACTGCCTGCTTAAAGCTATCTTAAAAAGAAATAGTTTTCTCTGCTCAACAACGTGAACTTTCTGACACATTCACAGAGTCACTTATATAAATAAATATCATGAGATTTGTAGGCACGACTTCTGAAGTGATTTGGAATCAAATAGCATTTTTCATTTATTTAGGTGAGTTCGTAATTATATAAATTGGCAGCATTTTCTGTAAGATCCTTTAACCCAAAAAATGGTAAAAAAAAATCTCAATAATAATAACAACTGCAAATTTAAATGATTTAAGGGGGAAAAAAATAAGAAGCGAATATACAGGAAATTTTTTTTGATAGAAAATTGATTGTTCTGTTTTTTAGGATAAAGGTGGGAGGGGGAAGGTTGTGTTTGTTTCAAATAAATTAATTTTGTGAACGTCCACTGAAGAATATTTTTTACAGCGATTGAAAAATAAATAAGCACTAAAATAAAGCAATGAAATTTGGATGGGCTAGTAGAGCAAATTATTGGGTGGGCTCAGGCTCCACGGGCCCATATAAGTTGGTGCCACTGGTGACAGTATTATAAGCTGCGAGTTGGAAAGAATTAGATGTCATTTAAACAAATGTTTTGAACAAAAACATAAAAAACAAAGTGAATTAACAAAAACATAAACAACAAAATCAATTTTCAAAAAAAGAAGGTCCTTCAAATACTATTATAACATCAAGTTCAACTTGTTCTACATTGTCTATTAATCTGTGTAAAACTAATAAAATGATGTCAATATTGAAGACCCAAGTCCTTCTACGTCTTCTTCTATTTAATTGAAATTTATTTTATCAGAATTTTTAAATTTTTTATATTTAAATTAGCAAATAAATACATAAAATAAATTTTAAATAAGAAGTTAAGATTTTTAAAATTTTCAATTTTTTATTCGACTGTTATACATTCAAAACAATCCATGTATTCATCATAAAAGAAACAAAAGATTTCAGATTTTTTTATACCAATAACACAGCATATAAGTGAATGGATGATTGTTGCTGTATGAATCACGTATGCAGATTATTCTTTCATTTATGCAATGCGTTTACAAAAATTTCACGATTTTATAAATATGTTACAAATCAACTGTATAATTCCATTTAAAATATTCATAGTAGCTTTCAGAGCTTTCAAGAAAACTGTGAAACATTTCTGATTAAAATTTATTTTATCAAAATATTGATGCAAAAAATAAATTTTAAATAAATAAATATGGTTTTAAGAATATTAAAATTTTCATTCAACTATTATACATTCAAAACAATTCATATACAGGGTTCATATACACATTTCTTTAAATAAAAATCAAGGACTTTTAACCCTTTAAGACCTGGCCTACACAATTGTGTAGGTGATGCTAAAGAAAAAATCATTTTCTTCTTTTTCTTTTTTGGCGATTTAAATTCGAGCCTGAACCCGCAGAATTGCGCAGATCTCGGGTATTTTGTAAATATTCTTTTCAATCAAATATAATTCTATTAATTAGGGGAAAAGATAAAACTTTTCATGAGTGCCAAAAACCTTCCGGTCATAAAGGGTAATGGACTTTCACGGACCAAAACCAAGAAAAATGTAAGCCCTACAAATTAAATAATCTCTTCAAAGATAAGATTTTAGTGCTTCCACCCTTAAAGTCAGTGCATTTCTGTTACAATTTATTATTGTAATAGTATTCAAAGGAAAAAAAGCTTTAATAAATTATCAAATATTTCTGATTAAAATTTATTTTATCACAATATTTAATTTTTTTGTATTTAAATTAGCAAATAAATACAAACGATAAATTTTAAATAAAAAGTTATGATTTTTAGAGTATTGAAGTTTTCCATCAACTGCTATACATTCAAAGCAATCCATGCATTCATTATAAAACAAATAAAAAGTTTCAGATCTTTTTTTACCAATAAAACATCATACAAGTGAATGGATGACTGATGTTGCATGAATCTTGTATGCAGATTACCCTTTCATTTATGCAATGCATTTACAAACATTTCATGATTTTGTGACTTTATATTCCTTCAGAATTTCAAATTATTTAAATAATTTTACTCATTATTTTGATATTCTTTAACGTTGAAAATACTTGTTACTTTGAAAAAAAGAAATTGCAGAACAAACACTGTTTCCATTAGCAAAACAGCAATAAAACAAGATAATTTTACAGCAAAAGTTCAGGGAATTGAAAATATGAAACATACAATAGGAATTAAAATAATTTCAAAGATATTATTTTAACACAAACACATTTATGTATAAATAAATGTGATAAGTGACACATTGGAGCTTAAAAGGCAGCTGGCGAAATCTATTTTAGCCTGGTCTCCATATACAGTAGAGTCCCTCAAATCCGCACGTCATCGCAGATGTAAACAATGAAACTTTCAGTTCAGATGCAGGGGCAAAATTACAGAATTTTCTAGATTGATATCATTCTGTGAGTATTTTAATATGTAATTCTCGATAATATGACTGAACTCGTGGTTTTCCATAAAGAAAGTATAAATTTATTTCTGAAAAAAACAAGGTATTGTTGATATCACTGGTAATCACAATCTTTTTACCAAATATATTTGTGTTAATCAAGCTTTTTTGGTTATTAAGACTAGCTAAACCTGAAATAAAACTTCCTTACTTTATGATTTTTATGTGAATTAATAAGGTGTCTTTCTGAGGAAAGTTTATTGAATAATTCAAGGAAACTGTATCTCATCTTTATTATGTACATTTAATTATGCATTATTATTTACTTGACGTTTACTTTTAATCATTTCTAAAAGTTTTACTTTTAATCATTTTAGTTTATTACTTTACTTAATTATATTGCAAACATTCATTATAATTTTGATTGCATTATTACATTCAAATTACTGTTTAAAAAATGTAAACAAAGCAATGACCAGAAATCCGCAAAATTCTAAAATCTGCACAACTTCTGGTCCCAAGCTGTGAGGATTTGAGGGAATCTATTGTGTTTACGCACAGGCATAGGACAGATGGTTATGTCACTAAGAAAATGGGTGAACTCCAGAATGAAGAAATCGAATTCTGTATTTATAAGCTTTATTACATAATCAGGAACAAATAGGCAGGAGAAATGCTCTAGCAATATGTTAGTAAAATGATTATTTAATCATCTCTATGTAGCAGTCTGAGTTTCAAATCTTCTTTAAATGATGAGGTCTTAGCATCAATAACATCATATCACCGAAGAAAAAGATGTTATTCGGGTCAGGGCTGGCTATTTGCTGGCAAAAAAGGGTTTCTGCCTTGCCATTGGCAGAAACTGGTTATAACCGGTTTTAACCAGCAGAAACTGGCAACAACTGGCATAAACACATTTCATGACATAATATGAGACTTTTTTACTAGTATTAAATTCCTTAAGTACATTTTATTTCGTATAAATAACAAATGAAATATTGTGGGTAGTTTTAATTAAAAAATAAATAGATTTGTATTAGAAAAAGTGAGTAATGTAACAGATAAAATTTTTGTTATAGTATGGTTATATAATTTTATATGTAAACAATTATTAGAGTATTTTAAAATTTCAGTTTAAAAATCAAATACAAAACTATATCCAATACTTATTTTAAATTAAACAATGAAAAGAAAAGAAAAATATTCAATACTTGCTCAAAATAATTTTCTGTAATTTAACGTATTAATTTAATAACACTATAAATTATCTCTCATAGAAATGTTATAGTTATATGCGGATCTTGTAATTCCATGAATTTAAAAAACATTTCATTTAAATACAGTATTCAAAGGAACAAACCTGACTTTTTTTTAAAAATCAATTTAAGACTGTTATAAGCATAGATCAAACTTTGTGCGAATTTTAGTAAAAAAGCTAAAATCTTTAATAATGATTTTACGCACAAATAATGTACAGACACGACAAAAAACGATTATATGGGATATTTTTGTCGTGTCTGTATGTTATTTGTGCATAAAATCGTTGTTAAAGATTTTAGCTTTTTTATTAAGACTGTTAGTTGAAAATGTTCCAACCACATTTTGCACTTACAAAACAAACAACTACAAAGGTTCAAAGCAGATTTGATACAGTAATAACCGACTACCATATGCTAACTTATTTACTTCATCCTAAGTATATGGGATCAAAATTGACATATGAGCATAAAGAAAAGGCAAGGAAATTGCTTTCTGATATTAATCCCAATTTTGTGCCACATATAATATCTTTTGAAGCAAAGTCGACTCCTGCCTCAGAAACATATTTCTCCAAGGAAGCCCTAGAAAATGTCTTGCCCTTACCTTCTATGTGGTGGTCATCTTTAAAAACGAATACTGGGGAAAATGAGGGTTTTTCAAATTTGCATCCTCAATAATGACATTGCCAGCAAGTAATGATAGTCTTGAAAGAATATTTTCAAACTTTTCTTTCATTCAAAACAAAGAAACAGTGTGTTCAGAAAGATTAGCAAAATTTTGTCCTATGCTATGGAATGTTCTGTGGAAAAAGTAATAATAGTATATTTGAGTGGCAATTTTGTTCTTTCAATATTGTAAAATAATTGTGCAAGATATTTCATTAAATTTTTTTTCCTGTTATTTATTGTGCTTCAATTATTTACTTATATATTTTCACAAGAATCATAATCTTTAAGTTATTGCATTGCATTATTTATTTAAAAATACTCTGAAAAATACATTTGTTAAAATATCACAGATTTTTTTGCAAATTTCCTTTTTTACTTTTAAATAAAAATTCAACTCTAAACAATAATATAAAATAGTTAAACTTGTACAGCATCAGACTACCATTGAAAATTTCTGTTTTTCAAGTGAAAAAAAATTAGTACCTATTATTATTATATAAACAAAGTATATTTATATGATAATTTTGAAACTTTTTTACAACTTTGAATAACATTCATAATCTTTAATTTTAATTTTTAACTTAATTGTTTACACATCAAATACATGTATGAATTAAGAATCATTGCACATTAAAGTTCTTATTAATATTATTTCTGAGTTTCTGCCAGTTTTTGCCACTTACTGGCAGAAACTAGTTTCTGCCATGCCGGTTTTAACCGGTTATAACTGCTGGTTTTAACCACTCTGGCAGAAACTTGCCAACCCTGATTCGGGTACCATAGATCTTATATTAGGTACCATATAAATATTATTGGGTTTGAACATGACAAGCATTGTGGGTACCAGGCATCTCGAAAAAAGGTTAGAGCTATCTAAACCCAGAAAAAGTTCTCTCTTTCCTCTGTCCATCGTCTCGGATCTAGCTGTGCATAGGTATTTAAGTTACTCTAGCGCAAAGTGACAATCAAGTCACCTGACTTCCCTTCACCAATCATAACCGCTTTAAGAGGGACTTATTAACTGTTTTGATGGGATAATCTTGAGGTGATTCAACTTCCGCAGTGCAAAAAATTCTTTCTAGAACACTCTATAGCATCGAATCAGGCACAGAATCATTGTGTACATAAAAAATAAGCTCTGAGGTCAAGAGTTCTGGCTAAAAATAGATTTTATATTGGCAGACGATAATTTTAACAGAAAAGAAAAAATGAATTTATTGATGTGGAATAAAACTAGAATATTAAAGCATTGGAATATTATAATAGACACTTTGATCTTTTAATAAAAGAATGATTTCAATTAAATAGGTTTTTTAGAACGGGATAATTTAGGAATTATGACATTTTAGCAATTAAATAAATAATTTAGAGGGGTTTGATATACACGAGAAATCATAGTGAATTTTAATAGGGATTTAAATAATAAAAGGGTTTTATTTAAGGAATATGAGTAGTTAGTGCCATTTTTAGATTTAAGAAATTTGAGATAAATATTATTAGGTGGGTTAAGATGTTATACCTTTACATATGGAGATCGATAGATTAGTTTAAAGGTTTTTAATTTAATAAGCTGGTATAATTGGAATATTATTAAAAAGAGAATTTATATGGAATAACGTTAACCTTGGCAAAAAAATTTAAATTTTATAATATATATATATATAAATATATATAATCATTATACCTATTGCAAATTATCAACAAAAATCGTGAATATATAAATAATAAAGAAATTTATTCAAATTAAAAATGATGTATAAACTACCATATAAGTCTATGAGACAGATCCCCAAAACAAATGTAACATGGATTTGAAAACACGGTAAACATAGGGCTACCCACACACATTAAATCCAGAAATTAAAATGGTAGAAAAACTTATATAAAATTATTGATTGAAATAGATTAAAAAAGAAAAATATATAATGAATTGAAGATCCAATCTGAAGTTAAATGATAGTTGAAAAAAAAACAGTATAAGAGATGATTTGAACATGTTGCTATTTTTAAAAAATAATAATTATGGACCAAGAAGTAATAATGTACAGTAGTAATGTACATAGGCATAAATTTTAAGATGTAGTGTTGCCATCTGTTATACACTTAAATGAAATGCCATGAATCCCAATGTGTTATCCAATTGATCAATAAAGGACTGTCATCTGTCAGACACCCCCCCTCCCAAACAAACATATATATATATATATATATACATATTCACTACAGTTACTTCTCATTTGAGCATATTCATAAACAAATACAAAAAAGTAAAAAAAAGAAAAGAAAAAATAATTTTTTTTTTTCAATTCATTTGTAAAAACTTTATTCACCTTCATCATGCATCCTAACTTGTTATGAAATTGCCTAGAAGTTTTGTCTGGATTATGTTAGTATTTTTTTCTATATATAATCTTTAAATAAAAAAAATCTAATCTGCATTGAACATATTTAATGTATCCGTTACAGCCATTGTTTTGAAACGTGTAAAAATGAAATAACATCTATAATTTCTTGAAATAACATCTATTTTTCTTATGAAAAACAAAGACACGAAAATCAATTTTTATATAGCAATAAAAAGTAGTCATAAGGGAGGAAATACATATTCAGGGATGAGAATCCTCCGTCTCAAATGACTACTTGCTACCACAAAATTTTAATGTTATTTCTCGCCTTAATTTAATGACTAAATTTCTGAGATTTAATAAAGTAATGAATACTATTAAAATTTAGTGGTGAAAATCAACCATTTGGGATGGAGTATTCTCATCCCTGGCATATAAAACCATAAAAATGGCCTTTTCCTCATTTTTCCTGGGCACAACTAAAAAATTCATGCAAAACTGAGAAACGATACATTACTTCTAGACATCGGTAGAGGTACTTAAAATGATAAATGGAAGAAGATCAGATACAATATTAATGAGAAATATATTTGCTGTAATTCTTTAAACTTTCATATCTCCGATTTAATAAAAATTCATACAAGTAAATCATAAACACCATTCATAAAAAAAATCTAAAATAATCATAAACAGCATAAATAAATCAAATTTTAATGATTGATAAATTCAAACTAAAGCAATAGAAATTAGTATGTTGTGGCCATCATAAAACTTTCTTCAATATAAATTACGTCAATTAAATCATTTAAATAGTACAAGAATTTACATCAATTTATATCAAAGTATCTGAATTTAATGAAAATTCGTGCATTAGTTCTTGAGATACAGCTATAGCCGAAATTCTGAAAAATGTAGCATAGCAGTGCCACCTGTTGAGCGATTTACACCAAAACATGAACAGCATTAATTGATATCAGGGTATACCTGAATCTGAAGTTTGATGAAAATTCATGCATTAGTATTGAGATAGAGCTACAGCGGAAATTCTGAAAAATGTAGCATAGCAGCGCCACCTGTTGAGCGATTTGCACCAAAACATACACAGCACTAATTCATATCAAGGTATACCTGAATCTGAAGTTTGTTGAAAATCCAAGCATTAGTTCTCGAGATAGAGCTATTGCGAAAATCACAAAAAATGCAGCATATCATTTCCACCTGTTGAGCGATTTACACCAAAATGTATAAAACATTAATTCATGTCAAGACTAACTGAATCTAAAGTTTGATGAAAATCCGTGCATTGTTTCTCGAGATTGTGCTATTTCCCCCTTTCGGTAGAGCTATTGCGGGAATCGTAAAAAAGGCAGCACAGCAGCGCCACCTGTTAAACGATTTACACCAAAACGTAGTCAGCAGCAACTGATATCAGGGACTAACTGAATCTGAAGTTTGATGAAAATCTGTGCATTAGTTCTTGAGATAGAAATATTGAGGAAATCGTGTAAATCCTGCAAATTTCAGCATAACAGCGCCACCTGTCGGGCGATTTAGACCAAAATGTAATGAGCACCAATTCATATCAAGGACTAACTGAATCTGAATTTCTATGAAAATCCGTGCATTAGTTCTTGAGATAGAGCTATTGCGGAAATCGTGAAAAATGCAGCATAGCAGCGCTACCTATTGAGCAATTTACACCAAAAACTAATCAGCATCAATTTGTATTAGGGACTAACTGAATATAATTTTTTATTAAATTCCGTGCATTCGTTCTTGCGATAGAGCACCCACAAAATTTGTGCCACACACACAGGCGGACAGACAGACATTTTGTAAAAACATGTTTTTTGGAATCCCTGACCCCTAAAACGTGTAAATTTTCACGAATCCGATATTTTCTTCTTGTAAAGATAGAAGAAAGTAAAAAGGGCCATCGCTAAGATTTTTTTATTGCGGGCGGGGGGAGGGAAGAGGACATTAAACTGCCAAGTCAAATTTCAGTATTTGCCAGCTTGTTTTATAATTTTGCCAAGTTACCACAGTTAGAAAATGTATAGATATACTTCATCAAATCCACACAGCTTGGGACCAGAGGTTGTGCGGATTTTAGAATTTTGTGGATTTCTGGTCATCATTTTGGTAACATTTTTAAACAGAAATTAGAATGTAATAATGCAATTGAAATTATAATGAATGCTTGCAATAATAGTAAAATAATCAAGTAAAAGGATAAAAAGTAAGATAATTTGAAAAATGTTAAATTATTAAAAGCGAAGGCCAAATAAATAATTAATAGTAATGTATAGTTAAATATGCATAATAAAGGTGAGACACATTTTCCTTGAATTATTCAATGAAACTTTCCTCACAAAGGTACCCTACTAATTCACATCAGAAACATAAAGTAACAAAGTTTTATTTCAGGTTTAGCCAGTCTTAATAACAAGAAAAGCTTTATTAATACATGAATATATTTATTAAAAAGATTGTGATTACCAGTGATATCAGAAAATCTCTCTCTCTCTCTCTCTATATATATATATATATATATATATATTTAAGAAATAAATTTATACTTCCTTCATGAAAAACTATGAGTTGAGTCATATTATTGAAAATTGCATATTGAAAAACATATGAAATGTTATAAAACAAAAAAACCCTGTCATTTTGTTTCTACTTGTGAACTGAAAGTTCTAAGGTTTACATTTGCGATGCATTGCAGATTTTAAGGAGTTTACTACATAGTTCTTACATAGTTTAACAATTATTCCAATTAGATTTGTAACTTTCGCCATGTCTACCAGAAATATAAAGAGTATTATACTTTTTATTAGTTTTAAACAAATTTGAAAAGTGTAACAGCATTCATGAAAATTTGTTGGGGAATACAAATTTTGCTCCTCCTCTTTAGCAAGGGCCCTGAATAGAAATAAAAAATGAAACAAGTAAGAAACATCATGAATATCATCAGCATAGATTATGAAACACTTCCCAACACTCCCTGAAAGCTTTAACGGAACTTCGTTACTTGGGGAAATAAGGTAAATAAGGTAACAAAGTAAACATTTAAAAATCTGATTTCAGTAGTTACCGCCCATAGCCAAATATGTATTACAATTCTTTTGAATAGCCCTGTATTCGATCTGTATGTTGATATATATACTATATAACGGGAAAATTTAGTTTAGCAAGAAAATGCATAACAGGCTGAAATTCATCTTTCAGCAATTTATACTAATAGATGGAAATGTGCTTGAATACATTTGTACAGCCCTGTAGTTTACCTAGTACCTTTATTACATGCCACTGTTTAGCTAAAATTTAATTCAAAGTAAAACACGCTTAAAACTACTGAAATTACATTTCCAGAAATTATCACCCATAGTCGGCCATGTATCCAACTGTTTGCGTGGCCCTGTATATCATTTTATCTATATTCTACAAATATTTCTTAGTACACTAAATTTAGTTCAGCGTAAAAATGCATAACTCCTTTAAAACCCACCTTAAGCAATTTAAGCTCATACTCAGTAACCTTTACGAATTCATTTCTGTAGCTGTGTATATGAACTATAACATTTATACGCACTTTATAGTATGCATAAATATAGTGAACAAGTAGGTAAGTGTGATCACAGATCGCACAGAGGGTTTCATTTAATTTTCCTTTCAAAACACTTTATCCTTTTGAAAAATCTGTTAGTTCCACATTTCGCAACCAGGGGTGCACTCTATTCTAAACAAACCTCTATCCGAACGAAACTCCGTTTTCTATACTATCGGTAGATATATTAGTCGAGGGGATTGGGCCGATAGCACCGGAGATAAGTAGGCGTCCCCTAGCAGTAAAAAGTGGAACTAAAATATATGAGGCTATGGTGCGTAATATGAAAGAAGTGTCAAAGGGGTGTCGGCAAAAGTTGGAAAAGTGCTCCCTGGGTGAAAAGGGCGGAGGTTAGAAAAATTGCTTAAATTACACAAGTTAGAGCCCGGACGAGTAAATAATATATGACTTTTTGAAAATTTTATGATTTGCCGTGTGATCTGAGGTATTCAGTAATACATATGCAAAAATTCATGTCTCCAACTTAATTAGGGGCTCTCTTAGAAAGAATTGCTTAAAATACATATGTGGTAGCTCAAAGGGTTAAACGTAAGACATTTTCAAGATTTTAGGATTTGTCGCCTGGCCTCAAGTGTTCTGCTATAAGTATGCAACATTTCAAATCTCCAATTTAATAAGGGACTCAGTTAGAAATAATTGCTTAAAATACGCATGTGGGAGCCCAAAGGGTTAAAGGTAGAATTTTTTCAAAATTTTATGATTTGTCGTATGATATGTGGTGTTCAGTTATAACTATGCAAAATTTCACGCCTCCAACCTAATTAGGGAATCACTTAGAAAGAACTGTTTAAAATACACATGTGGGAGCCCAAAGGGTTAAAGGTACGACTTTTTCAAACTTTTATGGTTTGTCATTTCATGTGAGGTGTTCAGCTATAAGTATGTAAAATTTCACGCCTCCAACCTAATTAGGGCTCACTTAGAAAGAATTGTTTAAAATACACACGTGGGAGTATAGGTCAAAACTGGGAAATTTCATTAGCGGCCACTGGCCGGTAGGACTAGTTTTTAAGGTGGCCACTTTTTTATTTAAAAATACCAAACAGTAAAGTTTCTATAAGTATTAATCTAAAACTGAATAGCCCAAATAAATATGTTAATATAAATATATTAGAACCAAAAAAAGTAGAATCCTTGATGAAATGCAAGAAATTTTTATTCTCCCCTTGTAAAAAAGTGGCCACTGATAGACAACTTTGCACTAGACACTTTTTCTCATTCACTGGCCCTGTGGCCGGTGGCTAGTGCTAATTTTGACCTTTACGTGGGAGCCCAAACTGTTAAATGTATGACTTTTTCAAAATTTTATGACTTGTCGTATGATGTGTGATGTTCAGCTATAAGTATGCAAAATTTGAAGTCTCCAACATGTATAGTTTCTGAGAACGAGCTCTGTGACAGACGGACAGACAGACGAGTGAGACGTATAGGGTTTCGTCAGATGAACGAAACCCTAAAAAAGTGCATATCATAATTAAAAATGCATTTCGAGTAATCATTACTAATATACAGTAATTCGGATACAATATAGTATCTGAAATCTTATCAAATACACCGCAAACAATAACCCCCCTCACCAAATACTACTATGAACGGAATTCTTTTGTGCGGCGTTGTAAATGAACAATAACTATTCTTTGCACCACATATTCAACAGAATGCATATTTTAGTAAGCTTCATAAATGAATAATAATTTTACTATGTTTGAAAGAGTGTAACACCATTAAAAATCATTTGAAACGATTTTTTTTCCATTGGCCGTAATGTAAAGGAAAACCTTTGACTGTCCCTGTAAAAGAACTAAACATGCTACAAACTTCATTTGAAATAGGGAACGTGCTATGGTAGAGGTCACTAACATCCAAAAATTTCAGAACGATCCGCGCATATTTACGAGAGTTAGAGCGTGGACAGACGGCCAGACAAACCGAAGTCATAAACACTTTTCAACTTTGTTGGAAAGTGTCAAAAAGAGTAATTTATCCCTGGAACTGGAACTGCAGTATATATTGAGTATGCTCACAAACAGGGTTCGTTGATATATATCAATGGATATATATCATGATATATATCTTGATATATATCCGATATTTAGTTTTAAAATATCAAGATTTTTGATATTTTCGATATTTTCAAATTCTTGATATTTATTTTCAAAATATCAAGATGTTTGATATTTTGTATAGTTGATATTTATTTTTAAAATATCAATGTGTAAGATAATTTTGATATTTTCTTCAGTCAAAACAAGCGTAAATGAAATTTTCAACTGTTATTGACTATGCTATTCTGTAGATAAAAAACTTTTGTGTCTGGCAGTGACTTTTTTAGGCAAAGAATACATTTGAAGCAAAGAATACAAGAAGAATTTTTTACAAATATCTTTTCTAAGCTGTATGTTTGAAACTTTTATTTTTAAATGTAGAACTAATAATTATGAGACAATTAATTCAGAACAGCCATTGAAAGAAAAACTGTAATTTAGATAATCATTTATATACAGCATTATTAGAAAAGAGTCTTCTGATTTTGGTTTAATTGAGTCTAAACTGTACTACAGGTTTGGGAATAAAGAATAAGACAAGCTTACATTTATGTTAAAATCCTTCAATAAAAAAGAAAAACTCTTTTGTATTTAAAATTTTATTTTATAAAATATAAAACTTTCCCGATACTTGATACAAATCCTATAATTTATATACATATGCAAAATGTATGCAAATTGTATCTGTTTTCAATCAGTACATCTTCAATTTTGTTCTAAGTAAAAAAATAAAAAAAAAAAGAAGGAAAAAAAGGGGAGAAATGCATTTTAGAATACTATTGTTTAAGTTTTTATGTTAATAACAATATGTTTTAATTTCTAATTTATATTATGCTTGAAAATATTCATTATCCGCAGTATGTTGACTATTTTGAAAATATCGGATATATATCGAAAATATCGGATATATATCAAAATATCGGATATTTTTGATATTTTCGAAAATATCATGATATTTACGAACCCTGCTCACAAAAAATGTTATCTGGACTGGATTAGACTGGGAAAAAAACGTAAGTCACTAGCATTAAAAAAAAAGATTAAAATTTTACCAAATACTTATATATCACAAAATTCAAACAGGCTGAGAAAATTCTGAAGCATGTAAAATGTTAACCTGTAATGTAAAACCTGTTATGAAAAATACATATAAATAAACTAACAGTAAATAGGGGATTTTCAACATTAATATTTGAAATGAATATAATCATTTACCTTATCACAGATTCAACTCAAAAAATTTCACTCCTGTGTTATAAGTTTAAATAGAAAACAAAAAATTAATAAAGCTACATTCAAGGGGCATACAAGAAGGGCAGAAAGGTTAAATACTAATAAATATTGAGCATTTGGAAGATTTGATTCATGGTTCATATAATCGAGAACAAATAAAATTCAAGCACTATTCCAGAACTATTGAAGGACTGTTTAGATACATACATAAAAATGACATAGAATAAACACATAAGGAAAATAACCACCATACTGATTATCTATTTCAAAGAAATCTTATCAGATCTTTTAATTTTTATAAAAGCCATTTTCAAGACACCATATTATTAGAGAATTTTTAAAGAATAATGTGTTTTAACTTGGTAAGGCATCACCGAAAGAAATTTCATACATAATAAAAAGTTAAGAAAACAGATCTTGATTTTTTTCATTAAGTGCAAAAAATAAAAGGTATCACTACAAAAGTAGAAGACAGGAGTAAACTAGTTAAATTTTAGGAATTCTGAACGCTCATCAGAATTCAAACATTAGTATTTCAGAAATTGTGTACAATTTTTTTAATACTTTTTAATAAATATTCTCTGAATTCACAAACCTTACAGCATGTGTGCTTATCCATACAAAAATAATTGAAATAAAGGTTAGATAATTTACTTACTTTTTAAATACAAAAGATTTTTTTTTAAATGAATTTATAAAAAGGAATAAAGATTTTATTATCAGTTATACAGCGAAAAATTTGGAATTGATATAATTCTGTGTGAAGTTTTTACTGATTGACAACATTCGCGATTTTTATGAATGACAGATTGACAAATTTCATAGTTTTTTTCTGCAACCGATTAATAAAATGTTACAATTTTTTATATGACTGATTAACTATATTAGCATTTTTTTTAGGGGGGTGGGCAATAGGTGTAATTCGCATCAAACTGGCAAAATTCGTGCTTTTTTCGACAAATTGACGAAATATGCATTTTTTATCGATGACCAATGGACGAATTTTGCGGTATTTTTCCCCGGCGGATTGATAAAATTTGCAATTTTTTTTCAATGACAGATTGAAGAAATTTGTAATTTTTTCAATGTATAATTGACGAAATTTGCAAGGGTGATTCTGAGTAAAAAAAAAAAAAAATTCTGAAATTCACAGCAAATTTTCTGAAAGATTACAGCAGGGAGGGGAGAAGGGAAATCCCCTCCCGGCACTAGTTATGCGTTTTTTTTCGTGGCCCTTTGAAAAAATTCGTTTTTTTTTCGTAATATTTCGATGAAAAATTGAAATTTTTTGGGGACTCTTTGATGAAATTCACGTTCTTTCTGGGATCCTTTGACGGTATTTGCATTTCTTGCATGATCTTTTGATGAAATTCGTGTTTTTCCAGAGAGCCTTTGACAGAAATTTTCGTTTTCTCTTTCTCAATCCTGGGACGAAATTTGCGTTTTTCCCGGGCTCCTTTGGCGAACCTCGCGTTTATTCCACGATATTTTAACAGAAATTTGCAGTTTTACGCAATCCATTGACGAAATTTCCATTTTCCAGTGATCCTTTGACGAAATTCGCATTTTTCATGATCCTTTGATGATGAAATTTGCGTTGTTCTGCAATATTTGATAAAATTTGCGGGTTTTTTTCGCGGTCCTCTGAAGAAATTTGAGATACTTGCGCAATTCTTTGACAAAATTTGCCTTTTATCCACAATCTTTTGATGAATTCTGAATTTTTTATGCAGTCATTTGATGAATTTTCCTTTTCTGCGATCTTTTGACGAAATTTGCGTTTTTCCACGATCCTTTGAACAAATTTCCTTTTCTCTCGCGGTCCTTTGAAGAAATTCACGTTTTTTTTCGTGATCTTTTGTTGAAGCTTGCGTTATTTCTCTATTCTTTGACGAAATATGCGTTTTTTTCTGAGACAGTTTGCAGAAATTTGCGCTTTTTCCACGATCTTTTGACGAAATTCGTATTTTTGTCAGCGATCCTTTGGCGAAATTACCGATTTCTTCATACGAACGGTTGTTGAAATTGTTATTTTTCGGTGACCATTTGTTGAAGTTCACGATATTTTCCAGCACTTTTCATTCCTTGAAAATGAATATTTTTTTCCCCAGCACTTTTCATCCCTTGAAAATGAATAGGGTCAGGTGGGGTAAAGTGGTCATAATTCATAAAAAGGGCTAAAATCCTGACTAATATAGAAATTTGAATAATTTTCTTTTAATTTTAGATTTATTAAGTATTGATCAAAGCTTCTCACTCATTTTGTCTGTCTTTGTTACACCTTGTTCTTTTAACTCTTTAATTAACTTTTCTGCTGCATTTTGTTTATTCCAAATTTTGTTAAATTGGCAGTTCAGAAAGCTTTACACATATCTCAATAACATATTTTCATTTATAGCTAAGTTATATTTACCACAGATTTTATTTCATAATAGTTTTATTTACATGGGGTAAAGTGGTCATAGGGTTAGGCTTAACTTATAGATATTTGATCTGAGTTAAATTATTCATTATATACAATGCCGGTTTATTAAATACTAATAAATATTAAAAACTAACTGCAAATAGTTATTTAATAACAGTTTATAATATGGGGGTTAAAAAAAGTTAGGTTTAATTTTTAATAGGTTCAGAATAGTGAATGAAATAAATAAGTGTAAACCCGAATTGCTTACAAAGGTTACACCAACTAATTGAACAACCAACACATTAACTACTTTTTCTAATACCTACCTATACTTGTATTACATAAGAAAATGGTCCACACGAAAGTCCTGAAAGAATTTTTAACGTTGAGGAGCCTGGAATGAATATGGATAGCCAAAATAGTCCAGCTTAAAAAATTTTACACAATGCAATGCATTATATAAAATTCAGAACCCAAAGGAAAGATAATGTTTAGTGTTCCTTTTGGTATATCAGCTAGTGGTTATTACACATTCTTACATTCACAGTTTATGAGTAAGTACATAGAATTACGTATAAAGGGTGGTCGTGCAGGAGCATTGTATGAATCATGGAATCTGGATAGATGCAGGATTCCGTACTTGAAGGTTGGATGGATCATTTTATTAAGTAGATAGTACACCGAAAGCTAACAAAGGCCTGCCCTTTTATGATTCTGATGGACATAAATGAATTATGACACGATGAAAAAAAGCTATCGACAATCACACTATAATACTCTGCCTGCTACCTCATACTAACCATAGTCTAAAACCATTAGATCTAGGTGTATTTTCCCCCATTAAAAAAAGCCTGGAAAGGAATTTTAAAGAAACAGTATCAAGAAATCCGACTGCAAAATAAGTAAAAAAAATTAAAATAAGCTACATTGGCAAAATTATCTACACTCATTTCAGATGTGAATAGAATTGTTAGACATAGTTTTTAAAGGAAAAGGAAATGTGTCCAGTCCAAGATCGGGGTAGTATTGACAGAAAAAACACTTGCATTACATCTGCCAAAATAACAAGAGGAGTGAGATACTTAAAAGTTGCATAAATTTCCAAGAGGAAAAAAACAACAACAACAAAAAAAAATCCCTAGTCAATATTCTCTTTTGAATCCATTTATAATCGCTAAAGATGACATCTCAAACCATATCTATAGGACCCCGAGTATTGCTAAGATATGAAACGAAGAAATCAATAAAGCAATTTATTGGGAAAAAAACCTGATTAAAATGGAGATTTATTTTTCTTAAAGTATGTTAAAAAAATCCAAATTTGGCAATCATTATACTTTTCCAGAATCACATGTGATCAAAATCCTTGAAGAACCAAATTTTAACAACAAACAATTTTAACATTACAAATTTACACTTTAATAAAATAAAATGACAGATAACTTATTAAAGGTTGTTTTAAAATGTTTGTAAATAATAAAATGTCACTTTTTATTCATTAGTTTATTTTCTTATCACACTTTTTTAATGTGACCACTTTACCCCATGCACTACTCACTTTACCCCACCCCCTGGGGTAAAGTTGTCATAAAAACATGCCTGGAAAAATATGTTATAAAAGGTGTTATTCCCCAAAAATACTTCTGAAATGGATATGGATGTACTCTAGAGTAATGTAATGTAAAATAACAACCAAAATTTTAGAAAACATTACAGAAATTCCGATGTTTATATCCGCTGAAAGTTAGAAAAGCCTGTTTTTATGACCACTTTCCCCCACCTGACCCTACTTTTTGTTCCAGCACTTTTTCTATTTTTTCCAAAGCATACGAACCATGAAGCGGATGTATAATAAAATTTATCTCAGAAACTAATTTCCTGCATGTTTTGTCATCTGTTTTAATGTTTTGAATCGATAAAACAATAACAATCAGGATCAGGAATTTAAAATGTATGTTTTTCTTGACATTTAATGTTTTTGCCCTTTCAAGAGTTAACAATTTTTATCTTATTTATAAAAAATATTAAAGTATTTATAAGGAAAAACTTTGGAGAATCTAATTTTAAAAAGTTATTTTTTAAATTGTAATAATTTAATATTTTAGTTAGAAAAACCATAATTTGACTTTCAATTTTCATGTTCAGCCATTCACTCCTCTCTCTCCACACACACTCACATAGGTTTTAAAAAAAATTGCGTTTTGAGCCCACCCAATATTTTTGAAAAGTTGGCGCTAATGTTAATCAGTTGTGTAACAATGAGAAAAAGCCAGAGACTTACTTTTATGATAGAAAAATTTAAAAAATAAATAGATTATCTGAAAATGAATAATATCATTCAAAACTGACCCAACAAGTATCAATTTTTTTCTTAATATCATTTAAAATAATTCTAAAAATAAATTAAAATGCAAAATCTAAAAAATGTCAGCACTTTTACGTTTTCTGCAAAACTGTAATCATCCATTTACAAACATCCCTCCCTATTTTTTTTCTCATGTAAGGTTCTTTTATAAATTTTTGTTCCGATTACGGCAAGAAGATTTTTAAGCTCATTTTGAAATGTGAAATGAGCTTGGCCATGTTAAAAACATGCCTTTTACTTTCGTCTCTGTAAATCTTAATTTTTAAAAGATGAAACGTTGAAATTACCTACTATACCACAAATATTCTGCTTGTCATAATTTTATTTTTTAACAAAAGATTAACTTTATAAAATTTTTTGAGCCCACTGTAATTTAAAGTTGTGTTTATTTTAAGATTAAAATCATAATTTTAACGTGAAAATATTTAATACTGAAAATATCAAATTAAAGATATTCAAACTGCAATTAAATGGGAAGAATGGGGTGTATAATGGTAAATGGCAACAGTAAATTTAGCAGTTTGACCTTCATAAAGAACTTATTTAAGCTTTCTCTCGCTTACATGAGATTCATAAATAAAAAAAAGAAAAATTATGCATCAGGCATAATTTACAAAAAAACTTTCTAAAACTAATAGAATATTTTTATGAAAATGTATTTTTTTTTTCATTCAATAAAAGAAGATAGCTATATAAACAATTTGATCTACAGAATTTTTATAGACTTCACATAGCATATTAAAGTTTCATTCAGCTGGAAAATGCATAACACATCTCAAAATGCTTTGCTGGAAGTTATCATACATAGATGGCAATGTATTTATATCTTTTTGTCTAAATCTGCACTTGAATTTATAGTACTACTTGGTTATCCCGTCGACCAAAAATCTATCGCCAAACTATAATATTAAATGCCAATAATCAGTGGTTGTAAATATCACATTAACTTGATTTTAAGCAAGTTACACATGTTTACGTCATCAAATGGTTTTTATTTACATGTTTTATTTGAATTTTTATTACTGTAGTGCTAATTTATTTGTTCTTTCGTTACTTAAAATAAAAATTATGTCAATTTGTATAATTTGGTGAGTGGTTTGGCGATTTATATAATTTGGTGAAATTGGTTAACGGGATAATTAAGTAGTACCAAATTTATTTATGCTGTACTCACAC
This sequence comes from Maratus speciosus, assembly GCA_963932465.1. Lineage (NCBI taxonomy): Eukaryota > Metazoa > Arthropoda > Arachnida > Araneae > Salticidae > Maratus > Maratus speciosus. The sequence goes on along the minus strand of OZ010797.1, from coordinate 71,591,073 downwards.
CACATGATAGTGTAAAAATTAATTCAGATGAAAAAGCAGTAACACAGTTGAAAATTCATATTCAGCAATTCTTACCCATCACTTGTCATTAATTTAAATTTTTCTGAAGATCTTTTTATAGGATTTATTTAATTTACCTTTGATATATTAAAATCTAGTTAAACTTAAAATACAATACATAATTGAAAACCCACTTCCTGAAAAATTTACACACGGGCGGTAATTTTATCAGCATTCTTTTGTGTGGCCCTGTAATTCTCTCTTCTTTATATTTGAGGGATTGTATCATTAAGGGGGCTGATCACTCAGCTTCCGATTTCTCCTCACTAATGTAAAGTCTATATGCATTTGATGCATTCATATATTTAAAACAGCTCATTGGGAAATTAATATTTTTAACTTCTATATTTTGTGTACCCTTCCTAAAAGATGTCTCTTTTTTCTTAGTTCTCAAAATATTTCTAAAGTATACACTTAATTTTATATGAAGTGTTAAAATCTTACTCACAGTTCGTCCGCTTTTAGCACATAAAATATTAAATTCAGTATTGATTTTAGAAATATTTTGAAAACTGATGGTGTTATTACACAAGGAGTCAAAGACGCTTGAAATCCCAGGCGTCTAGCGACAACAGCCGCCTCACGGCCCGTCTTTTCCAAACATTTCATTGGCTATTCCGGAAAAGGCTTTTCTATTATCAGATTTCCAAGCATTTGATTGGCTGTTACTGGTGGCTCGCCTTGTTTCGGGCGTCACAGACGCCCCGACAGAAAAAAGACGCTCGCTCTCCAAGCGACTCCCCTGGAGCCATAGGAATAACATGGAGACGCCTGGAATCTGAAGCGTCTTTGACCCCTCGTGTAATAACACCATAAGAAAAAAAAGTGACATCCTTTAAGAAGAGTACACAGAAAAAAGATGTTAAAAATATGAATTTCCCGAGAAGATACTTTAAATAGACTAATGCATCAAAAGTCCATAGACTTAACATTATGGAGGAAAATTCCGAAGCTGAGTGACCAGTGCCCAGCCCCCTTAAGTAAGCAGAATACTCCTTAAGTAAACAGAATACTTTCAGTTGCAAGAAGAGAAAAGCATTCCATGAAACTGTCATTCTACATCAAAGACAGTCAATCTTTTTAAAATTTGAAAATTTCAGTTTTCTGATTATTTTTATGATCTGAATATGTTTATTACATATACTTTATACAGTGAGTACCAAAAATAAAGGTTGGAATTTTATGGAGAGGCAGTGGTATTTTATGCTATAACAATCAACTTTGCTACACCAAACTAGAGACCAGGGCTGAAACTAGAGGGGGCCTGAATGGAAAACAAACGGGGCGCAAATGAAGATTGATTTTAGAGTTCTTCAGAACCTACAGTAGACATGCAACGAAACTCGCAAGCTAATGTTAAATGTATGGGAGAGCTCTTTTAAAATTTCTCGTTTGCATTTTAATATTTTTATATGATTTTTTTTTTCTTAGGATAGCTGAAATGTTTTAATGTTGTTAGTTTTTACGTTTTCGAATTTGGTTGCAACTTTTGGTTCTTAAAGTGGAAGTAATTTTATATTTAAAAAAAAACTGCAACCAAAATCAAAAAAGTAAACATTAACCTGGTTAGAGATTAACTTCAGCTATTCCGAACAGAAAAGAATCTTTTAAAAATAATAAAATGCAAGCGAAATACTTGAAAAGAATGCTGTCATATGTATCACATTAGCTTGCGATTTCTTTCATGTGATTAGTGTAGTCTTTTAGAACAATGTGATTCACATTACTGCCATTTTATACGCCTCATCTGTAATACTACAACTAACGTGAAATCTGTGTATTACAGAATCCTATTTTAAATGAAAAAACTTACATGTACCAAACAGAAACAATACCAACAATTATACCTGACTGCTAAGGCATGTAGACCTGTATAACGTGGATTTTTTCCCCTTTCCTTTAGATTTCATTTTCAAGGTTTTAATGAATCAATATTTGACAAAACTCATTACATTATTCAGTATCACATATTTTTTTGTTAAATATTTTAAATTTTAAAATAGGTCGGCTATTAGAAACTTAGTAAAATTCTCTTTGTAAATTTACTCTTCAGAGGTCAGCAAAGGGGGGGGGGGGGGGCAAAATCTGTTTGTCTCGGGTGCAAAAAAGGCTAGTTTCAGCCATGCTAGACACACAATCCATTATTTTTGTCAAATATACAGGAGGTATCAACTGATTCAAATCAATACAATTGAACCTGCTTTTTGTTTGTAATTTTGTTAATAATGACCCTATTTTAACGAAATCTTCCACAGACTTATCTTTATTTTACAAAATGTAACAGTACTAAAACTAAAATTTTCAAAAATTTTGATTTAAAAATAAGAAAATGCCATTTTGCAGCTTTTTTCCACCAAATTTATAATAACAGAATTTAATTAGAAGATTCTGGTGTAAACCAAGATAAAAATTAAGTGGGATATAATCAGGGATTTAGAGAAGGGTATACTTCTAGATTTTTTAAAGAAAATCCATATGCCCTCTGTTTCTCAGATAAAGCTATAGCATATACTCTATAATATTTATCCTCTGAATAAAGTGTATGCCCTTTGTCTGTAGCGTATACCCACTGGTATTTTTATGATTACACTGCTTGATGTAATATATCCTATCGATATATTACATCCACACACGTGGTTTATACACGATCGGTGCAGAGGTGCCAAGTTTCAATGAAAGTTACCAGTAACCAGAGTTCTGGGGGGGGGGGGGGGGAGGGAGATGGGGATGAAATTGGCGTTTTTTACGCGATCCATTGACCAAATTCGAGCTTTTTTTCGCGATTCTATGACGAAATCGTGTTTTTTAAGGGGCTCTTTGACGAAATTCACGCTTTTTCCGCGATCTTCTAATTAAAGTCGCGCTTTTACCGGGATCTTTGAGGAATTCGCGTTTTTTACACGATTCTATGACGAAATCCGCTTTTTTACGTGACACTTTGACGCAATTCGCGCTTTTCCCGCGATCTTTTGACTAAAGTCTCTCTTTTTCCATGATCATTTTATTAAAGTCATGCGTTTTTCGCAATCTTTTGACTAAATTCGCACTTTTTTCGCGATTGTTTGACTAAATTCGCGCTTTCTACGCGACTGACTAAATTCGCGCTTTTTACGCGATCATTTGACAAAATTGGCGTTATTTACGCAATCCATTGATGAAATTCGCACTTTTTCTGAAATATTTTGACAAAATTCGCGTCTTTTAGAAAAAAATATCAAGATATTGTTAGGAATTAACAAGCTGGTTTCTTTATTCTCAATGCCTCTAATAGTATTAAATACCTCTTTAACTTATTACAATATAATATGCAGTACTTTATTTATTACACTTTATTCATCAAAGTAATTTTATTCAAATATTATTTATTCTGAAGTAAAACTTACCTTTATTCTGTTCTATTCCATTTATCCTTTAATTATTTAAGAAGTCTTTTCAGTTTCTTTAAGTTATATTCCTTTAAATACTTTGTTTACATTTTTCAAACTTCCGGTGGTGTAATTTGCCAGGCGTCACTTTCAGTACCATAGATCGTACTACGTGGTTATTCTTTCGCCAGGTGGCGGTGGCTATCTTCATGAAAGAATTAGATGACGTAATCCACTCCGGCGAATCACTGCTCATCGAACATTCCCGAAAGTGTGACAGCATGTGCACTGCTAGCTATTGTATAAAAGAGTTTTTCCTCCTCGGATCTTCTTTCAGTTCTTCTCCTCGTTTGTATTTTGGAGTTTCGCCATTAGTCATGTAGTGTAATAGGAAGTAATTTTATCTACATTTGTGACTGACTTCATACTTCAGTTTTTAGACATCATGGCTTTTTAAATATCCTAGCTTTTCGTGTCTCCATCGTATTCTTAAGAAATGGTTTTCTATCATCATCTAGTGTTAAGCTAATCTTCCCCAGTGTGCTTACGGAGCTGTTTACGGAAAAGTGAATTTTCTTTCCGGATTGTGAATATGCTGATTCTTGGATACGGGAGTATCCTGAAGGAATATGGCTGGTGGCTTGAATAGGTTAAGTATCTGGAGAAGTTAGTGAAGTGTCATCAAGACCTTTCTCGTTGGCGATGTGGATCGAAAAACTTATTTTCCCGATGAAGATATTTCTAGGTGAACCATGTTTAATGTTTTTATCGCAAAGCCTATTTTCACACGATATGCTTTGGAGTCTTGGGGTAAATATATAAATGCCATTACATATATTTATAGTCATACATTTAATAGTTATTATAATTTATGAAAGTTAAGTTTGTTGTTTGTCTTTGGTTTTTAATAAATACATTTTTATTTATATATATTTTTATCTGTTTTACTTAATCCACCACAGTTATAGTATAGTTTAAGTTTAATTGAATTAAATACAAGTTTATGGCAATATATCTTTAAATCTTTTAATTAAATTTGTTATTAAAGTTATTGATTAGATCGTGTCATGCTATGTCAGAAGTCAGCCATATACGCTCCATTGCTAGAGCATATCTCTGCTAATTTATATTTATAGCCATTTCCTTGATATTGGCTATCAGATATTGCTGATATATCACTGGTAATCACAATCTTTTCTCCAAATATATTTATGTATTAATCGAGCATTTTTGGTTATTAAGACTGGCTAAACCTGAAATAAAATTTCTTACTTTATGATTTTAATGTGAATTAATGGGGTACCTTTATAAGGAAAGTTTCATTTGATAAGTCAATGAAAATGCTGCACATTTAATTATAAATTATTATTTACTGGACCTTTACTTTTAATAATATAATTATTTTTTAAATTATCTTACTTTTTGTAATTTTACTTCATTACTTTACTTAATTATTTTAATATTTTACTTTATTGCAAGCATTCATTATAATTTTGATTGCATTATTACATTCAAACTACTATTTAAAAAATGTAAACAAAGCAATGACCAGAAATCTGCAAAATTCTAAAATCTGCATAACCTCTGTAGATTTGAGGGAGTCTACTGTATTATTAAAAGTGTGGCATATTTAATTTCTTGTATGCTGAAGAATTGTGTTGATGATTATGATACATGCAACAAGGGAGTGGAGGGTATATACACTGTATACTCTTTCTCAACTAAAGTTGTGACAAATACCCCTGTCATTCCGTCATGTGCCTCTGGTATTTTTACAGGTACAGCACTGAATACGATGATTCTGTTAATGTAAAATATTGAAAACTTTAGAATTTACCAGAAATGCAGAGTAACCAGATTTACCAGACAAATAATTTCCATGATCAAGATAGAATTAAATCCCTCTTTTTATCATTACTTTTTGCTTACAATATTTGAAAATACATAAAATTATATCTTGTGATTAACTTTTTTCAGTAATTACAACGGCATTTTTCATTACAATTTTTTCTTTAAAATCTTTTTTAAAAGCACCAAACTAAGCTCTACTCTACATATACTAAAAAAAAAAAAAAAAAAAAAAAAAAAAAAAAAAAAAAAAAAAATTTGAAGTCTAAACCGGTTGAATGTAACCTTTTTAAAGATTCTGCTACAAATAGAAAATACAAAACATATACACCACATATGCGCCCATATAAGTCAACTCCCTAACTTTCAAATGCAAGTTCTGCAAAAAATTAAAAACCCGCGTATAAGTCGACCCCTAACTTTTTACTTCAATTTTAAACAACATCAAACCAAAGATTTCACTTGCTAATGCGAAAAAGTAGTAAGTAAACAAAAACAAATCATGGAAATTTTTTTTAATGATAAATTATTATTATTTGTATATTTTATCATATTTTAATATTCATACACATAAAAGGCCAGAATTTTTCAGTAATCAAAGTTTTTTTTTTTTTTTTCTTTACGCGTATAAGTCAACCCCCATATTTGCTTGCCGAAAATTGTCTGAAATTCCTCGACTTATACATGAGTCATATAAAATTCAATTATTTTTTTAGTATAAAAAAATTAATGTTTTTAAAATAATAATTATTTTTTTATTATTGTCAAAAATGATTTATTTTTGGTTTCATAGCAGTAAAGAAAAGATCAACGTTTATCTTGTAAACTACAGCTACTGCTATAAAGTGCGATCATCAGCAGTGGTAGAATTGATAAAAAAAAGTCACTGGTCCCAAGGACCAGTAATCATGAGAGTTTACTGGTCCGCAGTCATCATCATTGGCCCAATATATAAAATTAAATTAAGTACCTTTAACCCTTTGAATGACACCCTTCCCTCTCCTCCTAAAATATAAACCGAACTTCCTTTGCAGTTACCCAAAATTTTCAGCATAATAAAATGTAAAATTATAATTTGCTAAAAATTAAATAAACAGCACATAAATAAAAACTAAAAAATTATTAATTAGATATTTTATTTCGGATTATTTATTCCAACTGGCTGTAAGTTTTAATGTAACTTTTTTATTTATTTTTAAATATAATAAAATTGTGTGGTTTGTGTTTGATTGCAGTTTTCTCAGAGATGGGAAAATTTAAGTTTACCTGTCAGAGAGGTAAAGAAAATTACTGGTTCTGCGGCCCACTAGATTTTTCAAATTAGTGGTCAGATTGAATTTTTGGTGATCTCGGACCAGCGGACCAACAAGGATTTCGAACGTTGATCGGCCATAACAAGAATGTAATGGTCGTTAAAAGTCGGCAATTAAATTTTGTATGAATTTTGGTAGTTTAAAAAGAAAACTTATATACATGAAAATACAGTAAATAAATATGAAAAATGTAGATTTTATAAGTCTGAAGTCAGAGATTAGGATTCTAAATTAAATAGAATGAACAATGTCAATAGACTATATTACATTTAAAAACAAAAGCTATAATTTAGGAAAAATATACTATAAACTTACTTACATCTGCATGAGATAATATCCAACACAACAACATAATTACCTTTATTTTTCTGTGAAATCTTTTCAAAAAAGCCGGAAGCTCTCTCTTATATCCTAGTACTTTTTAAATAACGATTTTCCTAACCCTAAATTGGCTTGATCCCGGATGCTAATACTTTTTTATCTAAAAGTGTTGCAAGATTCAAAGCACCAGATGTACTTGTATACACAAGAATCTAAAAAAAAAAGGGGGGGGTTAACGCACAGTTAATTAATTACATAAAAATTGTTTAAGTTTTGCTATAAATTCTTTAGAAATTTCGGAATCTACGAGCTACCGGGGCGTATCTGCAATCGATCGAATCATTACATTAAGTACAATTCACGAGTCATTCAAATTGAATCGTTCGTTTAGAGTATCTTGTTTCTTTTCACTTGAAAGTAGGGTTAAATCGCAGTTCTCCTTCGCCAATCTCCTTCGATAACCGCATTTTCAATCAACCATTACAAAACCGAGCATAGTATGATAAAAAATTTACTTCTGAAAAAGTTTTTCGATTGACTGCAGTATTTTTCATATGTAAAGAAACATTAAACGAACGATTCTATTTGAAAGACTCGTCTTAAGGAATCATTCGTGAAGGTTTATGGACACGAAACTTTATATTTTTATTATGGCTCCCTAATGTCTCAGACGCTAACCTATAAACTGGATGTGAAGTTGCCCTGCAACTAGGTAATCCATTGACAAGCCTTACATTGTTCCATTGTTGTTCCAGATACGTCCTGAATTTACTGAAGAATTTGTAGCAGAACTTAAATAACTTTGTGTTAAAATCTTTTTAAAGATTCTTCTTGTGTATAGAAGTAAGTCTGATCTTAGAATCTTGCAATATTTTAAAATTAAAAAAAAATTGCTTCCAAGTTTTAAGCAATTTAGGGTTAGCGAAATCGTTTTTTAGGAATTATGTTGAAGCGTAGATATTAACTTGGTATATTTACAACGATTTTACAAAAAAAAGATAAATAAAGGCAATCATATGCCGATGTGTTTGATGTCGTTTTCAACATGTCAAACTATCCAAATATGAAAAAAATGGATTTTTCATATTTTGTGTCATTCTCTTGTATTGCGCATGAAACGCACGATGCAAAATCGTCACATTTCTAGCCTGCTTAGAAACTTAGATAAAGACTCTTTCAAAGTATCCAATGTGTACATTTTTTTTTTTTTTTATTTACAATATTACACTGTAAAATATGCCATGTTCGATACTTTGTCACAAATGTTTGTAATATTTTTCTTCTAAACATCTGTACTATGGCAAACTATCTAATATGAAAATAGTCTTTTTATGAAGAAGTAAAAAATAGAGCTGTTTTATTTATGAATTCAAAAGGAATGCAAATGTCATGTTTTCGACATTTATTATAGCATATTTTCTATTGAAAATGGAATGTGAACATTTTTAGTTCATTTAATTCAATTAGTTGACTCAAAAGAATCTCGTTACATTGCACTCAATGGGAACAAATAGTTTGTGATGCCTTTTAATGATATTATACCATTTAAAACAAATTGAAATTGATATGAATTTATCAAGTACATTTTTTATGCAGAATATGGTATGCAAGACATTTATCTACAGGTTCATGCAAAAGAATTTCAGGCACAATCGCAAAACAGGCGAGACACCCCATTTGGCAACTTTTCTGACAAGTGCCAAACACCCCACATACGCCAACCTAAAATGCGGCAACTATAAAACTAACGTAATTGGTCCACTTTTCTGAATGCTTCAAGACTGTTTTTTACTACGTCATCATCCTGGAATCATGGGAAATACAACATTTATAAATAATGACGTATTAGAAAAGACAGGAAAGCTGATTTTTATGAGATTCAAAATAAAACAAATGATTTCAACATATGCTTATTGGAAAATGTGAAATTTTTAAAGTATCTTTCCAAATCAGAGTAACGATTTAATGATTAAAATTTTCATTTCTTAACAACTTTCAGGAAAATTCATGGCGTCATTTAATATTTTAAAGTACTTGCCTATATCAGAGTAAACATTGAATAATTCATTTCTAATTTACGGAAGTATGAACAATTCATTTCTACTTTACGGAAGTATGAATGACTTTTTTATGAACGCTTCGCGTTCATGAAAAAAAATATATATCACTGAATACAGCAACCTAGTTCTGCAGCAATCTAAAAAATGCAGGAAACTCGTTAAAGCAGCAATCACTGAACATTGTATGAAAGCTATGCGTTCATTAACCGAAAAAAAAATCACTGGATTCAGCAGTTCTCACTGTGTAGCAATCTTAAAATTCAGCAGTTCTCGCTGTGTAGCAATATCAAAATTCAGCAGTTCTCGCTGTGTAGCAATCTCAAAATGTACAAAACTCGTAAGGCCAGCATACATGAGAAATATACAATAAATGGCTAATGTAAAGCACTACAACAAAAAATCCATAAAATTATTAACATACCTTAACAGACATCTCCTTTCTTGAAAACCCAACTCTAAAAAATGTTGAATTGCCTTAATTTCGTAAATTTCCAGTTGTCCGGTAAACTTCATTTAACTTTCCAGCAAAAAAAAAAAAAAAAGAACAAATACCGTAATTTCGGGTAGATAAGCCGCCCTGGTGTATACGCCGCTACATCCAAAAATGGTAAAAAAAAACCTGAAATTCCATCGTATACGCCGCACCGGTGCATAAGCCGCACTTATTGAAAGTGGTGTATGTACTACTATAGACGCCATATTGAAGATTTTCGCGCATTTTTTAAAACCATTTTAAAAATTAGAATTTTAAATTTAATTCAAATAATGAAAATAAATAAATAACTTTTGGTTTGTGAATTTATCCAATTGCATCGCACATTTCAGCCTTGGATCGGCAAGTAGAAATATATTTTATGGAATTCTTATAAAACATAACGCTAGTATTACAAATAACACTATTTTTTATTCGAATCCATCAATTAAATAACCCAACCTGAAATTCCGAAAATAAGTAATGATAAATAATCATTTTGACAACATGAACTATTGGCAAAAGTTGGGAGAGACGTATAAAGAGATTTTTTTTTAAAATCCCTTCACTACTAACTGTAAACATTAATGTCTATTAACAGAAATTAATTGGTACTCGATTTGATATATTCTGTAAATATTTAAAATAAAATGTTCTAAGAAAGTTTTAAAATAAACAAAAATTAAATACATGCGTTCATTATTGAAAATAAAAAATACAACATTCGCAAATGCGCACACTTAAAGAAAACATGAGAATCTACTTTCTTTTCTATTAAAACGCCGCGAAAAAGGATTCCTTAAATGTGTCAGCGACTTCACTTTGCGTAAGTGCAGTAAAAAGAAATTATTGAGCTGTAAGCAAACAAAAAAATAATTTAAAAGAAAAAAAAAAGAAAAGCAAACCCTGTTTTTTCTTAGCTATTAGAAAAAAAAAAATCTCTATTATTAATTGTCCGATTTTGTTCAAATTTTCAGCAAGTTGCAATAACAGTAAATTAGGCTGTGTAACAAAATTTTATTAAAATATAAAAAGTTATTAGAAAATTACAGCACTCCCCAAAACCCCTAGTTTATGAAAAAGAAAAGAGCCATCTGCAGTTGTTTATTCAACTCTGTGGTGGAGTGGAAAGTTGAACGTTATCAGAATGAGATCATTATCTTTGAGTAATACGTTTCGTTATGCAGAAAGAAACCATGCATAGATTTTTTTTTCTTTTTTAATGAAATAAAAAAGAACTTCCGATATTTTTTTAAATGATTGTTATTTCTAATCGGTGAAACATTTTTAATATTGTTTTTCAGATTTTCACTCTATAATATTACATGATCTGATTTATTTTTTTTTCTGGAAAAAATCGTTTTTACTTCGTATACGCCGCACCGGCAGATAAGCCGCAAAAGGTAAAATTTAACTTTTAAACACGTATAAGCCGCGGCTTATCTACCCGAAATTACGGTACTCACAATTTCAAACTAAATTACACAGGTACTTTAACTTTCAAATTTTACAACTAAAAACAGCAAAAAAAAAAATTAACAATAACAAACTTTTGCCTTGCCGCCATTTTAATTTTACACTTACAAAATGTCTTCTTTCTACACATGCAGAGTTGAGTCATCAAAACACTGCTGAGCTAATTGTTGATAAAAGTTTTCAGGTAGGCGTAACCATCTAATACACAACAAATCAACCAAGCCCATTAAGCCAATCCAAATTCAAGATAAGACGACTGTAGGCGTGGAAAGAATTTATGAAACGAACTGGTAATAACAAAAATCCATTTATCGTCTCGGCAAATTGAACGATGCCAAGTGTCTCAGCTATTCTGGGATTCAGCCGAATTTGATTATATAATGGTTTATAGTAAAAAGCTGTGACAAGCATATTTTGATAATGTTAAAATATTTCAAATGGAGTTAAATTGGCAAACATAATTAATTGTAGAATATGACGTGTGATAGTTATTATTAATTTACAAGGGCATAGCAAAATATTCGATTACTATGCTGTCTATTAGTGGTAGATACTTGAAGTGCATTTTCAAAGTGTGGTATGTGTTTTTAAGTTTAACAACTTGAATAGTACTACATTATTAGGTATTAACCGAGACATAAATAGTTAACACAAATGCAGCTTAAACCTATTTATTATATAACATTACTAGCCAGAAACATAGCTATCAAACAGTAACAACCAAGTATATTTACATATTCCATTCGTGCGGCCTGTTGCCATTCCGGTAGCATAAAAGTGTGTTACAATACATAACATTCCTCCCCCCTATGTAACGTAGTCCTTTAGCCAGCTTGGTGGATGTTTAGCTCTGACCGGTCTCGATGGAAGGACCGCTGGCCTTGCAACATTGGGCAACGTTCCAACCCCTGCGGGTGCAGTCCCAATTAAACTGTCCATCTTCCTAGGTTCTGAAACCACGTCCTTTGTCGGCAGAACTGGATTCTGGTTGCCTCCTGCTGGCTCAGAGTTCTCGCTGTCTCCTACTGATTCTGACATCAACGATGAAGGTGTTGGGACATTAGATGGATATGTTGAAGAACTGTCAGAGTCTGTCATATGTTGAAGACTGCCCAGGCGTCGTCTTAGTTGGTCAATGTGTCTTTTCCACACAAGACCTTTATCCGTCAAAACCTCATACATTGTGGGGCTAATTACTTCTATTATTGTAGCTGGTACCCATTTGTCGTGAGGGTGGAATCCTCGAGCATATACCAAGTCTAGAGGTGCAAACATCCGGAATCTTGAATTAGACTGATCCTTAGGATTAGGCTCTGAAAAATCTGGATGGATCCTGTCCATCCACGATGGACACGATTATGCACGATGGTGTGCATAAATTATATAGATCATGTACAGGACAACAGAAAAATATTTGTAAGCATTATTTTGTATGTGCAGGAATTGTCTAAAGGAGGTTTTTAATTGAGTTATGCAGTTTCAATGTAATTTTTTTTTTCTATTCTAAGATATATTAGTAGAAATTCCTAATATAAATTCTTAATATACAGAGCCCCTGTGGCAGAATTTTTTAACTGTTTCTGCAACAAGCCTCATTAACATTAAATTATTTCTGAAACCATTCTGCAATATTTTTTTCTAACTGTATGCACATTTATACATCATGTGTTTAGGAAAAAAGAGAAGACATTGAAAAATGAATATAGGGGAAACTAGGGATACTTGACCCAGTTGTTAGTTTTTGATTGTTAATTATTTTTTTTACGTTACGTATGGGTGTGTAAATGCAGTCTATATATACTTAATGAAGTATTACACAATATTTATCATTATTTTTCCAAAGTATTAATTATAAAAGGTAGAAAAATATAAATAATCAAAACTTTCAATTTGGGTCAAGTATCCCAATGTATAGGGATACTTGACCCAAGTCATAGATTTGGGTGTATGATTAAAAATAATAAACAAAACACTTTTACATAAGAACACAATATTAAGGTAAATAATTTTTTATTTTTGTCAAATAAAATTAATACTTCTAATTTTAAGTTACATTAGATACATTAATACACCCAATTTAAACTTTTACTGCAGAAAGTTCAAAATATTAGCAGTCTGAAAGTTCATTCTGTGCCTAAACAGATTCCAGAATAAGAAAATAACAATTTATTCAACTTTAAATGTAAAATCATATTTAAACACAAAGCTTGTCATTCTATCATTTGTGTCGAAAACTCAAGTGGATGAAGAATAGCTTCTATTTGGTCATGATTAACTTACGATATATCATTCATTTAAAGCCACTTAAATCGCCTGAGATCCATTCTTCTTGCAAACTGAATAGTAAGCCTGTGAGAATTGATTTCAAGAACCTTTCCAACAAATCTTCTTGTATTCCGTTTCCCACAATATTTGACAAGAACTAAGTCATTTACTTATAATATTTATATTATTTACTTATAATATTCATATTTATATGTTTATAATATTTAATATTATAATATTTTTAATTCATAAATTAAACATGCTAAATGCATTTGAATAATACTAATCCCAATCTTGGGTCAAGTATCCCTAAGTGACTTGGGTCAAGTATCCCTAGTTGCACATTTACTACATAACCCTAAAATGCAGCCATTTACTAATGAGAAGATTAATATTATTATACATGTTACTGTAGCTAAAAACATGTATAAAACAAATTACCAATTAAAAATGTCTTACCTTTAAACAGAAAAAATTAAAACATTGGAGTTTACAGAACAAAAAAATTACTTTTGGAGCATGAAAATGTATTTTGTTTGATAGTTTAAAAACTTACAGAATGATTCAGTTATTATTTTCAACATATGGTCAGCTGACTGAAAGAAAGAAAGTATTGCCACTTCCAACTTACAAAACTTTCCCAATTCTGAGAAAAAGGCCTTGGGTCAAGTATCCCTATGGGTCAAGTATCCCAAGTTCCCCCTACTATTGTTCTGACCAAACTATCATACACACAACCAAAACCCCTGTCTTTGCTTGTACCTATAATTGTTAAAATATGCTAAGTGGTATGTATGTGCCTTTTTTTATTAAAGGAAATCTTACCAATATGGTTAATTAAAAAATTACTAATTAAGACACATTTTGAGTTAACTTCATTTTTATACTGCATTACATAAACATAAGACTTATATTAATTAGGAAATCAAACATTAATTTTTTTAAAAGAAATGCAAAATAAAATTAGTTTCTCATTCATTTCTGTTTTCATTTGAAGTTCTGATTTTTTTTTAGAAACCGTTCTTTTTACATTTTAAAAGCAATCACTGTGCTCAATTCATTGCTTCTAGTTTGCAGTCTTTGGTAACAACTAGGTATATTACAGAAATCACAATTTAAAAATTTCTTTTGTTCTTTCACACTTTAAAATTTCTAAATTTTTCAAAATTGTTCTGTGGGTGAATTTATGTATCTGTAAAATAATATCCATGTCAAATTTTAATATTATATCCCTAACAATTTCAGATAAAGCATAGTTTAAAATGCTTTAAAAACATTACCTGCTCATTTTATGGTTTTGAATTTTTCTAGAAATTGTTATAATATATTAGCTTAAGTTATAATGAGTTCAGCCCATGAAGGTCATTGGTGCAATTAAATTTGTTGACAAATGACTGCACCATGTATATATCGGAAACCACTTCTGCAGTTCCAGAGATTTCCTCCCCTTTACAAACAAATATCACATCTTTATAATATTAGTGCAGACAATAATATTTTAGAAAAAAAAAAATATTGGTACATATCATGATATATATCATCATTTAACCCTGTGGTGATTCTATATGAATTCAATTAAGTATGATTTATACGGAATATTCATAAAAAATTGATGGATGTACACCAGAAGCATAAAAATCGAAAAACTGTTTTTAAAGGAATACATGAATTTTGTAATCAGGTTGCAATAGCTACCTGTATCTTCATTCTTTTGCCATAGTGTAATTTTGGTGTTTTGAAATCCAAAATGAATCTGAAATACATTATCATATATTTTTTCAAAAAAATATTATTTTAATTAAAAAAATAACACAATATGAATTATAACTTTGCCCTCGAAAAAGTTAATAGCTGACTGTTCATCATTTCACAAATTCTAAATTGTATAAGCAATATTACATTAATAAAATGAATCACTAATTGGCCAAAAAATGAAATTTGGAAAGAAAAAATGATTTATAAGTGACAATTTGTAGTTCGGTCACTCACTTGCTGAGAAGAAATAAGCAGTTTACCATATTTGTCGCAAAACTTTGAGTGGTGTTTGTATACCAGAAAATTAGTACCCTATAATCAAGGTTGCAGAAAAGCCGGCTAAAATTAAAAAAAGCCACGCCGGTGGCTTTTATTGGTTTTAACTGGCTTTTTTTGGCCAAAATTGGTCTTTTTTGGCCATAATTGGCTTTTATACAATGAAGCATTGTAATTATAAACTACACATTTTAAAGTGTTTTCAATTAGTTTTAATGACATTTAATTGATTTCGCGTTTAATAAGTAACTCAATTTCTCAATAACAGACATTAATACTGGAATAAAACTTAGATGGTTTTGCTAGTGATGTGTAGTCCGAATTGCAAATATATCAGCTAAATTTTAAAAGGGAAATACCAACTGCTTTATCTGGTTTACACTGACCTTTAACCCCCCACCCCCAATTTTTTCATTTTTACTGCTTTATAAAATTAAAGAGGACAATGGTTACTTAGTTACATATTTTATTACTTAATTTTAAGAGCTATTAATATACAAGTCTTATTTTATTTGTTGTAAACATTTAAAATTATACATAGTCATATAATAAAAACACCATTTCTCACTATTAAAACCATTATGAATAACATATGCATTAATATGCTTAGCAACAAGCTTTTCAAAATTTTATTTAGAGAATTTTTTTTTTTCTTGTTTAAATGCTCTATTTTTAAACACTTATGTACTAAATTCTCCTCAAATATTATATCCTTTCTAATTTCTCTTTTAACATTTATAAACTTAATCTCTCCATATGGACACATAAGAATGTTTCCATTTTGATCTGCTACATTTTGTCATTGTTTAATTAAATATAATCTTTAAAATGTGTATAGTATATGTGGAGCTATGTAATATGTAATTTCAAAACACCAGTTTGGAGTCGTAACATATTCTTTTCAATATTTATAATTTTTTCCGACATAATTGCCTTCACAGTTGCCTTCTAGAAGTTATAAAGACTTATTTATTTAACAAAATTTAATAGAAATTTATAATTTTCTTAATAAAAAATATTTATTAGTGTATTAAAATTAATTGATCCAAATTTAAAACAAATTTGCTATAAAACAACTTAAAAAAATAAAAACCGGCTTTTTTCAATAAGAGCCGGCTTTTTTTAAGTGGTTAAAACCAAAAAAAGCCGGCCGGCTTTTTTTGGCCTGGCTAAAAGCCGGCAACCCTGCCTATGATCCTTTGCTTTAATGTCAGTAGCAATTCCTTAGTTACAAAAGTACTATATAGAACTGTGTTCGTTACAGTTCCAACACCGCTATATTTGACAATTGTGCATGTGTGCGCATATCTGAGATTAATAACAGCTTATGCTAGGGCACTATGGTTTTCACATTCCAATTGCTATCTTTCTTGCTATCGCTACCGACAAAACTAAAGTATTATATGAGAATTTTCAAGATGTAGCACATTATTTATTTAGAGTAGATTAGTGACTGTTTTATTTCTTTATTAACCTATTCTTGAATAGATTCTTCTTTTTTGTTTTTATAAGAAACTTGTACGGTAGACTCCCTAAAATCAGCACAAATGTAAACAATGACACTTTCATTTCAGATGTAAGGACAAAATTACAGAATTTTTAAGTTTTATATCATTCTGTGTGTATTTTAATATGTAATTTTCGATAACATGACTGAACTCATGGTTTTTCATGAAGGAAATATAAATTTATTTGTGAAAAAAATCAAGATATTACTGATATCACTGGTTTTCACAATCTTTTTACTAAATATATTTATTATTAATCAAGCTTTTTTGGTTATTAAGACTGGCTAAACCTGAAAAAAAAACCTTCCTTACTTTATGATTTTGATATGAATTAACAGGGTATCTTTATGAGGAAAGATGCATTGAATAATTCAAGAAAAATGTACAGTAAACTCCCGACTATCCGGCCCTCCGTACAAGCGGCCGAGACAGACAGGTTCCCGTCCGTAGGAAAATGCTCACTCACGATAAGAAAGAATTGCAGAATGCAGTAGCAGAGACAGACAGAAAGGGAGGGGGGGGGGAGGGTAAGGCTTGATAACCTGCTTTGTCAGTTGTGCAATGGAACAAGTGCAGACGTTATTTTCCGCTTATCCTATAGTTGGGGCACGTTTAACTAGTCAATGCGTACTATGCTACGCCAGCCTTTTTACTAACTTTGGCGTTGTAGGATCGCCAGATTTGGCTGTTTATCATTGTTTGGGGGAATAAATTTGAGCGAGTTCATGTTACCAATTCTTTTATTTTTTCATGTTCCACGGAGATTGTTCCGTATTCCTAAAATAATTTCGGTTCCATTGTTTTAGCCTAATGTACTAAATTTTGTCATCTGTGATTTCTGAAATTTTTAGCTATTCTTATGCAATTTAATGTTTCTTTTTTGTTTTTGTTTTTCGCGGCGAATTTCTACATTATTAAAAATACATCCAATTGTTAACTTTTAGTCCAATACAATAAATTTCATCCTTTTTTCAATGATGTTTATTTGGAATTCGCTTACAGCAATTTTTGTGGGTTTTGTTTGGGTTTGGATTTCTCAACATTCGCAAATTGAATCCAGCGGTCGATCCAGGCAAAATGTGGAGCCTACTTAGGGCCCTTTCACAAAAATCTATTTAATAAAATGGGCCCCTTCACAAAAATAAATTTAATAAAATGGGCCCCTTCACAAAAATAAATTTAATAAACTGAGCCTCTTCACAAAAATGAACTTAATAAAACAGGCCTCTTCACAAAAATAAATTTAATAAACTGGGCCTCTTCACAAAAATAAATTTAATAAAATGGGTCTCTTCACAAAAAATGAACTTAATAAAACAGGCCTCTTCACAAAAATGAATTTAATAAAACAGTCCCCTTCGCAAAATTCCTTTTAATAAAATAGGCCAGGCCCCTTTCGTAACAATCTTTTTCATAAAAACTGTTTTAAAATATGTAATTTGTAAATAAAACCAGGTCACGAAAAGCAAAAACTTTAGCAAGGGGATTTAAAGAAGTTTTTGTTAATAAATTCTTGGTTCGAATTTGGGTAACTGGATTTCAACTTTCATTACAAAATGGCATTTTTCACAAAAATATTATAAAATTCACAAAAATAACTTTTACTTTTCACAAAATGGGCCCCAAGAATAAAAACCTGCATCGACCCCTGATTGAATCCTATTTTTTTCCAATATAGAAATTTTTTTATCCTGCAATTTTTGAAGTTTTAGTCATTTATAATGCTATTTTCAGCGTTTTTTTTTTTTGCGAAGATATAAAATTAACGATGATTTAATGTACAAAAATATTCAGAAAGAACTAATTTATAAGAGAAAAATTGTGTTTTAGTTCAGACACCCTCCCACTCAACCAGAAAAAAAAAAGGACAGGAAATTTTATTTAAAAGTGCGCGAACAAAAATCATATCATATTAAATTGAACAGTTTTTTTAATACATTCAATATAGAATTTATTGTAAATCACATGAAACATGTATAAAATAAAAATTGATGTTTTCCCCCTTATTTTTGTAATAAAAATCAATGCAAAAACCCTTAACGGGTTAAAAGTTTGTGACGCAGCACTTTATCTTATGCTCTAAGAATTTTAAATATGGAACTTAAAAATAATGATATCAAATTTTGAGTGACGCTATGCTATTAATTATAATCTCTCTATATATTATTTATTTCATCTTTTTATTTTTTTATAATCGCATGTGCAAAAATTATGTTCAATTTAAAAAAATGTATAAAAGTTTATTCATTGATGCTTTAACATTTACACCTCTCATAAATTCCAAGTATGAGTTTTAAAAGATATGATATCAAAATTTTAGTGACGGTTTGATGTGGCTTTAAACGATTTGTTTTAAAATTAAATTTAAATTATTTTTGTTTTGGCTAAGATATATTCACACATCTAAATAATAGTTTTAATTTTCCAATATGCTTTAAATATGTCACTTTTACTGAATTTATATAATGCATTTAAATGTATTTATTTGAATAAATTGATTTATCCTTTGTCCAATGCTATTAAAAATTTAAAATAAGATTTGCGTAAATAATTTTTTTGCCTCATAGTATCCATTTGAATACATTTCCTTTAGTTTGGATACAATGACGCAAAAAAATTATTTACGCAAATCTTATTTTAAATTTTTAATAGCATTGGACAAAGGATAAATCAATTTATTCAAATAAATACATTTAAATGCATTATATAAATTCAGTGAAAGTGACATATTTAAAGCATATTGGAAAATTAAAACTATTATTTAGATGTGTGAATATATCTTAGCCAAAACAAAAATAATTTAAATTTAATTTTAAAACAAATCGTTTAAAGCCACATCAAACCGTCACTAAAATTTTGATATCATATCTTTTAAAACTCATACTTGGAATTTATGAGAGGTGTAAATGTTAAAGCATCAATGAATAAACTTTTATACATTTTTTTAAATTGAACATAATTTTTGCACATGCGATTATAAAAAAATAAAAAGATGAAATAAATAATATATAGAGAGATTATAATTAATAGCATAGCGTCACTCAAAATTTGATATCATTATTTTTAAGTTCCATATTTAAAATTCTTAGAGCATAAGATAAAGTGCTGCGTCACAAACTTTTAACCCGTTAAGGGTTTTTGCATTGATATCATTACTTTTTTGAGGTTATTGAAAAAAATAAATAAAACAATAAACACACACAAAAAAAATTAAAGACCAATACAAAGAATTCATAGTCAGGATTTCAATTCACCTTCAATCTCTCCCCCTCCCTCCCCGCAAAAAAGGATGGCCATACTTCAATTTTAAAGAGCATCGTGCAATGAGATTTTTATAAGAACTCTTTGGTAAGATATGGAAGTAATGTACAACATGCATGTTTAGAGGGTATTTCTGTTGGTTTGCTTCAAAGATATAAAAAGCTATGTTAAATTTTACTATATAAAAAAATTACTTTGTTAAGAAAAATAGCAAGAAATATTACTCTTTAAACCTTTATATATATATATAACAATCATCGCTCACTTATAAAAGTAATTCCATACATTTATATTAAATACAAAACTACAAATTTCTGCTTCTCCCTTTTCTCATTCCTAGTGCAAAAAAATTAAACAATCTTTAATTTTATATAAAATAATCTTTCACCATCCCTATTTAAAATTCTTTATTAACAATAATAATAAATCATATAAAATAATCCCCTGAGCTCCGAAGATTCCACTTCTGCTTTTGCACCCACCTCTCCAGCTTACCTAAATAATAAAATCTTTCAAAAATCAGTTTGAAAAAAAAAAAAATCTGCAACATTTGTTGCTCACTAACATAAATAAATAGATAAGATCTAACTTCCCTAATGTACAGTCATGGGAAAAAAAAAAATAAACACTCCCCACTAACTCCTCAACAAATTACCGTAGAAGAATGTTACTGGTACCGAACGATTGGAAATAAAGTCTACTTTTAAATGATGTATATAAAATTTGCTTAAGGGGTTATCTACATATTAAAACGAACCATAACTTTGTTTTTTTTTTTCAATAGCAGTACACAATTTTTACAGCATAAATGAATTCTACACAATTTAATTAACCTAAAAACAAATTTTTATGCAATTCGTACTATAAATTCCCGAGAAATTAATTATTTTAAAACAAGCTTATTTTAAGGGCTGTATCCAAATTGAAGTTCGGCACTCGATTGTTAACCGAGAGAGCCCCCTTCTTGATCAAGGCACCTTAAGCGTCACTCAAGCAGTCAATGAAATTTGCTAGATTACAGGACAGTGTAAGACATTTCAAAATATCTAGTCACTTCTATCATAGACGGCCCCTTAAACCATAATTTTGCCGTTTTTTAAGCATAATTTGAAAACTATTTGGAAGAAAAATGTGAAATTTTGGATTTCCATAAAGCAGGACTTAATAAATCTAAATCCATCAAAAAAATTTTAGGTTACAATTTATAATTTTTTCGAATGTTAATTTCATAATTCATATCATAAAATTATAAAAATTGCAAATTCAACGTATTTATGTTTGGGTATGTTAATATTACTGCTACATAAAAAATTAGCACATTAGGAGCATACTTTCAGGAGATATGAATAAAAATATGAAAATATAATTTAACATTAGAAGCACTAAATTTTGAATGTTTATATTTCAAAAACTTATTATTCAAATTACTTGAAATTTGGTGCCTAGGCATAGTTTGAACCGAAGATTTGAAATATCTCGTTAAAATTGGGTATTGCCATTGAAAAAAATGAAGTTTGGATTTGCTTTAATATGTAGATGGTTCCCTAAGCAAATTTTATCTACATCATATAAAAATAGACTTCATTTCCAATCGTTCGGTACCAATAACTTTTGTCTACGATAATAATTTGTTAAGGAGTTAGTAGAGGGTGTTTACTTTTTTTTTTCCACGACTGTACATTTCACCTCTTCTCCCTCCCCCTACTCCCCAACATTAAAAAAATTTAAATCTTTATTTTTATACAGAAAATTCTTCTGTATAAATTATCCTCCTATTCCTCAAAATTACCACTTTCCCACTCCAGCCTAGAGATTTCAATCTTTAAAGCTTTTTAGAAAATCGGATCTGCAAAGTCTGTTGCTTAATAATAAAATATATAGTCATGTACACTTTTAATTATTTTTCACACAATCAATTGATGTCATGATAATAGTTGTTCTGAGCGAATATTGTGTTGGCTGGGCTGTCGTACAGATAGCTCAATTGGAAGAGTACTGGCAATTAAAGCCAAGTGTTATTAAAGTTCACTGTAATTCAAGATGTTTAACCCCTTCGCGACAAGAGCCCTTTGGTTAATTTTTAACCTTTTACTACAGGTTTTTAAAAACAGAAAATTTTCTGTAATTGAATCACAGAAATGCTCCCATTAAAGAAGGTAAACTTTACAATTAAAAATAAGTGGTGAGAATAATGAAGGATTCTGAACACCTTAAGTGGCCAAGTATACCGGTCGCTCATTCCCAAGGGCTTAAAGATGCTTTTTACTTTCTTCTATCTTTACAAGAAGAAAGTATTGGATTCGTGAAAATTTTCGACTCCCGGTTTTCGACGGATTTACACGTTTTAGAATGCCCAGAACACGATTTGATGGTCTTTAGAAAATGTCTGTCTGTGAGTCTGTCTGTCACTCCGTCACTCTGTCTGTGAGTCTGTATGTGACAAAAATTTTGTGGGCGCTCTATCTCAAGAACTAATGCACAGAATTTCACAAAACTTATTATTTAGTTATACCTTGATATAAACTAGACCTGATTAGTTTTTGGTAAAAATCGCCCAACAGGTGGCGCTGCTATGCGGCATTTTTCACGATTTCTGCAATAGCTATATCTCAAGAACTACTGCACGGATTTTCATAAAACTTCAGATTCAGTTAGTCCAGGATATAGTTTGGTGCTGATTACTTTTTTGTGAAAATCGCCTAACAGGTGGCGCTGCTATGCTGCATTATTCATGATTATCGCAATAGCTGTAACTCAAGAAAAAATGCACGAATTTTCATCAAACTTCAGATTTCGTTAGTCCTTGATATAAATTAGTGCTGTTTAATTTTTGGTGTAAATCGCCCAACAGGTGGCACTGCTGTGCTGCATTTTCACGATTTTCGCAAGAGCTGCATCTCAAGAACTATTGCACGGATTTTCATCAAACTTCAGATTTAGTTAGTCCTTGACATGAATTGACGTGTAAATTAGTGCTGTTTAATTTTTGGTGTAAATCGCTCAACAAAACTCGCTTTTTTGCGATTTCCGCAATAGCTTTATCTCAAGAACTAACGCTTAGATTTTCAACAAACTTCAGATTCAGGTATACCTTGATATCATTTAGTGCTGTTTATTTTTAGTGTAAATCGCTCAACAGGTGGCGCTGCTATGCTACATTTTTCAGAATTCCCGCTGTAGCTCTATCTCAAGAACTAATGCACGAATTTTCATCAAACTTCAAATTCAGATATACTTTGATAGGAATTGGTGCTAAATTCATGTAATTTCTTGTACTATTTAAATGATTTAATTGACGTGATTTATATAGAAGAAAGTTTTGTGATGGCCACAACATACTAGTTTGCTGTTATAACCTTTAGGATTTACAATATAAAAAAATCTTAATCACTTCTGAGGTAAATAAAGACAGTGGAAAAAATCAAAATGGCAATGTTTTGATTGGCAAATTCTAAGCTGAGTAATTTGCAGTGGTGTAGTCGTAAAAAAACAGAGGGTATACATTCTAAGCAGAGGGTATACGCTCTGCCTTGAGCGTATACCCTAAAGTATATATACTATAGCTTTCTTGAGAAACAGAGGGTATACGGTGTTCCTTAAAAAAATCCAGAGGGTATACGGCGTATACCCCCGTATACCCTCCACTACATCCCTGGTAATTTGTGCTACAGAATGAAAAAAATATAAAGTTGTAATAATGTCCTCTTACAGATACTAAATCTTTAAGGTTTTTGATGTGTGAACTACATATGAATACAGTAGAAGATCTTTATAATGCACACCTTGGTATGAGAAGTTGTGCGTATTATAGAATTTTGCATTATACAGGGTGATTCAGCTCGTCGGTGACAAACTTTAAGGATCGATAGAGCACACCTAGACGAACATTTTTGAATAGGGAATGTAGGGTCCCTGACGCGATGGTAAGGCGCTAGGCGCTTTCGAAAATTTGGGTGCCGAAATTCGAAACGTCATAAAAACTAGGGAAATGGTTAGATTTTCTTGCTTGTTGCGTCGAAATGATTCTGTTTGTTTAGACTTTCTTCAGTACCAATTTGATAAGCGTATCTCTTAAAACATGGATAGGGGGCGCTGCAGACTTTGGAGAGCTAGACAACAACTTTAAGCCCGTTATTTTGATAATTTAACACATGCTCGCCAAAGTTTATACTCTAACTTAAAGTTTGAACCCAAAAGTAGAGCCCTGCAAAAAGCGTAAGAGCCGGAATAAAATGTCAAAGTACAGGGTGGTCGAAACTCGAAGGCTCCTAAGAGATAAACAAACAGATTTCTTGACTTATGGCATGCATTTTCATGATTCTGTTTGCTGGGGCTCTCTGAAACTCAGTTGAACGGTACAAAAAGAAACATCGATAGGGGGCGCTTTGGGCAAAAAACATAATTCGTTGACATTTCGGACGCTAACTGGAAACGGGGCGCTACGATCAGTTAGAAACAAAACAAGAGAGTAATTTACTTATCATAAGAAGCTATTAAAACTGCAGTTTGTTTGTTTTTTTTAACAAACATAGCTGGTTTCAATCATGCACAATGCGCGCAATAAAATTTACATAAGGTGCTTTTTGCTGATTTATGCAAAAGATATCGTACCATATCGATATGCAAAAGATACGTAATGCGTAGACGACAACGCGAGATGACGTAGTTGTATGCGCAGACACGTCTTTTGAACGTGCGGTACCTACTTAAGCTTCGGGTTACTTGTCTGCAGATCGGTAGTAGGATGGAACGGTACACAAACTCTGAATTGGCTGACATGCATTTGGCGTATGGCGCTGCTGGTTGTAATGGACGAGCCGCTCAGCGGTTGTACGCCGAGCGTTACCCCAACAGGCAAATCCCCTGCCATGCCTTCTTCGCTCGAGTACACCAGAGGTTGTCCACAACGGGATCTTTCGACGGAGGCAGGCCTGAACGGGAGCGATCAGTGAGCACCCCCGACAACGAAGAGGCTGTGCTTAACCTGGTTGAGGACAACCCAGGTCTTAGCACGAGAGATATCGCCAGACATGTTGGCATTTCGCAAGCAACTGCGTGGCGCATCTTACGTTCCCGGAATCTGCACCCCTACCACATCCAGCGGGTGCAGTTGCTCAGAGAGCAGGATTTTGGCCCTCGAGTGGAATTCTCAAGATGGTACTTGGCGATGAGATCCAGGGATCCCCGTTTTGTAAACAGCATTTTGTTTACGGACGAGTCCACCTTCAGCCGGGAGGGAATGTGGAACGCCCACAACAGTCATGTGTGGTGTGATGAAAATCCACATGAAACCAGAAGCCGAGCAGCCCAGGAGCGTTTCTCAGTAAATGTGTGGGCCGGCATTCTGGGGGATTGCCTCATTGGCCCTTATTTGTTACCTGAACGGCTGACAGGTGGAAATTACCTGATTTTCCTGGATCAAGTGCTGCCGCAGCTTCTGGATGAGGCGCACGTACCCGAAGGTTCGCGTCGCCAGATGTGGTTCCAGCACGATGGAGCTCCGGCCCATTACACGAACGACGTGCGTCTCCATCTAAACGCAAGGTATGGCCAGCGGTGGATCGGGCGTGGGGGTCCAGTTCACTGGCCTGCCCGATCACCAGACCTCACCTGCTTGGATTTCTTCCTTTGGGGTTACCTGAAGGCCGAGGTATACCATACACCTGTCAGCAGTGCTGAAGAACTTGTGGCGCGCACTGTGGCAGCTGCAGGGCAGATCAGAGATACTCCTGGCATTGTTGGAAACACACACTCCTCAATGCGACGGAGGTGCGAAGCCTGCATCATGGCCCAAGGTCGAAATTTCGAGCATCTTCTGTAGTGTTATTTTTTGTAAATAAATTTCCAGTATCATTGATGTTTTTGGTCTAAATTTATTCAGAAGTGTTGAGCAGAGGTAGAAAATGTGTTTTCATTATTACTAACTGATCGTAGCGCCCCGTTTCCAGTTAGCGTCCGAAATGTCAACGAATTATGTTTTTTGCCCAAAGCGCCCCCTATCGATGTTTCTTTTTGTACCGTTCAACTGAGTTTCAGAGAGCCCCAGCAAACAGAATCATGAAAATGCATGCCATAAGTCAAGAAATCTGTTTGTTTATCTCTTAGGAGCCTTCGAGTTTCGACCACCCTGTACTTTGACATTTTATTCCGGCTCTTACGCTTTTTGCAGGGCTCTACTTTTGGGTTCAAACCTTAAGTTAGAGTATAAGCTTTGGCGAGCATGTGTTAAATTATCAAAATAACGGGCTTAAAGTTGTTGTCTAGCTCTCCAAAGTCTGCAGCTCCCCCTATCCATGTTTTAAGAGATACGCTTATCAAATTGGTACTGAAGAAAGTCTAAACAAACAGAATCATTTCGACGCAACAAGCAAGAAAATCTAACCATTTCCCTAGTTTTTATGACGTTTCGAATTTCGGCACCCAAATTTTCGAAAGCGCCTAGCGCCTTACCATCGCGTCAGGGACCCTACATTCCCTATTCAAAAATGTTCGTCTAGGTGTGCTCTATCGATCCTTAAAGTTTGTCACCGACGAGCTGAATCACCCTGTATAGATCATATTTCATACATCATTAAATCTTTAAATTACATTCCTTGGAACCAGAAAATGTGCAAATTATGAAATTTTATATAATAGGTATATATCACACATTATTAAATTACCTTAAAGATATTACCTTGAAATATAACATCCAAATATGACTGGGCAAAATCATTATAAACAGTGGTAAACACTAAATGCATGGCTGGTCAATTTATTCTTTTTCACTATTTTTAATAATGAAATCTTTGCCTTATTTTTAGCAGAATTTTCTTCCATTAAATAAGGCAAAAATTTATAATAAAAAATAAAATAAAAACTTTTGGAAAGCATGCATTTTAGTGCTGCAAGAAAAACCTGTCATGAGCTGCTCTGATTATAACACTCATTTACAAAAAATTTTAATATAATAACAATGTTTTCATTACTACAAAATAATGTGTTAAAGGCGATAATGTATCATATTTAGTGTTCCAAGAAATAGCAATATTTGTAAAATACATGTGCTTCTTAACTGAAAAATTTATTGTTTATATCTGAGAAATACCTTACATCTTCTGCATTAAAATTTTTTAGTGGCAGGCTTTTGTGATTGAACAAGGACTGCTTGCAGAGTGCTTTTAAGGATTTTACAATATAAAATTATGGCTCTTGAACTACTACTATTAATCAAATACAGTAATAGGGAAAAAAATCATTAAATAGTTTATTTTAAAAAATTACTTGTATTTTCATCAGATATACTGATTATTACTACTATATGTTATGTGTAACATATTTATTAGAAAAGTTACAACTATTTTCATGAAGTTTTGAATTCCCCCACCCCCCTGACATACTGTCAAATTTCGCGAGGGTTTTTTTTCTTGTGATGTTCCTCCCCCGACCGAGAATGGAGCGGGTTTTTTACAATCAACTGATTAATTTTGTTTTTCGTTTATTGCTACTTTTTTATGTTTAGTGTGGTGATCTTTCAAATGCTATTGCACAACGAGGCGATAAATGCGCTATTCTGTAAGTGGCACGGCAACCCTCCAGTATACAGGTGGAATTGATAAAAAGAGTTTTTGTAGTCGGAATATGCGGAATGTTACAGAATAGTGACTGGTTTAATGAAAGCAGAATAAAAACTTAATATTTAATTTAAGATGCGAGTCAGATTAATATATTAATTGAAATGGTTACTGAGTAATCACTTTATTAGTTTATACAAAGTCTAATTATCATGACAGCTACAATGCAGCTGCTAATGAAATTTTGTGAAACCAATCTTTTCTAAATAGTAACATGTTCTGAATTGTTCTTGTTTACAATTATACTTCATTACCACAAATACAAATACCATATAAGGGAGCTGGCTACTTTTATATTTTTTAAAAGTAAATTATTTAAAGCTTTCTTTTAAGCATATTAACTTTAAAATTAAATAAAAACAAGTATCTTACTTTTGCAAAAAAGCTGTTTTATCTTATTTATCTATAAACTTTAATTACTAAATAAGGAAAAGTATCATGATGAAAATTTTTACTTTTAGGAGCTCAAAACAACCAGTCAGGATAAAATGGTTCATTTTGAGCTAATCGTGACAATTTAAGTATATAAAGTAGAATTTACTATCGGTCAAAAATATGCCCAAGACTGAAATCAGTCCTGAGACTGAAGGTCTTGCACCCATGGCTGTAATCAATTAGCCTAAAAGAAATGCTTCAGGTGTTTTTTTTTCTGTTTTTCTTTTGTTACAGAGATAAACGGCAATAAGAATTTTTTCCCCCTTTAGGTTAAATTTTATAAAAAATAAAATACTACGATGCTTTAATTTTTGAAGCTGAAAAGAGTTGTATAAAAAAAAATAATAATAAACGAAAGATGTCATTTTAAGTCAATTTTCGTTTATAATATTATTAGAAACGATTCGCAAATGAATCATTTTATAAACGGGATTGGAAATCTTAATTTTGATTTCGTCATACCTTTTATTTAAATTGTGCGTTCTTTAAAATTGAAAGATTTTGTTTAATTTCTTTAAAAGAAAACTCAAAATTAAATTAGTAATCTATCTGTATTACACTTACATATCACAAGAAATACCTATGCCACACATGAACGTTATTTTGTAAGGAAAACAGTTATAAGTATTGTTGAAAATAAAAACAATTCAGAACATTATACTAATTAGAAAGGATCGGTTGCAAAGAATGCTGTCTGGATAATTAAAAATTGTACTCACTTTCTCCCCTTGGAATACCATTTCAAGATCTTTGATATTTCTTATTTCTTCAGTCAACTTCGCGTATCGCGTAATACATGGCGAAGTCTTATGGCGAACGCGATGAATTTTCATTTCGATACGAGAATTTTCGATAAATATCGAATTTCGATACGAGAATTTTTTTTAAAATGTGAAATATTTTCTCCTTAAAAAATGTTTACTTACTATGAATAACAATGAAATAAAATACCTATAATTACAAAATACTGCTCCATTTTAAAAAATCAGTCTAAGTATTTTAGAGCACATAATAAACTGTTTTCGTAGTTTAAAAAAAGATTTATTGCCAATATTCAGATTTTTAACTGTGACCTAAACCGCGCAAAACCGATGTGCAACGTTCTGTCTGCTAGCCCATAGAATAACATGTAATCCGCGATCCTAAGGAGTCCATTTTTTCATGCGGATTATATAAAAATTAAGAGTTTTCCTAGATACTAGGTTAGTCTTATCCACTTCGTCAAAAACAGATTCATTTTATATATTGATGTTTTTAAAAAAATCTAGACCGTTTCGGAGAAAAAAAAAAGACAAACTTACACCATCGAAATTGCTTTCAAAATGGGTTTACAGATCTGAAAATATACTGCACGTAGAATTGTAAAAAATTCAGAATAGGATTAGACTGCAGATATAAGACTGTTTTAAAAAAATCAGAACAATAGGACCTATATTTGATGAGTTATTAACAGGCGGCTTTTCGCATTTTCTTTGATGTCGAGTTAGCTGTATATATGAGTTCCGCCATCTACGAATTCTACGATACGATTTAGGCTTAAGGCTGCGTCACTCGGAATACTACCGTCTTCCATGATAAATGGTCTTCGCTGATTTGTTTGTAATAGAAATCTTCTTCGGAAAATCATAAAAGAAAACAGGAATTAATATTTTTAGCTTTTCTTTTCTAAATCAATTATTATTTAGTCCCAGATTTGAAAGCTTTCTTTACAATAATAACAATAAATAAATCTACCGGTGTAATAAACTCATAGTAATGAATGCTAAAATTCAAAAGCTGTGCAGTGTTTTATTATGAAGCCGAATAAAAATGTTATTGATATATATGTTAACATTTTAAATAAAGATAAAATTCTTATTATTTAGCATTCAATTTTTATGTTTAAAGCAAAAGAAAAATTTGAAAATAATCTAATTATATCCTTACAAATTTTATTCCAATTTCATATTCAATATAAATTTTATCCTAAAAATTATTATAATATCACTTTTTTCAAACTTATCTATTAAAATAGAAGGAAACACACATACACAGCCTCTCACAATGTTCTTACAACACTTTACTCACAATTTTTTTTCTCACAATGTTTACAAACAAATGCACATTTTTAGTAGCATTGAAGAAATTGTTTTAAACTAATAGAATATATTTAGATATTTTGCAATTTCTTTTCCAGTTAATTAATTTATGCCAAATTAAATTATAATTTAACTTATCGAATCAAATTAACTTACATTTATGTATAAAAATATAGTATGCATTATGAATAACTGGTGAATTTTTTCTTGTTTTTGTGTCTAAAATACTGTTAAAATATTGAATTTATAACATTGTTTAAAAGACAAATTAATTTAACTTCTGATCAATTCTTTCTAAGTAAAATAAGAATAGTTTAAACTTCTGTATGCGGAGGGATGGAAATTATATCGTGAATGTACTTGAGAAAAGCCGCATAAAAAAAGAAAAAGAAGGTTCGTTTTAATTCACACAAAAGGAAAATTCTTGTTATTTTACATATTCTTTCCATATGTTTCATATTTACTTGAGGTGAAATTGTCTAATCCACCAAAATTTTCTATCCAACGCGGTTGTCCAGTAAATTAGATAAATAAATAAAAATCCATTCTTAGACAACAATTGCTTGTAATTAAATTAATTTACCGGAAATTAAGAAAAACTGTTCGATTTCAAATCCCTTCAAATATCATGCCTGCAAGTATCCTGTTTTTACATTTAAAAAAGAGCCTTAAAATATAAAGTTTCCGGTTCTTGAGCGGGGAAAGATAATTTTTTTTAGAACAGCCATACAGCTTCTTTTATTCGTTTTAATTTGCAAAAGAAAATTTTCTTTGTTATTTTAAATGTTTCATCCATATGTTGGGTATGTACTTGGGGTGAAATTTTCCGAAAAATTCGAATCCACCGAAATTTTTTCTCTATATGTAATAGCTTAAAAAAAAGAAACTTTTGATTGGACATCAAAAATCTACAATCTTTGATAAAAAGAGGAAGCAATATCTATTGACCATCACCCCGCAAAGCTCTGTTGGGGGTCTAAGGTTGCTAGTTATTTGCTTGCACCGCGCCAAGTCCTCGCCAAAAACCTTCCTTGCGAATAAATACATTTCCTTGATTATTATTAGATATTTATCATAAAAATGAATATATGCTACGCTCAATCGATTTCGATTAATGAGTCAATCAGTTTTCCTGTGAAAATGAAGAAAAAAAAAGAGATTTAATATGCCATTTCTTTCATATTCAGTACAGAACTATTTATTGTCGCGGACTTACACTCCTCTCTAGTATAATCACCATTGACAACTTAGGTCTTCCTTAGGTATAGTTACTTTCATATAGTCTTTTCTTTTGGTGTGCTTCGTGTTTATTTATTAAAGATTATGGAACGAAATAAGTGATAAACGAAAAAAGGTTGTAGTGACTGTAGAGAAGAAACTACGAGTCAGCAGGAGGAAGCGACACCTGCTGATATTATCTGCTTGTGTAAATGGAGGGGCACTGCGTCGGGGAAGAAGGCCATCAGGGAAACGCAGTCATCTATCAACTACTTTTTCAAAAACTAAAAACTAAGTTTTGACTCTTTTATCTTATGCATAACTTTACATATTTGTGCAATCATTTATTAATAAGCAGTAAAATAAGATTTACTCATTTTTTTACGAATTAGGTTACGTTTTATGCTAATGTTTTGCTTATTTTGAAACTGTACATAAAGCATATATAAAAAACATGTGTTTTTAATGAAATGATGGGAAAGGTGCATGAAATAAGTAAATATTTATAGAACTCCGGCCTATCCGGCTTTTTTGTTATCCGGCCTACCCTTCCGCCACGTTAGATTGGATAGTCGGGAGTTTACTGTATAGAATTAGAACCGACGTTTTCTTTTCTGAATTTTGCCTCCTTCCCCTCTGGATTGCACTTCAACTCAAAAGCGTAAGTTGAGTTCCCGAGGTCGTCATCCCTGAATTTTACCTGATGTTGAGAAAGAAATTCAGCCAGTTAAAGCGGAGTTCCGGTTAAAAGGAGGCCGGTTAAGAGGGAGTCTACTGTATATAATATCTGTGGATGGTGGGGTGGAAGGATGGTAATGGCCG
The DNA here is from genome assembly GCA_963932465.1 of Maratus speciosus. Classification (NCBI taxonomy): domain Eukaryota; kingdom Metazoa; phylum Arthropoda; class Arachnida; order Araneae; family Salticidae; genus Maratus; species Maratus speciosus. The sequence goes on along the minus strand of OZ010797.1, from coordinate 71,558,927 downwards.
ATCGTCGCAAAGTATGCATTATTTTATTAAAGTGAGAAAAGAAAAACATTTAAAAAAAAATATATTATTTTCAAAATAGAAAAACAGTATAGCTTCTCAATTAACGGCAATTTCATATTATAGAAAATTCTGGATTTCAGAAGCTTTGAAACTGGAATGCATTTGGGTAAATAATAACACTAATATCTGTCATTAATATGGTAACAAAAGTAAAAGGAACTTATTAATTTAAAATAATTAAAAAACACTAAGAAATTTCATTTGAAAATGTCCTGAAATACTTTGTTTTCGCCACCTGTTGTAAATCAGAGAGACTAAATTACCGTACATTTTTAAAAAAAAATCATCATTTCTTATCTATAAATGCTAAATAAATAATACAATTGGTTGCCAGATTTTTAAAACGAAAAACATTGCTGCCATGAAGATAGCATAAAATACGCTACAAATTCGACTTTGGCGCCATCTACTGATCAATCAATCGAGAATTTTTTTGTGATTAGTTTTCTAATAACGTTAAATACGACTATAAATTCTTCGATAAAATAGATTGTTTCTTAATCAAAACATTTCACACACAACATCAAATACACATTTTTAAACTTATTTCATGAGAAACTTTCACTATCGATATTTTTATTACCTTCATAATCTACAGCAAAACCAATGTTTGGTTATATTGCTTTTTCAGATTGGCAACAGTTGAAGTTGTATGTTACTATCCGTGGTTACTATTTTTTGGGGGCCTCGGTGGCCGAGCGGTTAGGACACTGCGCTGCCAGCCGCCAAGCATTGAGAGCGGCAGAGGTCTGCGAGTTCGACTCTCGCTGGCTCCATTGCACACTCTTTGTGGAGCTCCCGGATGTAATTTCTCTGTGTTGTAAATTTCATTGTGCTATCTCGTCCCTGTATATTGACGATGACTTATAAGCGGACCTAGATGTCAAGCACACAAGTCAGATGTATGTGTAAACAAATAAATAAATAGGTTACTATTTAAACGTTTACGATGTATTAAAGAATCGTCATGCCTTTCTGTGTCGGAATAAAGAAAAAAAATCACTCGTGAGATAAAATTTTTGTATTGATCTTGACGTGTGCGCCGAAATTTTTTTTACGGGGAGGGCGCTTTCTCAGGATTTCTTGAATTTTCCAATTTGTTTACAAAGTGGGAGGGGGGGCGCTTAATCGCGAAGGACGGATTAATGGGATTTTACGGTAGATATGGAGGAGTTGGAAATTATTTCAATATAACAACGTATATTCAACATTATATAGACCTATTTCTTACATGCATCTACTTCATTTTAACTTATGTATTTACTCAACTGGAATGCCATTCTGACTCATTTTAATTTCTAAAAAATAACTTGATTTGTTCAAAATTTGCAATTTTCCCATTATTTGAACTGTCCTTCATACACTTTATTAATAAATTTTAACTGAATTATCTCTCAAAATAATCAACACATTAGATTTCTGCATTCCTAATATTTTATTTAATTGTTTTGTCATAGAAATTCATTTAAAAATTAAAATTAGATATATTTTTTTGTAAATGATCCCCACTCCCCCCTTTTCACTCCTCCCTCCAAAACTATGTGAATACAGCTGCTGCGGTTCTAAAATTGAGCATATAGGCATCTAAGAGATCAGGCTTCGATATTCCACAACAACCATCGCAGTACAAATATTTTATATACACTAGGGACAATAATTATTGAACCACCCTCGTAAGTGACTAAATCGTTTTTTTAAGCCAGTTTACTTAAACTGGGTTGGCTAAATTCCACCAATTCATACAAATATGATTTAGACTTAACTGTGATCACGGGTCGAAAAAACTACCTTTTTATTGTAGTGAACAACAACTCTTTATTGAAAATGTTGTTAACTACTTGTTTTAAAAAATAGAGACTGCAGACTGCTTTACAAAAGTAATGACTACTTCGCAATTTTCAAATTTAACAAAAAAGCATTCAACTTATAGAAGACACTGAAGACATGGACCTTTTGCTATATCATGACATTAAATATGTTTGATAAAACTGAAGGAATTAAATAATTAAGAAAGATAGCCTACAAGAAAATTTTGTGTGTTTCCTTTCAAAATGGTAATTAATACACAAACAGGGTGTTCCAAAATTCGACCGAAAAATTCTGAGGGGCAGGCATCAAGAGCATAAAAAATTACCATAGAACTTCGCGTCGCAAACCACGTATTTAAAGAAAAATAACGGGTGTTTCATCCAAACTCAATTTGGGTTGACGGTCATAACTTTCAGAAAACTGAAGTATATTATAATAAAACATTTAACAGACATTCTCACCTTTGTTGTAAATGTGACCCAATAAAAGTGGTAAAATAAGTTTGCATTAATACGCATCAGCAGTATGCACTTGATGCCCCATATTTTGGACTGTGATTATCAGTTCATACGGTATCATCGATTGTTTGAGCAACATGTTTTCCTAGATCTTTTTGTGATGTTATCACATTTCACACAAAACATCATATATATTGTTGTATTTTCATTGCAATGTTTTTGTTTTTCTCGAAATTATTACCGCCAAACCAAGTTCAGTTAGGATGAAACACCCTGTATTTGTGAGTATGTAAGTGGTTTTCGACCCCGTGTTCTAAGGTAATTTTCCATCGTCTTGATACCTACTATCACCCCTCTGAATTTGTCGGTCGAATTTTGGAAAATCCTGTATTACTAATGTCTTAGAGAAATGAAGAGAGATACGTGATACAATAAATGTATAAATTCAGTTACTTAAAAAAAAAATTGGAATGACTTTTCAAACACTTTACCAAATACTGTAGTTTCAAATAAATAGTAATACAACAATAAAAACGTAGATCTTAATTTTAATTACTTAGATCTTAATTATGAACGTGAACTCTGCGGACCTAAAAAAAGAAGGAAATTTTTACATTCTTGCATAAATACACGCTTACATATAGAATAATTGTAAAAATAACTAAAAGGATGCGGGGTACCTCAAAAATGCTATCAATATTGATGGTGACAGTATATCAATATTTCCACAATTGGGTTTTTATCAGAAATACAATAATTTTCTTGTACTATATGCATACAAAACGTAAAAATGTAATTAAATAAACATACAGAATATTTTTTCAAGAGATACAAGAAATCAGAGCTATATAGGGGAGAACAGGGTACAGTGGACCTAAGTACGCAGTAGACCACCCCTTATATTTTACTTATTTTTAAATTTTTAAAGCTTCTCTTTTAGGCTAATTGATAACAGCACTCGATTACTTATAGCCTTCAGAAAACGTCGTTAGTTCAGAATGAACCCTTTTATCCTGACTGGTTGTTTTGAGCCCTAAAAGTAAAATTTTTTATCATCATACTTTTCTTTATTGAGTAATTAGAGGTTATGGATAAATAAGATAAAACAACTTTTTTGAAAAGGTAAGACACTAGTCTTTATTTAATTAAAAAATTTATATGCTTAAAAGAAAACTTTAAATAATATTTTTATGAGTATGTATTGAACTTCAACATGGGGCATTGTGGACCGCTCACTGCTGGGGTACAGTGGTCCGTAATGAATACTGCTCCTGTAATGAAGAATTTTCAAAATATTTAATAATTGCTTATTCTCTATAAAGAAATACTGTTTTAAAATAGTTAACTATAAAATAAAGTAAGCAAAGAAAAATGACAAATGACAATTTATTTAACCATACAATGCATAGAGTAGCCATTTGGCACACTTTAAATTTCATGTTATATATTGTTCAGATTATAATGTAGCCATCTGACACTTTAGTTTTCTCCTAAATTATGGATAACAGTTCACTTGTGATTTTTTAAGAGTTTTCTTGTTCAATGTAGCAGTTTTTTTTTTTTGGGGGGGGGGGCAGAAATGAAAATCGTGCATTGTAGAGTTAACATAGTAAGAAATATTTTGTTTTGTATTTACTGCCTTTGAAAAATATGACTGTAGCCTAATAAGTAATAGATGACCTCACTGGATTGGTTATTTATAGATCCAGAGCACATGGTTATCTCATAATGAACTATTTTATCCTAATTATTTTGAGCTCCGAATAAATTTTTTATCATCATATTTGTCTTAATGTTTGCTGATTTTTTTGTACTTAATTAATAACTTATTTGCAATCCCTTCTGTATCTTATATTGTTATTTTCAAAATATAAATTTTTTGATCATTCTTTAGTTTTATGTTTTTTGTTTCAAAATGCTACTTGCAAATTTGTGTTATTATATTATTTTGGAGGTAAAGGGGAAATAAAAAAGAATTTGATTAATTATAAATAGATTTATATTGTATTTTAGACAATAACTAATAGTGGACCACTGTGCCCCAGTGGGTGGACCATTGTACACCGCTTTCGGGGGCACACTGGTCCAATTTACGTATGTATATAATTTTTTTTTTAAATGTATTGGGAATTATGTTCTGCGAAAATTATGAGGCATGTATGAAGGTTTAAAGAATATTCAAAAATATTTTCAGGTAGATTGGTCTCTCCGTAGCGAAAAAAAATGTTAACTGCAAAAGTGGACCACTGTACCCCGGTCTCCCCTATAAGAATGAGCGATATAATGAGGGACTTCTCATGTATAGGGTAAAATGGGGACAGATGCTGCAGATATTGTGTGGGTGACACTAGCACTCCCTAGACCAATTTAAGAAGTTCATAGTGTTGCTGTGTGCTGTGTTGTATGCGTTTCCACCGCTTAATTTTCAGTATTTACATATTTATGCCAGATTTTATGGTTCGAACCTGCGTGGTAATTTGCTAAAATTATTCTAATAAAGTTTTATTACATATTTTAAGCCAAATAAGCAGAGATTTTATCCCAAAACCGATTGCAACTGTAGACTAGATCCTCGTAGTATACAGACGTGTGCTTGCCTTTCTCTCGCGTCTCTCATATGACACAAAATGGCGGTACGGCATCTTACCCGCTACTATGGGACAGATGCCGCACCGAGGTTGCGAGACAGATGCCGCAAAATGTATTTTTGTTTTTCGGTTCAATACATTCACCACTGCCATTTAAGTAGAACTTATATTTAAATGAACGCATATTAGCGCATTCTGCTATTTATCAAAATACCCTCAGCAACAATGTAGATTCAACGTGTGTGAATAAGGAATACGTAGGTCTTTTACAATTCTCACACATCTAAACTGTTAAACAAAATATCTCCTATCCCAATGGTCAAAAAACCTATACAACCAAGTAAGAGAAGGTAAAAGGATGCAAATATTACAAGCACAGAGTTTATAAACAAGAAAAAAGAAGTATGAAATAAAAAGCAAAACAAACTAGAAAGCGTCAAAGAACCGCAGCTTGGCGGAAGTAAAATGTGTAAAAAAAGGAAGGGAAAGATCAACTTGAAAACACCTTACTTGAGGAAGAAACTAAAATTTGAGTCATCTCTCGACAATGCCGAAATTGTTCCTCTTATGGATTCTGATGGCAGTATTGGATTGAAATTTTATGACTCTGAATGTGCTGAGTGTCAGGACTCTGGAGTCTTATCAAAAAACAAAGTCTAAAGCGGACCGGAATCAAATTCAATCGATAACTGCATGAAAAAGGCTCACTTTACTTTTGAGACGGGAAGTGTGGTGTGATTGTGTGCAAATGGAAATACAAAATCAAAGAATGCGAAGAAAGGCCAAAAATAAACAGACTGGGGCCTAAATAGAATAGAACTAATAATTACATTAACACCTTGAGGGGCAAGCAATTACGTTTGGGTAATTCTGAATTCCCACCGGAAAATTTGAAAAATTTTATTTCAAAATAAGGAAAAGCAATTTTCGACTTTTTACCACCAAAGTTAGAAAAGTAAAATTTCATAAAATTTTTCTGGTGTAAATCTTCATAAATCGTAGGTGGGATAAAATATATCCCACCGCCCCTCAAGGGGTTAAGAGCAAGCTGTAATGTTTGCCTTGATGTAAACCTGTGATTTATATCTTTTTGTAATTATGCTGTCTATTGTTTCCAGTAATTATGCTATCCATTCATGTAAATTCATATGTTTTTCTTTTCATTTTCATTTTTTGTCTTAAGTTTTATTTTTTGAGCTTACACTTTTGCATTTTCGTTAAACTTTTCACAATTTAGTGATATTTATCATTTTTGTAAGTTTAGTGTTATTTATTTTCATTTTAAATAGTTCGAGAAAATAAAAATGTGATTTGCTTAAAAAAAAAAATAAACGGCCTGGCTTTTTTCTCCATGCGGCATCTGACCCAGCACATAAAAAATTATGTTAAAAAATGACGTTTGGGAAAGTAGTTATGCCTACTTTATTAAGAGGGTTTTAACTTGTTTAAGATAGAAAATAGATTCTAAAGGGTTTGATTAATGATTTCTGGTGCTTAGTTTGTTGTTTTTTGCTTTATTGTACATTTTACAAGAAGAAAAGTAAAACTGCGGCATCTGTCCCTGCTTTACCCCATAACATATTTATGCAGAATCTTACCACTGAATAAATTTTAATTACTATTCTTACAGTAATCTTATACTAATATTATAAAGAATTAACGTTTGTTTGTTTGTTTGTGTTTGTAGGTGGTAATCTCTGGACCTACCAAGCCAATTAAAAAATAATTTTAACAAATGTATGGTGACAGTCTCTATTCCAACAAAGACTTTATTTTATTTTGATGCCACTCCCCCAAGGAGGTGGAGGAGCAAAACATGTTCTAAAAATACGATTTTTGTGTTACTGAAGGGCCTAGAAACTTGAAATTTGGCATCGTAGTTACTTCTGAGATATAATTGCGCTGAAAGAAAAGTTTCTAAAAAACTCTAAATTAAAAAGGGGTGAAAGTGTGCAAAAAGCGTTCTAAAAACATTCTAAATTACCATTTCTATGCAATCTCAGGAAATTCCAAACCGATTTTAAAAGTAATGGTTTCAAACTGATGGTGACCGTCCTTGCTCCAACATAGGTTATACTTTACGTCGGTGCCACTACTACCTTTGTGTTGTAGAAGCAAAAACATTCTAAATTGTGATTTTTGTAGTACTGAAGGAGTTAGCAACTTGAAATTTCGCATAGTAGTTATCTATAAGATTTAAGTCACACATAAGAACAGTCGAAAAAAATCGAAATTAAAAAGGGGTGGAAATGCACAAAAAGCATTTCAAATTACCGTTTCTATGCAATCTCAGTAAATATCAAATCATTTTCAAAATTGATGGTGACAGTCCCTTCTCCAACATAAGCTCTATTTTATGTCAGTGTTGGGAGTTACAGAAGCAAAAATCGTTCTAAATTGTGATATTGAAGGGGCTAGCAACTTGAAATTTGGCAAGATGTAAATCCTACATAAGAACAATCGAAAAAATTCAAAATTTAAAAGAAGTTAATATGCACGAAAAGCATTCTAAATTATGAGTTCTGGGCAATTGTAAAAAAAGAAACTTGAAATTTGGTATGGTAGATATTTATAAGATATAAATGCTCGCTAAAAACAGTTTCTAAAAAATTCAAAATTTAAATGGGAGAAATGAGCGAAAAGTGTCCTTAAAATGTTCTAAATTACGATTTTTATGAAATCTCAGAAAATACCAAACCAATTTCAAAAAAATCATTGCAAATTGATGGTGCAGTCCCTCCTCTAACATACGCTACATTTTTTATCGCTACCACTTTCATCAACGGATTTCAGGTGCAAAAAAAGTTCTAAATTGCAATTTTTGTGATTTTGAAGGGGCTACATTCTTGAAATTTGGCATGGTAGTTACTGATAAGATATAATTGCTCTGTAAGAACAGTCGAAAAAAATTCGCAATTTAAAAGGTATGAAAATGCACAAAAAGCGTTATAAAAATGTTCTGAATTGCAATTTTTATGCGTTAAAGATAGAAACGTAAAATTTTTTCGTGGGAGGTATACATGTATAAGATATAAATGGTCTCTAAGAAAAATTACTAAAATTTTGTCAAATTAACGGTGACTGTATGTGCTCCAACATAGGCTATGTTTTTTGTCTGTGCCACTACTAAAGGATATGCAGGAGTGAAAAATATGTTAAGATTTCAATTTTCGTGATATTGGAGGGATTAGAAACTTAAAATTTGGCATGGTAGTTATTTATTCCATGGTTGTTATTATTAATGGAAGGTTTAGCTTAGAAAATGAAAAGATCACTGTGAATTTTTCTGAAATCAAGCAGAAAGAGAGAGAAAGATAAAAACAAAAAATACATATGACCAGCTTTTTATTTCTCTTTCAGGATGCAAATATGTATAAAATTTATATTTATATAATAAAGTTTTATATATTTATAATTTATATGATTTATATTTGTATGAGGTTCAGCAATTAATTCCAATTGTATTAATTAATTAATCAAGCTCATGTCTAGATGCATGTATTATTCTTCTATACTACTATGTTTTTATTACTTTTAAAGCATAGCTTGCTGCATTCTAGTCTATAACTTAACATAGAAAACGTTAATAAATGAATTTTTAATTTAACCAAATACAGGACAAGCACAAAGTCTTAAATATTTAGTGTGTGAAAACTTTTATAATTAGACATATAGTTTTGCGGATACATTGTAAGTACTATTATAAATTTTTTAAGAGGACCGAATACTTCATAAAATTTCAATGTGTGCAACCTTCGTAACTCAGATAATGTCAATGCGGTATTTTAGTTCTCGGTCGCTAACATGTCTTCGATAACAGTACACCCAGCAACTTTTATCTCAGGCTTTAGTTTTTGAAGCAAATGGTGTTGCAAAGACTCTGTCCTTGATATAGGCTCAAAGGAGAAAATTAAGATGTGTAATCTGAGGTGATCATGGAGGCCCGTGACTAATTGACATAGAAGTGCATGTAAACCGCCATTTGTTGCAGAACAAAATTCTTTAAAATGATACAAAGATTACATTATTACATTCAACGGTTATTTTTTAATAAATTATTATAGTCAGTATAAAACTGTGCTCATCCATTATATTAATTTCTGTAACTGAATATAATGAAAAAGCTTTACTTTTATTAAATAATTCTTTAATTTTGTTGTTCACCTATCGATGGTCATAGTCGATTACGTCTGATGGTTGATGTAGATTGTGTCTGTAAATCTACAAAGCAGCAATAGCAAATATGTACTTTCTAAATGTGTAATAAGTTTTATATTCTGAATGTTTTTGAATGTCTGCTTTTTCTAATATTTTATTGAAATTAATTTAAGAAATATTAGAATTAAATCACTGTAATTCCTGAGTTTCCAAATCTTCGACTATTATCTTAGAGAAAATATTGTTTTTTTAAATCGCCCTTTTAAAAAAAAGGGTTAACAATTAGAAAGTAAAATTCATAAAGTCTTTAAAATTACTAGATTTTTAAACTTTCGAAATACTATCAACCAAAACTGGTGAATTTTTAATAGACATCTAAATCTCAACCAACCTAACTTTATAAATTTTCAAAAAATTGTAGTTTGTAAGTTATATGCTCTTTTTTATGCTGACCCGTTTATGTAATAAAAATCATTCTAAATATTTTACATTCTCATAGTTCTAATTTTTCGTAAATAAAAATGATTGTGAGATTCTAGATCAGGCATGTCAAACTCATATTGCCGCGGGCTAAATTAAACATTATATACAAAGCCGCGGGCCATATAAAAAAGATAATATTATTACCCTTGCACAGAATAAAATTTGTCTGTACAAATCATAGGTATGTTAAAGAAATTTTAACGCAAATCTCCAACATTAAGTACATAGTTTATTTTATATTTATTTTTCGAAAAAAAAAATCAATACTTTTCCTGAACCAAAATATATTAATAATAATAATTGGGTTTTAAAAATTGCTTGTACACGCTAATCTGGATTTAGTAAAGACATAGCTGTCAATCGTCCGTGTTTTCTCCAAGTAAAAATAAAAATATTTTTAATTGAATCAGAAAATCTATTTAATAAAATACGTCACATATATTCGCTGCTTATATGATTTTATTTATTAAATGCATTTTCTAGTTCAAATTATGTTTATTTGACGTACAAAATAATAAAAAGTTGCATACTGTTCTTCAAAAAATTAATCGATTGATGAATAATTACAGAAATTTGGAAACTCCATATCCATATATATACATAGGCGCTAATATGGAATCGTGCTGATTTGGATTAGCTGCAATAATAAATTCTGAACAGTAATTTGAACATCAATAATTATGGGTGAAGGAAACGGATTAAACTGATTTTCACGTTTCTTGATATTCAAAAATCTTCTTTTGAAATAATTTTTTAATATATAATTTTTTTATTTTCACTTCGGAGATTTTTGTAATAATGCAATTCGAGATGCTCCTGGAAAAACTTGTCTGCTGGCAGGCACAAGACAAATGGTATACAAATTAATTTAACATCAGAATTACAAATCATCAAAATTAATTAACACATATATTTATCTTTCATTTGTTTGCCATATCTAAGACCGCGGTTGGTGCAAGTGTATTCATGAAAAGTGTATCTTCAACATGCGCGTTCTGACAATTAAATAAACAATTGTAAAATGCCAAAGGCTTCGCGGGTCACAGATAATTGTTCGGCGGTCCTTGTGTTTGACATGCCTATTCTAGATAATCTAATATCCAACAAATTTAAATTTTAATCTTTGAAAAATCGAATAATTAGGCTTGAAAATTAATACTCATGCAATTTACACATTTCTAATTTTTTTTAAATGAAAAATGGTAAAAAGACTGCACGAAATAAAGATATAAATATAGCTTGGTGTGTCCGTAAAAGACTTGTAAAAAATAGTTTGTATGCGATTTTATTTGTAATAATTGTAAAAGTTAAAACTAAAATGTACCAAATATTTCTTGTGTATTTAATAAATATTCTTATTTTATTAATGATATTGTAATAGAATGACATAAACTTTAAGAAATTTTACAAACTACTGTGTGGTATTTATGCATTTTTATTTATATTGCAGATGCAGATGTTTATGAAGTCTATTCTTAACATACAGTGAAAGGAATTATAAAAAGAAATCATGTTCAAAGACTATATATATCACTGAAATCTCCCAGCAACTAACTTGTTTAGTAAGAACCTTTTTAAGTTTCTGAGCTAGTGTGCAATAGCACAATTTTCTTTGCTTACGAAATAGTAGTGAATTTAGACAAACATTTATTAAAAGATGTTAAGTTGTTGAAAAAAAATTACTATTGAGAAAAATTCATGTATCTGTACTTTCAGAGAGTTTCTCTTAAGCGAAAGATCCCGTCTTAACGCATCGATATATAAGTTTAATAACTTCATAATACTACATAATTATTGATATTTCCAACCTTTTTTGATAACTTTAATATTCTATAAAGAAAAAAATATGTGCAGGCTAATGCTTCTTGAAATGTCTAATATATTTATTACAGAAAATGGCTCGATTCATTAAATGCAGGAGTATTTAAAAAAGAAGTAAATTAAATATATATGTATATACTTATGTATATTTAAAAAAAACTACATAATACATTTACTCTTCCTTCCTGGATTTAGACTTTAGAAAACCACCTATTCGTCCCTCTTACCAAAAGTTATCATTCCATACTAAAAAGGAGGTAACTCATTTTTATTTGTTAAAAAGCTCTTCTACATATGAGATATAATATAAAGGATATCTTTAAAAATTTAGCTCTAAAACAAGAACTTAACTGAAGAGTTTTGCAATAATGTATCTGCACATTTATTTATTTTTGATATGCACCATCACAGTGGTAGCGAGGAAAAACATTATGCACGTGAACTCTGAAATAAAAAACTTTCTAGCAATTTTTCCTTAAATAAAGTCTTTTTCCATCTTCTCTTGACGTGAATGGTTTCTCAAAACTGTTATTTAATGTCCATTTGCGTTACACTAAAGGGAAGCCCTTTTCTTGTGGTATGTTTAACAAAGGATTCTCTCAAAAGCATAATTTATACATGCATCATTTTGCCATGCTAATGAGAAATATTTCACTTGTGAGATAGATAGCAAAGGATTTTCGCATAAAATTATTTTAAGTGATGTCATGCGATTACATAACAAAGAGAAATCATTTCCTTGTGATAAGTGCGAAAGATATTTTTCTCATCAATCTTATTTAGATGTCCACCTGTGTATTCATACTAAAGAGTTACAAGTAATTTAAATTTACAACTTTGTTGTAAGAATATAATTAATAAGTTATTTGGTAAAATATTTCCACAAAAATCTAATTTACATATGCACCATCCTATTGGAGTAAGAAAAACTATTTCACTTGAGAGATCTGCAGCAGAACATTTTAAAACAAATCTAATTTAAATAAGCATATTTGTATTTACGCCTAACAGAAGGCTTTAGTTTCAGGTGTGAAACAAAAGATTTTCTGTGATGTCCAATTTAGATAAACATCATTATGTACATAATAAGGAGAAATTATTCACGTGTGTGCAGTGCCAGAAAGTATTTTCTGATAAATCCAATTCATTACAGCATTGTCGTGTTCACACTAAAGACAAACCTTTCTCTTGTGAGGTGTGTAAGAAACGATTTTCACAAAAATCTCATTTAAATGACCACTTATGTGTTCATACAAATGAAAAGCCTTTTACTTGTGAGGCGTGTAACAAAGGGTTTTCTCAAAAAGCACATTTACATAGACACCTGCGAATTCATTCTAATGAGAAACCTTTCTCTTGTGACGTGTGTAAAAAAGGGTTTTCTGTCAAATATCATTTAAATACACACTTACGAATTCATACTAAAGAGAAACCTTTCGTTTGTGACGTGTGTAAAAAAGGGTTTTCTGTCAAACATCATTTAAATACGCACTTACGAATTCATACTAAAGAGAAACCTTTCTCTTGTGAGGTGTGTAACAAAGGATTTTCCCACAAATCTAATTTAAATGTCCACTTGCGTGTGCATACTAAGGAGAAACCTTTCTCTTGTGAGGTGTGTAACCGAGGGTTTTGTACCAAATCATATTTGAATGCCCATTTGTTTGTTCATAGTAAAGAGAAACCTTTCTCTTGTAAAATGTGTAACAAGGGATTTTTACAGAAATCTAATTTAAATAAGCACCTGCGCGTTCGTTATAAAGAGAAATCTGTCTATTGTGAGGTATGTAACAAAGGCTTTTCTTATAAATCTAATTTAAGAATCCACATGCGCCTTCATACCAGCGAGAAATCTTTCTCTTGTCAGGTATGTAACAAAGAGTTTTCTCATAAATTTCATTTAACAGAACACCTGCGTATTCATACTAAAGAGAAACCTTTCTCTTGTGAGGTGTGTAACAAAGGATTTTCGCGAAAATCTTATTTAATGATCCACCTGCGTGTGCACACAAAAGAGAAGCCTTTCTCTTGTGAAGTGTGTAACAAAGGGTTTTGTAGAAAATCTGACTTAAATAACCACCTGCGTGTCCATACTAAAGAGAAACCTTTCTCTTTTGAGGTGTGACATAAAGGATTTTCTCGCAAATCTTCATTGATTGTTCACCTTCGAATTCACTATAAAGAGAATCCTTTCTCTTGTGATGTATGCAAGGAAGGATTTTCTCAAAAACTTCATTTAAATAGACACGAATTCATACTAAAGAGGAACCTTTCTCTTGAGAAGTGTACAACAAAGGATTTTCTAAAAAATCTAATTTAAAGGTCCATCTGCATCTCCATTCTAAAGAAAAAGGTTTCTGTGGAATGTATAATAAAAAAATTTCTGCAGAAATCTGATTGAAAAAAGCGCTTGCGTGTTCATTGTAAATAGAAAGGAGGTGGGTTGATAACGAACATTTTTCGCTCGTCATACACGCGAAAAAAAGGTGTCAGATTTCAACAATTGTTCGGTGTCTTTGTATACTTAAAAATATGCATTTTTGTTTAATATAAGATTTACATGATAAATAAAACAATAAGTCATAGAAATTACAGCGCGAAAATAGAGTGTTTTGGCTTTTCCCTACATTTTTGTCGCTTTTTTATCTTTAAATTATTTTTTTAAAGAAGCACTCTATGAACCAAATTAATTTTGTCCCACAATGATACTACTATTTATAAGCTTTTATATGAGCATCATTTTATTTTGGTTCAGTGTGCACTTCTACCTATTAGAGAAAATAATGTTTCATGCGAGAATATCACTTGCACTGGTATCGGAGAATGTTCAGATTTGTTTTACCGCGCTCAAAAAATATTTACGTTATTAAGATGTCAATGTTGCGTTTTAAAACTAGTGCTGTAAATATTTATCGAAGAACTTAATAATAAATTATGCTTTGAAGTCTGTGTGATTGTTGTAAAACCTGGCGAAAAACAAGTAGTGGTTTTTGTACCTGTTCCAAAAGAAAAGTTATATCGATACTTAGATGTTCTAAAAACTGCTATAGTAAAGTGAGGACAGATGCCGCAGAGATTGTATTGGCGACACTAGCGCTCCCTATGCCAAATTAAGAATTTCGTTGTGTTCCTAAGTGCTGTCTGTTGGGTTGTATGCGTTTCCATTGCTTAACTATTAGTATTCAAATATTTTTGCCTGCTTTTATGCTTCAAACCTGCGTTGAAAGTTGCTAAAATTATTCTAATAAAGTTTTATTGTATATTTTAAGCCAAGTAAGAAGAGATTTCATCCCAAAACCAATTGCAACTGTAGAATAGATCATCGTAGAATACAGACATGTGCTTGCCTTTCTCACGCGTCGCTCACATGACACAAAATGGCGGCGATGCATCTTATCCGCCACTATGGGACAGATGCCGCACAGAGGTTGAGGGACAGATGCCGCAAAATATATTTTTGTTTTTCGGTTCAATAAATTCATCACTGCGATTTAAGCATAACTAACATTTAAATTAAGGTATATTAGCGCATTCTGCCACTTATCAAAATATTCTCAGCAACAATGCTGGTTCTCCATGTGTGAATAAGGAAAACATAGGCCTTTTACCAGTCTCACCATCTAAACTATTAAACAAAATATCTCTTATCCCAATGGTCAAAAGGCCCATACAGCCAAGTAAGAGAAATATTAAGGATGCAAATATTACAAGCAGAGAGTTTATAAACAATAAAAAAGAAGAATGAAATAAAAAGTAAATGAAACTAGAAAGCGTCAAAGAACGACATCTTGGTGGAATTAAAATGTTTAAAAAACGGGAAGGAAATATCAACTTGAATACGCCTTACTTGAGGAAGAAACTAAAATACGAGGGTGAGTCGCAAAATGAGTTTCCCCTGGCAACTGTGGACAGAGGTGTGTATGACAGACAAAAAATGTAATGAAACATTAAAGATAAGACGTAACTTTATTTTTCTACATAAGTGCCAAGTGAGTTGAGACATTTGTCATACCCCTTTATAAGCTTCAAACAGCGCTCCTTGAAAAAATCGGGGCTCTGCATCATTCTGTTCCCGATAGATATGGAGAGAAAGTGCGTTGTGAATTCGTGGTCAAAGGAGAAAGAGCAGTTGTCCGCTATGAATGGGTATGTGGTGTACCGGGAGCAGAAATCCATAACCGCCACGTGGAGTCTATGGGCCAGATGTAATGTCGAAACAAATGATGCGGAGATTGTGCCGCCAATTCAGTGAGGGGCGTCAGCAAGTGTTGGATAGACCGAGGCCTTGACGAACGTGCACGGCCACTACAGACGAAAGCAATGTTTGACTACTTCTTTGTAAACAATGCTGAAGTCACACAAGCCGTTCAACGCTTCTTTTGTATGCAGAGCCCTGTTTTTTTCCTGGAGGTCTTTATGAAGCTTATAAAATGTATGACAAATGTCTCAACTCACTTCGCACTTATGTAGAAAAATAAAGTTACATCTTATCTTTAATGTTTCATTAATTTTTTTTCTTTCATACACGCGTCTGTCCACAGTTGCCGAGGGAAACTTATTTTCCGATTCACCCTCGTATGAGTCATCTTCCGATAATGGTGAAATTGTTCTTTTATAGATTTTGATGGCAGTATGTATTGGATTGGAATTTGATGACTCTGAATGTACTGATTGTGTCTGGAGTCTTATCAAGAAACAAAGTCTAAAGCGGTCAGGGTTCAGTGCATCAATTTCAATCGATAGCTGCATGACAAAGGCTCACTTTACTTTTGCAACAGGAAGTGTGATGTGATTGTGGGTGAATGGAAATACAAAAAAGAATAAGAGGAAAGGCCAAAAAAATTAGACTAGGGTCTAAATAGAATATAAATAATGCTTACATTAAGAGCAAACTGCAATGTTCGCCTGGATGTAAACCAGTGATTTATATCTTTTTGTAATTATGTTGTCTATTGTTTCCAGTAATTATGCTATCCATTCACGTAAATTCAAATGTTTTTTTTTTCATTTTCATTTTTGTCTTAAGTTTTATTTTTCGAGCTTACGCTTTTGCAATTTCGTTAAACTTTTCACAATTTAGTGATATATATAATTTATGTAAGTTTACTGTGATTTATTTTCATTTTAAGTAGTTTGAGGAAATAAAAATGTGATTTATTTGAAAAAAAATAAACAGCATAGCTTTTTTCTCCATGCGACATCTGTACCACACCCCATGCCGCATCTTACACTTAAAAAATGATGTTAAAAAAGGACGTTTGGGAAAATAACTATGCCTGCTTTATTAAGAGGACTTTAACTTGTTTAACAAAGAAATTAGATTTTAAAGGGTTTGATCAATGATTTCTGGTGCTTAGTTTGTTGTTTTTTGCTTTATTGTACATTTTACAAGAAGAAAAGAAAAACTGCGGCATCTGTCCTCACTTTACTATATATATAGCTTGGGACCAGATGTTGTGCGGATTTCTGGTCATTTCTTTCTTTACATTTTTAAAACAGAAATTTGAATGTAATAATGTGATCAAAATTATAATGAATTCTTGCAATATATTAAAATAATTAAGTTATATAGTAAAATGATAACAAGTAAGATAATTTCAAAAATGCTTAAATTATTAAAAGTAAAGTTCTGGTAAGTAATTAATAATGCATAATTAAATATGTATAATGAAGATGACATATATTTTCCTTGAATTATTCAATGAATCTTTCCTCATAAAGGTACCCTATTAATTCACATCAAAATCATAATGTAAGGAAGTTTTATTTCTCGTTTAGCCAGTTTTAATAACCAAAAAAGCTTGATTAATACATAATATATTTGATAAAAAGATTGCGATTACCAGTGATATCAGCAATATCCTAATTTTTTTCAGACATAAATTTATACTTCATTCATGAAAAACCACGAGTTCAGTCATATTATTGAGAATTACGTATTAAAATACATGCCGAATGATATAAAACAAAACAAAATCTGTAATTTTGCCCCTACATGTGGACTGAGTTTCATTGTTTACATCTGCGATGATGTGCGGATTTGAGGGAGTCTACTGTATCAGTTTTAATATATGTAAAAAACAAAACAAAACCATGTAATACGAAGATGCGAACAGATTTGTAGCCCAAGTGGTGACCCAAGTAGCAAAAAATACCTGGCCCAACTTCCGTCAAATACCCTGATCCAACTACTTTTCGTCCCGCCTATTTTCAAATGTAAATGCTTTTTAAAACATTAAAATTTAATTTTCAACTATAAATATTTAAAATTTTAACCACATATAAAATCCGATCTATGTTTTGAAAGAATAATTATATCTGCGTAAGCTTTTAATTTTTGGTATATAAAATAAATAAGTTTTAATTTGTCTTTAATCTCATTTAAAAAAGTTGGTGCTTTAAAAAAATTATAACAATTACTATGTTACTGTGAGATTCATATTTTCAGAATTTCATCTGTAAGTTAAAACGTTGAAAACTGAAAAAAAATTGAACAGATATATATTTAAAAAGTGTCACACTTTCCTTCATAAAATTTCATATATATATATATATATGACAAATAGGAAAAATACTTTTAAAGATCCCACTTAAATCCTGGAAAAAGTTGCTGTAACCACGGAGGATGCAGTATGTGAAACATTATATCTCATGATCTAGTTGTCGTATTTACCCATGGTTTGTGTCATTTTATCCTATAGGATGTGGAATGTTTTTAAAGTTAAAAAGTGAAAATGTTATTTATTTTTCAAGATTTTGTGTCTTGCACCTGCTTAAATGTGTTCCAAAAAAGTGCTCTTCCCCTCTCAAGAACGCAAAACATTTTGACTCATTTTTTAAAATAAAAGCATTACTATTGTAGTGATTTGTAATCCAACATTTTTTTTCATGTTTCAATATATGAATTAGAACTTGATTTACAACAGATTGTCGTCTCATAATGGCTGTTTTTTTTTGTTCGAGCTGACAGGTATAGAAATTCTGTTCAAAACTTTAAATGTCACAGCAGTTTGTGACTGATCCTCTGCATTTATTAAAAAATGAATAACTGTTCGATTACAGTGTTTCTGAGCAACAACATTTGCAAATTACATGCGTATGCGAAAAAAAAATAAAGTCAGAAAGTAAATTATTTGGATTTGAGAACAGCATTAAGGTTATTCCTGCTCGACTCCATAATATAGGCAACTTTTCCTGAAGAATCAAAAGTCTCATTCAGTAATGCTATATTATTGCCTCAAAATCGAAATTATTTTTTACGAATGGATTTAATAAAAGTTTAGACTATTATGGCAAGGATAAAAAGGCAATTTTAGGCAGTGCTTTTTCCACAGTATGATGAAAATCAGATATGTTTCCTTTTCTAAAACCATATAAAGTAGCTTTAGAAAATAAAATAATAGTTTCTTCATCTTCTAAATAAAAGTAAATAACGCTGCCACCGCTGCCGTAAATGAATTGTTTGTGTCTGAAGGTCTTTCTTCAATAATATTAAGTAAACTACTGCATACAAAGTCTGAAAATGGGTAAAGAAATGTTGGATAAACACGCTGAAGCAAACAGTTTTTAAATTGAAGAATTATTTACGTAGATATTAATTGTTAAAGTTCATCAAACTCATTCTATTAAAAAAGTTTTATAGAAACAAGAACTATACACAGGAATTTAATTTTTTATGGAAGCGACATTTTCTAGGACTTCATAAATTTGTATTGTGCAGACAGCGCTTTTTTTTTTAATTTGACTCATTTTCGAAGGGTTTTTTTTTTACTTTTGTGTTCAAATCTTCATATTCTTTTTTGACATTTAGAAAAAGTTTTCAAACATTTTTTTATATTGATGGCAATTTGTAAAACACCGCAAAGAATGATATTCCCTCTCAATTAAAAAGTGTACTTACTTGTGATTATTAAAAACAGAAATAAAAGTTTAAAATAATGGTTAAATAATCACGTGTTAAAAGCAGGAAACGGGGAAAATTACGTCATAAAAATTGTGTTTACACATGAATATTAAAAAAGTAAGAAAACCTTAAAATAATTAAATTATTATACGCGAAACGCATTTTATGGTGACAGTTACATCATATGTAAAATTTCCAAACATTAAGTATCGTCATATGTAAAATAAATTATTACATTTGAAAAAATGTTAATGGATAAAATTAATTCATCTAAAAAAAGCTCAAAAAATAAATTTCCCAAACACATTTATATAGAGTAATACGTATATTTAAACGCGAATCTTAAAAGAGTATTTTTTTTAATAATTAAATTATTTACGCGAAACGCATTTAATAGTGAAAATTACGTCATATAGCGAACGCCTCCGAGCGTCTCAGGTCTTTCTTGCATTTTCATAAAAATGCTTATAAAAATAATCCTAATTTAAATTTTCCTCCCCTGTTTATTTCTAAAATACACTTCATGCCCCTTTATTTGATATACATTTAAAAGTACAATTCTGTTTAAAATATTTTTGTCTACACGTGACTACTTTTGTGACGTCACATTGGGAATCATAGAGTGTGAAAATAACGTGGCTAGCAAATTTGTTTGTTTATTTCATCACTTCATGCAACATAAATACAGCATGGCAAAATACATTAGATATATTTTGAACGAATTACTGTTCAATATATAATATTCGGAATTTTGTATATACTTATTAATTAAAATAAAGGATTTACAGTTTAAAAATAATATGATAATATACATGATAGTGCATTAGAGAAAATAATTCATGCATAAGCTTTATCTGTTCCTGAAAATATCTAAAACTCGATCAAAATATAAAATGTAAGAGTAAAATTTCAAAACACGGTGTTTTGCAATATCGTGGTTCTGAATGTTATTCCCAAGGAAACGGAGATATTTAACCTCAAAACCAAAGGAAAGATATCGTCCAAAGAGTCGCTATAAAAGTCCGAGAGGCAGCGACATTTTAAACCTAACCGCTTTCTACAAGATATTTTCGTTGTTTTTAATTTAAATAACGTCGAAAAAAGGTAAACTTCCATCTTTCTCAAATTTAAGAATGAATTTTATATTATCATCAAATTCCTTTATTTTATCAAGCAAAAGGTGCAATTCATACAAACTATGCTCCCAAACAATAAAAATATCGTTAATCGCCGAAATTAAATTACGACCTTTGGAAATGAGGATTTTAACTGACCTTGATTTAAAGCCTAGAATATGGTACAGATTCGTAGACGACAACTTCAACATTAACACAAATGTTTATAGGAAACCAAACAAATCAAATAATACGATCCCATATAATAGTTCCTCACCATTTTTATATAAATTCGCAGCTTACAAATTTTATATTAAACGAGCTTTTAAAGTTTCTTCAGATAAATATTTAGAAAAAAAAATCTTAATACCATGAGAGATATTGCTGTAGAAAACGGTTTTTCAACAATCCTCATTAATAAACTTATCTATGAATTCAGTTTTCATGAAAATATAAAAAAAGTAAGCCATAAAGAAATGATATACAAAAAGCTTAGCTATTTCCCTGGTCTGTACGAAAAGTTAAGATATGCTCTACTGAAACACAATATAAATTTAATAGCCTGTCCACCAAGAAAATTAAAAGAGGTAATTTGTACGAAAATAGATCCAACAACGAAAGATGAATTAGCTGGTGTATATGCCATTCCTTTTATAAATGATACCAATAAAATAATGGAATACATAGGAATGACCAAAAGAAAAATCAACGACAGAATCAAAGAGCATAAAGGAGATATAAAATTTTGTCATCAATCTACAGCTCTCTCTAGTTTAAGTTTCAATCAGAATATCACAATAGATTTTGATCATGGAAAATCATATTCCCAACATCCAATTATTACGCATCCACTATCAGAAAATCCATAGAAATCCTGTGTAAAAACAATCAAATTTGTAACTACGCCCTATCGTACAATAGTTTATGGTTCAATATCCTAAAAATAAATCATGGAAATTTGAGAAAGGTGCAATTAATAATAAATATATATATTTCTTCTAATTACATTCAATCCAAGAAACTGCTACTGCTACTACTACTTCTACTTTCAAATCTAGTAATTATTGGCTCTCTCATTTTCAAAACGAAGTGACGTATTTGTATAAATAAACAGCAATTATTAAAATATTCTCCGATGAAGAGCTTGGAAAAGCATAAAAGTACTAAGAAGTTTTAAATAAAATGCATATTTTTAACTTGTAACAACTTTTTTATTATTTTAGTCACCTTTTAAGTAAAACAGTGAACTTTTTAAAGTTCATATAATATATTTTACTGTTAATGATTGTGAAAGTCGCCTATAATCCGTGGTGCAAAGACTCTTTAGGAAACTGAGAATGGCAACAGCCAGCGAGTGAGAGAGAGAGACGGTGAAATCTTGGATGTGTTGTGTTCGAAAAGCTATTGTGAAATAATATGTTATTCTGAAGCTATTAATAACCCAGCAAACACAGAGCTATCGGTAAGCCATCGGGCGACAGCCGCTTGCCACAACCGGCGGTATTGGCACGATACCGGTTCCGTATCTTTTTTAATACGCCGCGCGAATACGGCCCGATTCACGAGGCACGCAGCCGGTCCGGTATCGGCAGAACACTATCCCGACAGCACGCCGATAGCTATCCATACTAATGCCGACCGCAGCCCGACACCAGCATAAATTTAAAAAAAATCTGTCTTGATGGCGCTATCTTTGAGCCATCGTGGAATGTATATTCGAAGGGAACGTGTTTCAGAGGTGGAAGGGGCGGGATTTGATCCCACGAACCCAAGGACAGGAAGCAGACGCCTTAACCACTTGGCCACAGAGACTTGATCAGGGGAGGATTGTATGAGGTAATAACGGGAAGACATATCAATAAGTAATCATTTGTCGTTGAAGGTAATTGATAGATGGAAAAATTAGAATTTTTAAGTGTTTTTATTTTATTTATTTATTTCTAATTGTCTTACGCGCATGTATTTAAAAGTTAATTTAATATTTAAATGAATGAAATAAATATCTTAGCGAATTCGTTAAAGCAAATGAATTAGTTTTTCTTATAAATTTAAGAATAATTAAGTATAAAAAAATATTTTTAGAGGTTTTGTTCAGTTAATCAAATTTTCTTATTAGAAATTATAATGTAATTACATGCGTTGCGTTAATTTATAAAATATATATTTTTAACATGGAAAAATTTATTTTAATAAATAAAAAGTTGGTAATTAATAATTTTAAATTAGAATAAGAATTCAGTGTTTTTTGAGGATTTAAAGTAGAACATATATTTAATGAACATGTTGCAATATTAATTTGTTACTTATCAATATTTTTAATTTAAAAATAAAATAAATATTGATTTACATATTTTTTTTCTTTTGGAAGATAATTTTTAAACGGAGGATATTTCTTAATCTTTCTTATAAATTTAAGAATGCTTATTAAATAAAATAAGTGAATTTCATAGATTTTTCTGTTATAGAAATATATATTTGTAACATAGAAAAACTAATTTTAATAAAAAAATAAATTCGTAATTAATCACTTTTAATTAGAATAAGAGTTCATTTTTTGTCATTAAAGGATTTCACGTAGAATATATTTTTAGTGATTATGTAGCAATAATGATTCTTTTACTTATCGACATTTTTTAATCATCAAATAACATAGAAATGTTAATTTATCTTTTTTTTTTTTGGTAAATAATTTTTTAGAAGTAAGAATTTTCTGAATCTTTCTTTTAAATTTTAATGCTAAAAATTAGTGTAGTTTTTATTTTTATTTTTATATCTTGTAAAATAATTTTAAACACTTTTTAATAATTTGATTTTTAAATAAAAAAAAAGAAACATAGCTTTTTTTCTATGATTAAGTTTAAAATGAATAATAATGTTAAGGAGCGATATAAAAAAAAAACTCTTTTGGTGATTCAAATCATTGTCATTTTTAAAATGAATTCAACAACAACTTTTTAAAAATAAATAAATTTAGGCTATTTTTCACATTTTTTTTGTTTATCACTGTTAAAATTTTATATGAAATACATGAAATATACAAATCTTATCAAAACTCAAACTCAAACGAAATTTTTAAAAAAAATGTCGGCTACGACTAAAAATTCCGAATTCAGACCGATGTTGGCAAATCTAGTCGGGCCACTATCAGAAATCCCATATCGGTCCTGAGTCACTTGCCGGTGTAAGTCACTTGCCGATATATAATCATAAAGGGATCGATTACGGTAACCGGCAGTCGAAAGAGCTGATTCTTGAGTTTCAGTTCCGACATGTTGCCGACACTTCTCCGAAACCACTGTGCCCATACCGACACTGCCGGCTGCGGCCCGATCGTGTTCCGAAAGGTATGTGTTTGCTGGGAAGTTATATTATGTGTGCGTGTGTTGTAACTGTGTCGTCTAATGTACGTATTAAATGTATTTAATCGGAGCACTGAATCTCTTCAATTTTCTTTCCCTCATCAACATCATGGAACCAGAAATGGCCATGATAATGCCGCAGCCGACTAAGATGGTGGTCATCAGCTTTTAAAAATCAATTGCAGTGTTACTGGAGCATAAAATGTCATCGTATAATATTGTGATTAAAGCAAGAAAGTTGTGCCCTAATCTAAGTGAATAAAGTTGTGGCGATAGTAATTGATAGACATCAAAGAGTGTTCGATGGCTGGTCTGGCTATAATAAAGGTATTTTTTTCCTATCGAGAGTTTAATTTAAATATATATTATTAAAATGATTATTTAAAGTGCAATTTTTATTGTTTATTTGATTTTCTAGTAATATGAATGCAGAGTTGTTTGTTACGATTGCTAAATTGATAGAATTTTCAGATAGAACTGTGTTTATAAACAATTATGTTTAGCGTGAAAGTTTAAATTCTGTTATTTAAATAAATATTCTCTAGTTATTGTGTTAAAAAAAAGAAAAAGAAAGATAAAAATGAGTTTCAATTATCATATTAAAAGTTCATAATAGGTCTATGAAGCTATTTATTCGTTAAGAATAAACTTTGTTGAAAAAAAAAGTGTTAGCTACATGAATTATCGTTTGGAGGAAGAAAAAAATAAGAAAGAAACATTTATTTGCAAATGCTTTTATTTATTTATTTATTTATTTATTTTGCTTTGTGATTAGATAAAAAAAGGTGCTATTTCAAAGTATGTATAAAAAGTAATAGTTCTTTTTAATATTTTTTTCGTTACGTATTATTCTGGAATTCTTTGAAACTTATTCAGATGGAAATATGAAATAAAAGTTGAGTAATCTTTGTTCAGTGAAACTGAGAATGTATAAATTTGATTATTACGGATTTGGTTGCTTATTTATTTTTTAATTGTGGCAGAATATTAAGCATTTACTTGGGGTTTTTTGTTGTTATTTTATTTTTAATTTGCAAAGTGAAATGCGTGAAGAGATTAGATTTGCGTTTCAAATCAAGATAAAAGAACGATTTTCATATCTTGGATGCAATTTAATTTAACTAAAAGGTGTAATTTGAGATTGTGATTTATAAATATTTGGTTCATTTTGAAATATAATTTAATAAGAGATAAAAGTGTTAAAAGAAAAAAAAACATGTTAATGTATTATCTATTTTTGAAGGATGTATTTAAAAATTAATACGCAAAACATTGACAAATTCTTATTTTGTTAGAACACAAATGTTTTATTTATTTTTTTAACTTGACATATTGGTAAATGTATATTTTATATATTACAAAAATTGCTTTCTGGATATATTTTTATTGTGTGCAAATGTGTTTTAATGTATTCAGTAATATAAGTATTTAAATGAAATAAATTTCATTCAATTTGAGGGGTTCTGTACAAAAGAATGTTCAGGTTTAAATTAAATTCGGTTTAAGGCGTTCTTATGGAAAGTTCCAATTAGGGTAGATACTGTTTGAGTATCGTCGAATTTTTTTTCTCTTTTTCGATTTTTGAAATTTCGTTTATCAAGTATGGCTTACTTAAGCCGGGCTAGTAGAAAGAAGATTTACAGCAAGTGGCGATCGAACTTAAAGTTCAGGATGTCGAAAATTTAAAAATTGCAGAGCTGAAAAAGGCTATACTAGAAGTAGATGACTATGAAGAAGAGTTTGTTAAGGGATTTTTGAGTTCTGTAATTGAGGATAGGAAAAAGAAAGAAGAAATTGAGAGGGAAGAAAAAATATGGCAAGAAGAAAAAGAAGAAACGAGACGTCAAGAAGAAAGGGAAGAAACAATACGGCAAGAAAAAAGGGAGGAGCGAAACCCCCGGGAAGTGAAAAAACATCAACCGGAAATGAAAAAACTGGAACAATTACAGAAATTTCCGGAACAAATAAATGAATCAAAAGTTGAGATAGCTCCAAAAATTCAATTAGCACAGATTGTCCCGAAGTTTGATGAAAAACGTGATGAGATGGGGTTATTTTTGATAAATTTTGAAAGAAGAGCGAAAATGGCCCAAGTACCAAAGAAAGACTGGGTAGCTTACCTAGCAGTTTTACCGCTGGAAATTGCAAATATGCTAGCAAGAGAACCCCCGGAAGATGCAATTAGTTACGATTTTGTGAAAACTCTTATCTTAAAGCGATACAAGTTAAACAGTGAAAAATTAAAACAATGTTTTTACAGGCACATGAAAAATCATGGAGGAATTATACACAAGAGCTTTTAAGTTATTTTACTGAATGAATCACAGAATTAAATACTAACGCTTTCCAGCAATTAAAAGACCGAACAATTAAAATTTCGTGTGCCTGTAGAAATAAGAGAACATTTCTTGGAAAATTGGCTCACATTTACAACGCCGTTATAATTAGCAGAAAAACTTGATGATTACGAGAGTATTAAAGACAGTTTTAAAAGAAAAGGATTTCCAAAGAAAAATTTATCTAACTCTCGAAATCAAAGTTAAAATAATTACAGTTCGGAATCAAAAAAAGGTATGAGAGATGGTAAACCAAAATTTGAACCCAAGACTGAAGCATCTGTCGGAATGCAACGAGATAAAAGAGAGTTTCGCACAAAATATGTCTGTTTCGCATGTGGCAAGGCAGGGCATGTGAAGAAATATTGTACCAAATTGAATACAATAAAACAAGATGGAGGAAAAACTTCGAAAAGCGATCTTGAGAAAAAGGGTCTAAATGCAATTTGTTTGTGAATAATCCGGTTGAAGAAATAGATGGGAGAGTCTTTAAGGTAGATCTAGGAATCGGTAACCAGAAGTGTCAGGGAATCATCGATAGTGGTGCGGAGATTACAGTGCTGCGGAAGTCGGTGGTGCCGGAAGAGTATTTAAAGTCATGTGGAAAAGTATTCGTGAGACACACAATAGGGAGTCCCGTGGAAGCAAAGCTTGTTTCCGTTCCGCTCACTCTTCGGACAGAAGACGAGGTTATTCCGTATGTACGAGTACAGGTTGCGGTAGTGGAAGGATTACACGAAGAAGCTTTGATCCCTCCCAAGGTTTTCGCTCTGTTAAAAGAACAGTAGAAGTTGTATCTAGGGGATGAGGTAGATATCACCCCGGTTGAAGAAAACGAAGAAAAATCTGTATTCAATGTGGAGGGAAGGTATCCAGAAGGAAAACTGGAAACAAATCTAAATAATGATGATGAAGACAAAGAAGCTTCAGATTTGGAACTGATTCCTACTCCGGCTCCGGTCGAGGCAACTGTTTTGGCCGAAAATGTTTGTAACGAGGACCAGAAGGAAAGTTCTTCAGTTTCACAAGCGCAACGGTTGAAAAAGGAGCAATTGGCTTGTTCTACATTAAAAAAATGCCTTGAAAATGCAGAGTGGCAGAAAATAATTATTGGGTAGAATCCGGTTTATTGTATCATAGAGGCAAGGTTGGAGGACAAAATTATGTTCAACTTGTTATATCTGCCTGTAGAAGACAAGAACTTTTTGAGTATAGCACCTAGAATATATAGTGTGGAAATTGGCTATCCCTGAAATACTTTAAAAATTGCTAAAATATTGTATCCCTTAAATGTGCAACGATGCGGCTGAAATATACAGATCGCAGCGACAGCTGCAGGATATTTTCTACAACTGCAAGATACTGCTATTCTATGCAATGTAATACGAAAATCCCGCAGATGTCGCTGCGATAGACACTTGGTATTTTAGCAGTATCGTCGCACATTTACGGAATACAAATTTTTAGCGTTGTTTGGATAGCATATTTCCATACTAGGTATTCTAGACGCTGTAATTTTGAGATTAGCACATGAAACACCAACTGGTGGACACTTAGCTGCTAAGAAAACAAAAGATAGAATTGCTATGTCGTTTTGGTGGGAAGGAATGCCAAAAGAAGTAAAACAACTGTGCGCAGCTTGTGATGATTGTCAAATGCGCAGTAAAATAAAAGTAACGGACAGAACACCTATTGAAGCGGTCGGAGGACCAGAACTCCCATTTCAAGTAGTAAATGCAGATATTTTTAGGACCTGTTGAGCCGAAGTCTTCTCGAGGCCATCGGTATGTTCTGGCTATTATGGATCAACATAGTCGTTGGCCTGAAACAATCCCTATTAAATCGTTGGCAGCAAAAGCCGCTTGTGAAGCGTTTATTGAAATTTTTGTTAGAACTGGAATTCCTAGAATGATTGCCATGGGCAATGGAGGAAATTTTGCTTCAAAATTGACAAAAGAACTTTTGAAACGATTGGGGTGTGTCCCTAAGTTTTCTACTCTAGTTTACCCACAATCAAATGGATTGGTGAACGATGGGTGGGAACAATGAAATCAATACTACATCATGCTATAAACTCTCACGGTAGAGGTTGGGACAAACAACTACCATTTCTGTTATGGGCATACCGAGAAGTCCCCAATGCCACAACTTGTGTTGCACCATTTGTAGACCATTAGCTATATTGAAATCAAGTTGGGAAGATGAAGTGGTACTTCCCCAAGGAATTGGAGAGTCTGTAGCAGATTATATGAAGAAACTCCAAGAACGTTTAAAAGATGCGGCAGAATACTCAAAGACCGTGGCTGAAAGCCAACAACAGCGATACGTTCATAATCACAATTTAAGGTAGAAAGATACAACATTCTCTGTTGGAGATGAAGTAGTAGTACTAATCCCTGATTCCACTAATAAACTGTGTTCAAAATGGAAGGGACCAGGAGAGATAGTTCAACAAAAATCGTTGCATTCCTATGCAGTCAAACTACCTGACGGAAGTATTCGACATCTACATCAGAACAAATTAAGAAAGTATATTCAACCGACTAGGGCTATTGGTGTTATTTACGAAGTGGATGAATATTTCGGAGAAGTACAACATGCTCCGATAGATCAACACAGTGTCGTTGACGAAGAACTGCAGAAAAATATTAATTCAAGCAATTTATCGCCAAAACAACAAAAGGAACAAGTAGCACTTATCCTAGAATATAGAGTGGTTTTTGATGGAGAACGGAAGAGAGCCAAATCTGGTTCATATAGCAAAAATTAAAAACCTGGTGTTGTAAGAAAACAACCACATCTTTATAAAGTACTAGAAACTTTGAAAGCTAATGTAGAAAACCAAATACAGGAATTACTAAGGAAAGATCTTATAGAACCTTCTTCTGCGGAAATAGTGTATCCATTGGTGTGCGTAGCTAAAAAGGACGGAACAATCAGACTGTGTATACATTATAGAGTTAAACGCCGCCACCAAGATCTCCTCTTTGTATATGCAGAATTCCGACAACCTAAAATTTAAAGCTGGTTCAGCGAAATATTTGACCTCGCTAGATATTTTAAAGGGATATTGGGAAATCCCACTCGAAGAGAGTAGTCGAGAATTGACCAGTTTTGTGTCACCAAAAGGCCAGTACCAATGGAAAGTAATGCCCTTCGGATTGTCTGGAGCTCCGGCTACTTTTCAAAGAACAATGAATCATACCTTGAGACCGCATAGTGATTATGCAGAAAATTTTCTTGATGATATTATAATTTTCTATTCTAACTGGGATGAACATTTGCAGCATATAAGAGAAATTTTGGAAACTTTAAAATCTCTGAATTTTTCAGCTACCTTGACAAAATGCTCCTTTGCAGCATCTGAAGTCATATATTTAGGACATATCGTGGATTCAGACAAACATGGGCCTATTCCCGTGAAGCTAGAAGTAATAACACATCTCAAAGCTCCCAAAACGAAGAAAGGATTGAGATCCATATTAGGCCTATTTAACTACTACAGAGAATATGTTCCACATTATGCTAACCTTGCAAAGCCCTTGACAGATCTGACCGGAAAAACTGTTCCAAATGATATTCCATGGTCGGAAGATGCTGAAAAGGCGTTCAATAAGTTAAAGGAAAGCTTATGTGAAGTTACAAACATTCATACCCCAGACATGTCCAAACCGTTCGAAATAAACACCGATGCTTCCAAATAATATCATAAGATGAAACGCAACTTTTCACTTTGATTCAACATTCAACATAAACATTATCAAGATATTCTCTGATGATGAACCTGGAACGTTTAAAAGTACTAAGAAGTTTTATATAAAATGTATATTTTAAACTTGTATTTAAACTTTTTCATTACATTAGTCGCCTTTTAAGTAAGATTGTGGAATTTTTAATGTTCGCACTATATATTTTATACCGAAGCTTCCATATCGAGTATTGGTGCCTGTTTAATGCAAAGGGACGAAGACGGCATGTTAAAGCCCATAACCTTTGCCAGCCAAAAGCTAACTCCAACTCAATCAAAGTGGAGCACAATTGAAAGAGAAGCATTTGCTGTAATCTGGGCACTTCGGAGATTCGAAATGTGGCTTATGGAACAACCATAATATTGCATACGGATCATAATCCCCTAAAATACTTAACAGAGGGAACTCCTAAGAACGCTCGATTACAGAGATGGTCGTTGACACTATCTCGCTATCAGGTTTCTATTGCTCATAAACCAGGAAGTTCTAATGTAGTGGCAGATGCGTTATCTCGCATTTATGAGTAGAAAAAAAATCTATATATGCATATATTTTGTATTATTTCATTATTATGTATTGTATAATGTGTATTTTCAGTATATAATGTATAAGAATTTATATATCTTAAGTAGCTTACGTAAATGCTCTCGACGGGACAGGTAAAGAACTAGGAGTTTTTTAAGGACTTTTAAATAGGACTTTTGATAGCACTTTTTAAGTAAGACATTTGTCAGGACTTTTAAATGTAGTTTCACAGTATGGAAACGGGAGGGAAGGTGTGAAAGTCGCCTATACTCCGTGGTGCAGAGACTCTTTAGGAAACTGGGAATGGCAACAGCCAGCGAGCGAGAGAGAGAGACGATAAAATCTTGTATGTGTTGTGTTCGAAAAGCTGCTGTGAAATAATATGCTATTCTGAAGCTGTTATTAAGTTATATTATGTGTGCGTGTGTTGTAACTGTGTCGTCTAATGTACATATTAAATGTATTTAATCGGAGCACTGAATCTCTTCAGTTTCTTTCCCTCATCAACATCACGGAACCAGAACCGGCCATGATAATGATCTTGTGAGAAATATGTTCCGATCTGATATCTATTAATGCTTTTATGACAATTGTGATACTTTTGAACTATCTTGTAAAATTGCAGATTTTGTATGTTTGCTTGTGTCGATTTTTAAACCAATTTATTCGTAAGCTGAAAGGTTATAGGCCAATAACCATTGTTAAAAGTTAAAATTCAATAACTGTTAGATACTTTAGAGAAAAAAAATCTTAATGCATTTTAAATGCAGTAATTTATTATTATTATTATTATTACATAACACACTGACAGATTGAAAAAACTCCTGATTACAGAACATTCGAATTATTAGATATTCAATTTTGGACTTTGGAGTAAATTTATGTTAGGTTTATATTAGGAATGAGTATTAACAAAATAGGATGAATAACATTGTTATTGTTTTAGAATCCGTAACCACATAATTACATTACTGGATGCCAATACATCGTGTCAGACTGTCGTGCCCGGTAATCCAGTTCAAAACCCCAATTTTTTATGTTTGGTTTGTGCATATAATACATAAAAATCATAAAAGCAAAGGACATTATTAGAAAACAAAAAAATTTTTAAAGGTTAATGTTGGGTGATAACGAGATGTTTTTATTGATTGTATGAACACCTCGAATGTTTTCGAATTATCGGAAATCGTCCATTACTACTAAAGATACTAATAAGTCGGCAATTGTATGTCAAACGTGACAGATGATGTGCGTTCGTAGTATAACTAGTTTTATAAATATTCAAGTCTGTACAATTGCTGTTGCACTCTTATGCAAAAATGCTTGAATACAAAATTTATTATGATTATATATATTAACTTCAATAATTTGGAAAAATGACTCCATCTTAAAAAGGATCATCATGGCAACCTAGAATCATTACCTATATTTAACGGTATTTCTCAAGACATTTCTCAAGAATCTCTGGTTTAAAAAAAACTACTGATAATGGTTTGACGGCTGATTATTTTTATTTAAAAAATTTCAGCTGAAAATACAGTACAGATTTTGATTTACATTAAATATAAGAGTTTCCATTTTAATGTTGATCACCTTGTTCGCTCGACATTCTTCAACCTATTTACATTTGACCTATTAAACCTATATACATTTGACTAACCTACATTAATGTCGTTATTAGTCAAATGTATCGTTTTTTTAGAATTTGTACAGGTAAATACCTCTTTCAAAAGAAATTATTTCATTTTAAAAATAACCTATATTACAAAACACAATATTCCTCTTAATTTTATTTAAAATATTAAGATTTTACAGACTTTTTACATTATTGATTGTTTGCTTTTGGATATCAATAAATGACTCATACTGCCTAAAGCCTGAATAAGGACAGTTTTATGATGATGATGTGATTTATGATGATGATTTCAATGAATTTCGATTGGTCACTGGGAGATGGATTCTGTAAGAAAAATTGGTTGGCGAGATTTTGGCGGTTAGTGGCTACTGGCTAACAGAAAAGTACCGTAAAAACTTTTGTTTCTCCCACGCTCACAGCGATTGCACATTCACTTTGATCTTTACACAAGTAGGAATAGACACACACACAGATTTTATTGGTTATTTTTGAAAAAAATTCTTTATAAATTAGTCTGTTAATTTATTTTGTGTTGATATAAATTGAAGAAGGTAAAATCCAAAATTTTAGATGTTATTTTTTTGCTTTAAAAAATCTAATATTGAATTTTTCACACTCAGAATTGGAATTGTTCTTGTTCATCCTATTTCATAGTACACCACAAATGAAATTTCATTGAATACACATTAAATATTGTATGTTTATTAAAAATCTGAAGCAATTCAGGGAAGATAGATGAGGAAATACCAAACTTGACAAATAAAAACTTTTTTTCTTTTTCTGTACCGGTATTAAGAAAAATATACCTTTTTGAAAATTTTTTGTAAAATAAATAATATATTGCATTATGGAGATAAAGTGTTTTCCTCTAGTTTCAAGATACAGTTAGATACTTTTCCGTTATACCAACGCCATTGTTCTCCAAGTGTAATAGTTGCCACAAAATAAAATTTACGTTAAAACAATTTGTTGATATGAAAGTGAACATTTAAAAAAGATAACACTTGACAATTACAGTCTTTCACAAACTACGGGTATTTTATTAAAATAATACAAACCTATACTTAAAATAAAAGAACAAAAGTATATCACTTAATAAAATAATACAACTCAATTTCAACTACAGGCATGAAATTGTAAATACAGCGATAAGATTGACAAAAAAGATGAAAACTGTGCGAAAGTCGAGCGTCGTTTGAACTCACGGGTCATTCCATGCCAAATCAACAAAGACGTTTCCCTCACCATCTCCGAATTTTACAAAAAATATGGTGCTAGTTAGACTGGTTGAGAAAGTAAAAAATCTGCAATTTCAGATTTCTGATGCTGTTAGGATTTTTAATTATAAGCATTTAAAGATGGCCGATTACAACTAATTTGCTGTCAGATGGTAACATTAAAATGATAATAACTCCTGTTCTAATTAACGGACAGTCATGGTCCTGGTATCATTTTAAAGTATTTGAAATGACCTTTGATATGATACAAAACACCTGATGTTTTTGAAAAAAAATATTCAAGGTCATGGCACTTGACGTTTGACCTTAAATTACTAAAAAAAAGAATTTTTCAATTTTTATAATTTTTTTTCTTCTCTGAATGCTAAAATGCCCTAACCCCTTTGCGAAAAGAGCACTTTGCTTAATTTTGAATCTTTTACCACCAGTTTTTCAAAACAGAAAATTTTCTGTCATTTAATCGCGAAAATGCCTGATTAAATAAAGTAAACTTTAGAATAAAAAATAATTGGTGGGAATAATGAAGGATTCTTAGAACCTTAAGTGGCACGTATACCGGTCATTCATCCGCAAGGGGTTAACTAGATGTGTAGAAAGTTTCAAAATGGGACCATAATGGGATCATATAAAAAAATACAATACGAAATGTGAAATGTTCGTGTTCAAATTATGTATTCATAATAATAATAAGTTTGTGAACTCATGTAATTTTATCAATATATACACGCAGAAATTGAAATAAAATGTTAATATATAATAGAAATTAATTTGAATAAAAACACAATTGAAATTGAAATAAAATATACAGAATTTAGCATATGAATATGTGTATATCATAACAATTATGCATAATAGAATTGTTACCATATGGGCATAATATAGAGAGAATTTGTTTTGCATTTAGTTTCATATTTGTTGCTGTAGTTTCTTTTTCATTGATACTGCAAACTCTTCCAGTTGATGTAGTTGGATTAACAAGTATTTATATATATGATGTGTGGGCACTAAAAGTACATCTGTCTAACTTGGAAAGCTGTATGATGGAGAAGGTCCTGATGAAAAAAGCTTAATTTAACTTGCACATTTTCTTCGTCAGTAACAATCACACAAGCTATCAACCACTTTTTATCATATATAGTAGTGAGAAATTCTTTGATATCACTTATTTAAAGTTCGCCTTATAACTTGGTTACTAGTTCCACATTTGAAAAAGATGAAGCAGAATACACTTTAGTACAAATTTTATTTTTTGTTATTGGAATGAATGAGTGAAACTTTTCAGTACCAACAATTGTCCGAGATTGCTGGAATCGTTCCTTATTGTGTTGTATAAGAATTTGGTAAAACTGACTGTATGTTAATCTTGCAGGAACGATTAAGAAAGATGATGAATGAGAATATGATGGATACGGTAATATATAAACAGTGGGCATTTGTAGATAGGTGTACACTTAAAACAGTTACAAAAACACATGAGGATTTTCTTGATTCGTTTTGCAAAACTTAAAACATCTCCTTCGCTAATTATTTAAATCCAAACAACAATTCCTATTTAAAGCAGAACTAAAATTAATGCTGCAACCAGGATAGTTTTGGTTATATGTATGTTTTCAGAAAATTATTCTTTCGTACTTCAAGATGAAATCCATGGATATCATTGGAATAATTCCCAGGTAACTATCATCTGTTTGTTGCATATTTTAATGATAATGAAATTCCTCAGCTTGTTAGTTTTGTAATTAATTCACAGTTTCCAACTTTAATTAAAAAGCTCTTTTACGTTTTGGATGGGCTGAAGCACATTACAGAAACCGAAAGAATTTTATAAATTTCTGTTATCACAAAGCAGATTTTGGTATATCTGCTGAATGGCACTTTATTATGACAGCATATGGAAAAGGGGCTTGTGATGGGGGTTGTTGGAACTTTGAAAAGCTCATCTGCTCATGCTAACTCACAAAAACGATACGATGAACAGATTCAAAACCCCTAAACAGTTGTACGAATGAACAGTCTGTAATATTTCTTCTGTTTTATTCAAATACAGCACAAACTCGAAAGCTTCACTTATTCATTCCAATAACAAAAACTAAAATTAGTAATAAAGTGTATTCTGCTTCTCATATGTGGAACTAGTAGCCAGGCAAACTTCAACAGGTGATATCAAAGGATTTGTCATACTACATATGATAAAATGTAATTGATACTGATAAAAAAAATGCACAAATTAAATTAAGCTTTCTTCATCCATCAGGACCTTCTCCATCATACAGCTTTCCAAGTAAGCCAGATGTGCTTTTAGTGCTCATGCATGATATATTAACAGTTGTTAATCCAACTACAGCAACAGAAAAAGATTACGATATCTG
Source organism: Maratus speciosus (assembly GCA_963932465.1). Lineage (NCBI taxonomy): Eukaryota > Metazoa > Arthropoda > Arachnida > Araneae > Salticidae > Maratus > Maratus speciosus. The sequence continues at coordinate 71,523,320 of OZ010797.1, read as the reverse complement.
TGAAAAAGAAACTATAGCAACAAATGCGAAACTGAATGCACAAAAACTGTCATGAGGATTTACATGATCTATTTTGAAAGAAAATACTTTATATCATGTAGATATGTTAACAGCTCCATTATGTATAATTGTTATCATATACACATATTCACATGTTAAATTCTGTATATTTTATTTCACTCTTTATTGCGTTTTTTATTTAAATTAATTTGTATTATTTAAGTTTTATTTCAATTTCTAATTGTATATATTGATAAAATTACATGAGTTTACGAATCCATTATTATGAATACATAATTTAAACGGGAACTTTTTTTTTCTTTATATATATATATATATATATATGATCAAATTGTGGTCCCATTTTAAAACTTTCTACACATATAGTTCAGACATTTTAGCATTCAGAGAAAAAAAATGTGAAAATTGATGAATTAGTTTTTTAATAATTCAAGGTACAAGGACAAGTGCTACGACCTTGAAACCTTTTTTAAAAAAAAAAAAAAACATTTTGTATTTCATATTATATTAAAGGTAATTTCAAATGCTTTAAAATGATACCAGGCCCATGTTTGTACGTTATTTAGAACAGGAGTTATGATGATTTTAATGTTGCCAGCCGGCAATAAATTAGTCGACCGTCTTTAAATGCCTATAGTTAAAAAAAGTAAGTTTTAGAAATTTGAAATTGCAAATTTTTTACTTTCTCAATCACCCTAACTAGTTCCCAAAATTTTCTAAAATTTGGAGATGATGAGGGAAAAGATTGTACTTTTTTGATTTGATTTGACATGGAATGATCCTTAATGAATTTCAAGTGCAATAGATATTATATTTGCTATTTAAAAATACGTTTTAATATATATGTATATATATATAGTATACTGTATTACATACATTATACATATATTACATACAATTTAGCTTTAAGCAAATTTAATAGAAATTACTAACAAGAATTAGGCATAAATTATACTTACTCTCATAAAAAAAAATCTATTTTCCCAGGATACAGGACATTAATAAAAACCTTGAATGACGTGAACATTTTTAAATTTGAAAATAGTAGACATTTTTCTTGAAACAGAAAATCAAGTAGTATATGCTAATAATTGAAACTACCTTAAGTAAATAATAGAACAGAGTTCCCACACTTTTGTTTTATAAAAAATAACATTTTAAGGAATGAAATTGAACGTCTAAGGACATTATAAGTAGCACAAACTATAATTGTTAAAAGTATATCAAACATGTTCAATTACCAAATTATCTGAACTCTTATTTTCATTTAACAATAAGGTGGTTAAGAATATAATTAAGAATACAAAGATTCACCGGCATTCTCTTTTTACTCACATACGAGAACAAAAAATATTAAACACAAAAGTCATACATTGAAAGAAATAGTCATACATACAAAAAAAAATTAACATGAAAAAAGTAAAATGCTGTTTTAAAACAGTTTATGGAAAAAGTGATAAAAGCAAAAATGAGAGCATCAGCGACTTTTCTTGAAATCAACATATGAGGTGGGGAAATCAGATAAAGGATAAGGCAGCTGTTTCTCACTATAGAGACATTTATCCTTTGCAAATGGTTAAACGGGGAGTGATTCCAGGTTTAAAAAAAACTTCTGAAATTCATAGCAAATTTTCTGAAAGGTTAAAACACAGGGATGGGAGGAATCCCTATCGGCGATAATTATGCATTTTTTCCGCGGTCCTTTGAGACGAAATTCACGTTTTTTCTATGATTTTTTGACGAGAATCGCAATTTTTCGAGCTCTTTTGTCGAGATTATCATTTCTTTCTTTAGCTTTTAGCGAAATTCGTATTTTCCGCAATACTTTGACGAAATTCGTATTTTTTTAGCAACCCATTGACGAAATTCGCATTTTTTTTTCTCGATGTTTTCACGAAATTAGTGGGTTTTTTCCTATCTGTTGACGGAATTCCCGTTTCTTCCGCGATCCTTTAATGAAATTTGCGGTCTTTTGAAGAAATCCGCCTTTTGCTGCAATCTTTTGACGAAATCTGCCTTTTCACTGCCATCTTGCCGAAATTCAAGTTTTTCCTACAATCTTTTGACGTTACTCGTCTTTATTCTGCGATCCCTTGACGAAATTTGCGTTTTTTTTCAATCCTTTGACAAAATTCGCGTTATTTTGGCAATGTCTTGACAATATTCACATTTTTTGACGAAATTCGCATATTTACTGCGATTTTTTCAGAAAATTCTTTTTTTTCGCGATCTCTTGATGAAATTCACGCTTTTTTCGTGATCGTTTGACAAAATTCATGATTTTTTTCTGCAAACGAATTTTTTGATTTTTTCAGCAAACATTTGTTGAAATTTGCGGTACTTTTAGGTGACATTTTTTATGTCCAAATTTTCGGAATTTTTCGAAAATTCAGACTTAGATGACCGACTTTTCTTTAATTTTCGGAACCGAATGCCTTAAACTTTCGGGAAAATCTGAACAGATTCATCCCTGCCAGTAAAGAGGAAAGTAAACATGCCACTCAACCAAAAATTGCAGTTTTCTTGGTTAAAAAATATATTCCGCAGTTTTTAAGAATTTTTTTTGAAAGGCACATGAATCTCATCTCTGTAAATTTCTTTTCACATTAAAGTAAATGTTTCATTTTCCGAATGAAGAAGTTCACAGTTTTTTTAATAAAAACTTTTATTATATATAATTCCAAAATCCTGAAACAATTTTATTGGAGCTTTCTTGTCATCAAGTAATTGCCACATGGAAAAAAATTCAGTATCAGTAATAAATGCAAGCTATAATTTAATAACAAATATTTTTGATTGAAAAGATAGCAAATTTAGATGCTTTGTGATGTTATAAATCAATAATAATTTGAAAAAAAATTCATGTCGAATGAATAGCAAATAACAACGTTTGCAAAGAAACATCACTGAATTGACAGGGTTGAAATAAACAAGTAATATAAAAATTTTGTTTTTAAATTCAATTCCTACTTATGTCATCAAAGAAAAATTTAATATAATACCTTAAGCTAATATTAGCTTTTGTAGCATTAAAATATCTATATTTGTTGATTTTCTATAAACAAGTAGGTTCACAAAGGAAGTCTATGAGAATTTGGCGAAATATTAGAGACATCGCCAAGTTTGCGACAAACTTGGCGGTATTTTGCGACAGACCAGGGTCCCCCCTACGGTAACCCCACCTTATAGATATGAAGATGCATTAAATGCTGTTCAATAACCAACGACCGCCATTTCGTCTCCCGTATAAAACTAAGATTAATTAAATAAAATTAAATTAATGAATTAATATATGAAAAATCTGTATTAACATCAATTGTCATCCAGTACAAGTTTAAAAAAAATTATTTCAACTTGATAGGATGAATAATAAGTATTTCATTAACGATGGAAAATTTGAACAAGATATATAAATAAATATAGGGAGAGTGTGAACTAAAAGTAGGAATTGAAAAAATAGAGCATTAGCAAAAAGTTTGACATGATGCTGGCATAACGGAACTGTAACCAAATTTTTTACAAACATTCCACATATGGCAGAATCCTATACATAACATTAAACTCATTTTTCATTTTCATGAGTAACAATACCTTTTAAAACATTAACCACTGTACAAATCACGTTGAAAATATTCAGTGGACCACTTGAATCTTACTTCAGACAAGCAAGATTTTCCGAAAATGCTTCATAGCAAGAATGTAAATTAGTCAAAAATATGAAATAAGTATTATCTGGAGCATTTTAATAAATAAAATTTTGGATCAAAATACTAGGTAGGTGACATGTAAGTCTTGAAAATTTTAACTTGGATTTTTATTTGTATGTATGTGCAAGTGTTTTTTCAGAACACCACTTCCTGAAAATCCTTTTGAACATATGTCACAAGCAAAAGGTTTTTCCTTTGTATGGGTACGCATGTGTTCCTTTTAATTACCTCTTTGTGAAAATTCTTTGGAGCATATTTCACAAACAAAAGGTTTTCCTTTGTATGGGTCCGCAAGTGTACTTTCAGAGTACCACTTTCTGAAAAGGTTTTGGAACATATTTCACAAACAAAAGGTTTTTCCTTTGTATGGGTCCGCAAGTGTACTTTCAGAGTACCACTTTCTGAAAAGGCTTTGGAACATATTTCACAAGCAAAAGGTTTTTCCTTTGTATGGATATGCAAGTGTTTCTTCAGAGTACTACTATGTGAAAATTTTTTGGGACATATTTCACAAGCAAAAGGTTTTTCCTTCGTATGGGTGTGCATGTGTTCCTTTAGATGACAACTTTGTGAAAATTCTTTGGAACATATTTCACAAACAAAAGGTTTTTCCTTTGTATGGATGCGTAAGTGTAATTTTAAGTGATCGTTTCGAGAAAATCCTTTGGAACATATTTCACATACAAATCGTTTTTCTTTTGTATGAATAAGTAAGTGTTTCATCAGAGTACTACTTTGTGAAAATCCTTTGACACATGTTTTACAAACAAAAGGTTTTTCCTTTGTATGGGTTCGCAAGTGTACTTTCAGAGTACCACTTTCTGTAAAGGCTTTGGAACATATTTCACAAGCAAGAGGTTTTTCCTTTGTATGGGTGCACATGTGTTTCTTTAAATTACTACTTTGTGAAAATCCTTTGACACATATTTCACAAACAAATGGTTTTTCTTTGGTATGGATACGCAAATGTCTCTTTAGAGTACCAGTTTCTGAAAATCCTTTTAAACATATTTCACAAACAAAAGATTTTTCTTTTGCATAGATGCGCACGTGTTCCTTTAAATTACCCATTTGTGAAAATTCTATGGAACATATCTCACAAACTAAAGGTTTTTCTTTGTATGGATATGCAAGTGTTTTTTCAATTCATCACTTCGTAAAATACCTTTGAAACATATTTTACAGAGAGAGGGTTTTTACTTTGTATGAGTGATCAAGTGGCTTTTCAGGGTACCATTTTGTAAAAATTCCTTTAATCATATTTCACAGGCAAAAAGTTTATAATTTTTATGGATACGCAAGTGTTTTCGCAGATTACCACTTTGTGAAAATTCTTTGGAACATGTTTCACAAAAAAATACCTTTTCTATTTCTTGAGAGTAAATCTGAAAAACGGACATTTTCATTACAGAAAATATTTATTTTCTTATGACACAGAAGATAACATATCTGTAAAAAAAAAATACTTCGTTAAAATTTTGTAAGAAAAAGCTCTAAATACTTTGAACACAAGTAAGTCTGTTATCTACCTTTTAATCTAAAATGTTGAAAAAAATTGTAATGTATTTCTTATTTGCAGATTTAAATCGATATTAATTATCAGTTTATAAAGAATTCAACAAATTAAACAGCTACAAAATGAATATAAGTAGTGTAGAAACTACCTGTTTACATATGAACTTTGAATGGTTTGTAGTAGCAAATGAATTTCAGCTGCGTCTTCTGCAAACTGACACCATTTAAATCATAAATATTATCTTTAAGTTATATTTGTGATTAATATAAAGTCAAGTAGCAGATAAAAGAAATAAACATAGAATTTAAAAACACCAATTTCATTAGATATAACGTAACAAAATATTATAAAAATGCGATTGACAATTTGTAGCATTAAAAATTTGAGGTAAGAGCAAATAAATTTTAAATGGCAAAAAGAATTTCTTTCTCTTGGAATTACTGAGCAATTATGGCTGCTCTTACAGATGGTTTTACTGGGTGTCCCAAAAATGATTGATGGATTTTAAAATTCAATAACTTGCAAACGGTGACAGATATTAAAAAATTCTTGGAGGAGTGTTATGTCTGATGTCAGGAGTTTTTTTTTTTTTTTACAGTGATTCTTTATTTTAATTCGAATTTCAAACAATAGATGGCAAAGAGCAATAGGTGCTCAGTGCAGACACGATTTTTGGTACTTCGGGATCCATTCAATGCATTTTAATCTCATTTTTTCGCATGGAAGAAGAAAGAAACCGAAAAATAAAGCCTGAATTGAGCGGTTATTGCTTGCAGCGCCATCTATCGGTGCTATTTGTGACTAAAAATGAGAATCGCAGCATAAAAACTCCTGACATCTTACATAACACTCCTGCAATTTTTTTTAAATATCTGTCACCGTTTGCAAGTTATTGAATTTTAAAATGGATCAGTCATTTGTAGGACACCCGGTATGTAGTTTCATATGTGTTGTGCATGTAAAACTGTAATGATGTGTGACATATTCTGCACTAGTGCTCCTTTGAATATAATAATAAAAATGAAAGATTGCGAAAAATATTTGAAAATTTAAAGTTAAAAAATTGGTTTAATACTGAGAGGTTATTAGGAAGGGGCAAAATAAAATACAGTTGCTAAACCCATAATTACGCTCAAATTTACAGCTGCTCTTTACCAAGCAGGATACATGATGCACCATGCAAGTTCTGAAAGGTTAAAGAAATCCTTTATTTACAGGGATTGAAATTCATTATCTTCTAAGAGTTTCCCCTACCAACATTTGTATGGAAGCAGAACTGTTCAGGAAAGAGATTAAAATTATCTTTAACACTGGATTTGGTTTAACATGCTTAGATGAACTATAAGTTATTATATATGGAAAATAGGCAAAGCATCATTGAAAGAATTTATATAAAACAGTCATAAAATTGTAATCTTTTTAATATTATGTGATTTCCATAATTTCAGATCTTATCTTCCATTGTCTTAATTTCATGTTTCTTACTGCATTGCTTCTCTTAGATAGCTTTTAAAAATTGCTGAAATTTTTTGGATGAGAGCCTGCCACCATTGAAACTCTCTGGAATAAGATTCCGTAAATTTGGGCATTCCACCATTTAGTCACGAATTTCATGATTTCATTATTTCAATAAAAGCATTTTACATACATGGAAGAAACCAATTTTACAAAATCTTTTAATATCCACAAATAATAAACATGTAAGAACTGTAATAAATTACATTTTTTATAAATGAACAATAAGTACGGCAAACAGGCAAAGCATCGTTGAAAGAATTTATATCAGTAATAATAAAATTGTAACCTTTGTAATAGTATGTGATTTCTATAATTTGATTTCTGAGATTCCATCATCATAATTTCATAGTAGTCACTGCATTGGTTCTGTAACTTTGTTTTTACAAAATTGCTGAAATTTCGCGAGTAGGAGTCTGCTACCAGTGAAACCTTCTGGAATAGGATTTCAAAATTTTGGGTACTCCACCTTTTAGCTTCCAATTTCAGACTTTGATTAATACAATGAAAGATTTTATATATACGGGTGAAACTAATCAATTTTGCATAAGCTTTTCATGTCCACAGTTTTATAAATATTTATTTATTTATTTTTTATTTATTTATTTATTTATTTATTTTTTGCATGAGCATTAAATATTTGTTAATGCCATTTCTTGGAAAAAAATAAGTATTTAGTTAAAACAAACTTCCACTCTATTTCCATTTTTAAAAATATCAAGTTGCGCAAATGACTATAGATGCAATTTCCAATAGAATGTATTTCTAAACATCATGTGCAACATTATCACTATCTATTTAAATTCAAATAATAGTTTTATTTGTCTAATAAATCTGTTCTAATTTTCAAAATATTTATATTTTTAACTCCATAGAATTCATTTATGATAAGTCCTAGAAACATAAATGTAACATCCTTTATTGCATTTCCATTTAGTAGAATGTATAAAAACGATCATAAGGTGCTACTAAACCTTACTGTCAAAAACACTTTCTTAAAAGTAAATCTAGTGTCATTTTTACTTTGTTCATCATATGTTTAAAATTTCGAACAATATTTCTAGTTTCTCAGGTAGGTACTTCTATTTTTTGTTCGTAACTTTTGGTGCACAAATTGTTTAAAGAATAATTTTGCAGATAAAATGTTCTTTACATTTTTAAGGAAATGCATTAAGTTTATATGATAAAACAATTTATTTATTTGCATACAATTATTGAAGATAAAAATTTATTTAATAAATGCAACTTCTGTTTCATTTTCTTTCTGTTTTACTCCAACTACAGCTTCAAAAGAATATATTTTAGTTTTAAAGTTAAAGTTTTTTATGATAGTGCATAATTTATAGAGATTATAAATAAGGTAGACTAGATATGAATGGAATTTTTTTGGGTTTTTATTTTCTTGCTCGAAAGTATTAAATCTAGAGATGTGTATTTTAGCTGTTCTGATAAAGCATTAACTCGCCAAAACTTTAAAAGTACTGTTATTTTTCCAACTGTAATAATTTAGAAAATACACAATTTTTTAAAGCTCGAAATATGTTACATCCAACTCTGTTCTAGGGTTGAATGGGACGTAGAGGGTCAGTACAATAATTCACATTATAAAACTTAATTTTAGCTCATGTTTTTATAAATATATAAAATTTAAACAACCCAATATTAATTTTCAAGTTACTCTAATTTAGGGTGCAAAACTTTCGGTCACCAGTCGTCATTTTGTGACCAGAAATTTGAGACTGTTGACTAGAAGGTAGCGAAAGGATATACGATGCTTCTTTTAGATAATGAAGTAACATTTTACTAGCCCTCCCTGAAAATATACAGTCATTGCTTCCCATTATCCAACTTATTTATCTACAGAAAAGAGCTTTTTTTTATCTTCTTTAAACTTTAATTTGTGATAATGTAAACATATGAGATTCTATTTTTGTTTCCAAACTAGTTAAAGTATTAACCTCATTACATGTATATTAAATTTAATTTATAGGTATTTTTCTATTGTTTTCTCTTCATTTTATTTAACTTGAATTGCTTATCTAGTTTACAATTTCTGCTTTTTACTTTATTCCTTGGATATCCCCTTACTTTATTTGTAAAACTTTCATTTATTTACTTGTTGATATTGCCACCATGCATGTATTTCACCTGTAGAGTTCGCAAGTTGTGAACTTCATAATTTTGTAAGATTATCATTACATTCTATTTTTTATTTATAATACTTATATATTTTTTAATTAAATGGATACAATTCAACGAACCTATATACCTTTACAATCCTCATGATGGGCATAAATTGTAATTTAATTTTAGCACTGTGATAGTGAATCTTGAGGTTTTAACACATATGAGATAGAAGAAAGTTTTTAGATTGGCAGATTCAACTACTTTTACAGAAGAAAAGATTGGAAATCTTATGTGCTAAATGTAAATATTTCCGAAAATCGTTAAAAAACACTGCGTTTAAAGCTTTGAATATTTAATCATGCAAATCTTTTAGGAGGGACATTATTGTATATTTATGGGTTTTTAATTCAATGTTTTTATAAAGAAATGTCACAATTATATTTTGCGCAAAATTGTCGGAATCCTTTAAGTTTGCAGTGGTTCCTGGATGTTGTATTGACAGTAATTGACGATCGCACCTTTAAAATAATAATTAAAATAAAACATTAATTTTAGTAATGATTTAAGTGTTCGATTTTCTAAAATGTTTATCATAACATCCTATTTCCATACATATTTCGATATATCTAGTTTAATATAAATTCTGTGTTGGTAAAGATATAGATTTCAATATTGTAAATGGAAAAACATTGTAGAATTCAATAACAGTAATATTTTATTGCCATTATTGGAATTTAATAAACTGATTGTAAATTATGAAAGAATGAATTTTTTTTCAGAAGGTGGTGGCGTGTGTGTGGGAGGGGGTGAAGGGGAGTAATGCAGTAAGAATGAAAAACTTTTTCATATTTCTTTCCTTAGTTTTTAAATAGCTAGAATCTTAATTTTAGGCAATCACAATTGTACTCTGTGAAATTTATAATTAAATGCTTATATCTCTTAGATAAAATTACTCATCATAATACATATTATAGATTTTTTTTTTTTTTTTTAACAAGAGCGCGGCATTTTGATTTTCTTCCTGGTTATATTCCTTAGATAAAATTACTCATCATAATGCATATTATAGAAATATTGTATTACAGATTTTTTTTTTTTTTGTTTACAAGAGCGCGGCATTTTGATTTTCTTCCTAATTGTCAACTTTGTAACTATATACTTATGTAAAGTCATTTGCTATACTCATAAAAATTATAATAATATAGACAAATTGTTTAGATCATTCTTCAAAATATGGAATAATGGTTAACGTAGATATCAAGCAAAGTAAGTTTCTACTGCTGGTAATTAAAAACTGCTGGATGAAAGTAAAACTGTCATCAACTCCACTGTCATTTTACTTTCACCCAGTAGTTTTTAATTAATAAAATTGCATTATTAAAAAGATCATAGTAAATCGTTTTGGAGGAGATAATATTTTCCAATTAAAAATGTCAATCATTTTTTTTACAAAATCCAATTCTAAAGTTTTCTGCACAATATCTTAAGAAAAAATATAGCTTGAAATTTCTAACTGCTTCATAAGGTACAACTATAACATTTTTGCACATGTAATTAAATTTTCTGAAATTGTGTTGAAAAGCTAGTAAACAGTATTATTTTTCAATCAGAAAATTTCCATAATTTTGAATTTTTGTATCGTTATTGTTCTAGATTCTAGACATATACATGCAGTCAGAGGCAATGTGCTAGGATCAAAACTTCAAGATGCTTTCTGTGATGGAGTAGTTTTTAGTATTGGTGACACTTACTTGAAAAAAGGCACAAAAAAGTAATATTCCATTACTTACATAGGCACAAGTTTTCAAAATCACAGGCGGGGTCACAAACATTTTTGCAGAACCAATCGATCCATCCCCCACCATCAGTTTCAAAAGCACAGATTGTGAAAGTCAGAATTTGTAGTTACACAGTGTTCGTACGATTCTTCTGCTAGAATACTACCATTTTCGAATGGTAGTTCTCGTTTTATTTAACTGGATAAAACAAGAACTACTTTTTATTTAATCGAAATCTCCGTTTATTTATTCGCAGAGCTTCTGACATTCAACAAGGCAAAAATTACTCTTTAGAACTAGTGGTATTCAAATTTGGCGATCGTACGAACTCTGTATAACTACCTTAGTAAAACACCTCGTAAAATGTATATTTCTCAAAAAATCTATTGCACTACTCTTGTTTTTATTGTCTATGTCTTAGACACCGTCTGCAATATTTGCATGAAATATTACCCCAGCATTGAGATGTTTACATTTTGAATATACAGTAGAACCTCTTTTATCCGAAACTCTCCGTCAACCGAAATCCATTTTTAAAGCTTTTTTTTTTTTTACTATCACATTCCTTTTGTGCAAAATGCATTTTTTTTTTTTTTACTGTAAAAGACTGTATGTACATGATAAGGGAAGCTTGGGAACTGTTATAACAGAACACGTTCATTCAAAGTTGGAGAAATCTTGCTCCACATTTAGCTACTGAAACGAAAGAAAGCTTTATGGATGAAAATGAGAATGATTATGCCGATTTGGAATCAGTATTTAATCAAATACCTGGTTGTAACGGCTGTGATAGTGCAGGAATAAACGATTGGCTAATATGTGGCTCAAATGATCCCGGATTTCATATACTGAGCAATGAAGAAATCATTGACGATATCCAACTAAACGTGCTGATCAAAGCGAAGAAGTGGACAACGATATGGGTGAAGAAAACAAACAAATAAACAATTCTGAAGTTTTTGAATGTTTTAAAAAGGTTTGGCATGGCTGGAGCAGCAGAAAGACTGCGATAGTGGTGAACTAATAATATTAAAAAAAACTTCGTAATTGAGCTGAGTCGAAACTGCGACAAACAAAACTTCGTTTCAAACCCTTGTGAAATCCGCAAAAGGTACTTAATTTCAAAATTAAAATTCAGATAATTTATTCTTGTTTTTATTTTGCTATTGCTTTATTTTTATTAAACACTTGTTACCATGATAAGAAATGGGGAATATATTTGTTCGTAATTTTAAAAATTGAAGCTTTCTCGACCATCCGAAAATTTCGATTTTCCGAAAGATGGTCGGTCCCAATTACTTCGCATAATCGAGGTTCTACAGTATTGTAAAAAAATTGACAAATTTGCTATTAATATTTCTAACAAAGTAAATATTTTTTTTAAGAATGACGTTTTGTTGGTGATAATTACAATGTACAGCAATATTTTTTCAGTACTGATATTTCATTACCAATATTTTTAATGTAAACCTAATATTCTAAGAATGTTGATATTTCAGTTGGAATATCAGAAAATTAAACGTATTTTTTATTTCAAAATACATACCAGAATTCTTTAACATCAATTTTTATTTTATTTAACTGTAAACTTACATCGATTAAATAAAATGAAACATACTATTTTAAGTCTCGTAGATATTTTGGCTTAAGAAATTGGCTACACTGTTGAGATAAAATGAAACAAGTAATATAAAATTTTTGTGTTAAAGTCAATTCCTACTTAGGTCATCAAAGAAAAATTTAATATAATCCCTTAAGCTAATTTTCGTTTTTGTTGCATTAAAATATCTCAATTTGTTGATTTTCTATAAGCAAGTAAGTATACAATGGAAGTCTATGGGAATTCGGAGAAATATTAGAGATATCACCAAGTTGGCGTCCCTTTTGGTGACTCATTTTGGCCACCAAATTTGGCGATATATCGCCAAGTTGGCGAAGAACTTGGCGGTATTTGGTGACAGAACAGGGTCCCTTTATGGTAACCCCCCTTATGGATATGAAGATAAATTAAATGCTGTTCAATAACTAATGGCCGCCATTTTGTCTCCCCTATAAAACTAAAATTAATTAATTATAATTTAATGAATTAATTAATATTTGAAAAAACTGTATTAACATCAATTGTCATCCAGTACAAGTTTAAAAAAAATTATTTCAACTTGATACGATGAATAATAAGTATTTTATTAACGATTGAAATTTTGAACAAGATATATGGATAAATAAATATAGGGAGAGTATGAAATAATAGTAGCAATTGAAAAAATATGAATGATGAGACATGAAAGAACTCAATGAAAAGACAGGTTTTCTTTAGAGTACGCTAGATCCCGAACTGTTTAAATAATAATTCCATGCTTCTATGAGACAGTGACTGTCTTCATAGGTGTTTCAGAATTTTCAAAATTTCATACCAGAAAAATATACTGAGAAATACTAGCGTCAATCTGAACCGAGTAGGTATTGTGAATATGCAATGCTTGCTGCACACATGCCAGAGAATTTGAAAAGAATCTTAAGCTGAGTTAAAAGGACCAATTCCAGTTGAAATAGGGTCATGGAACCAGACAAAAGAATGTGACGTTACTGTTCGAAAACGGTGGTAACTGAAGACTATATTTAGAAAAACATACATTTAAATGTAACTAAAAGGGGCAGTTGAATGAACGAATTCATGATGAAATCTGTCCCACGGAACTCGAGAAATTAAGGCAACATTACCGCTCGAAAATTATGAAAACTGAAATCTATATTTAGGAAAACATACTTTTAAATATATTCACTTATTTTGTAAAATATTTTTCTACTTGTGCTTACCAATTATAAATTCTATATCTTAATTAGATTTTGAAAGCATGCGTCGATATTGTTCGAAAATGGGGGTAGCTTTATAATTAATGTGATTTTTAATTTATGACTGAAATTGATTTGCTCATCGATCATTACACGATCATTAAAAAAATAATAACTTCCTGATAATTAGAAGTTATAAAAAACACAACACAAAAATGGCTGCCAGATGTCTTTTCTTCTTATCTTTAAAATGAAATCTGTATCGTAATCAGTTATCTTAATTATTGCTCATGATAAAAAAAAAAAATATATTTCATTTTGTTAATTTCATCCATTGTCAATTTGTTTCCCTCCAGAAAGAAAATGCATGGACAGAAACATATTTTAAAGAGATTGAAAGTCGATCTTTCAATTGGATAATTCCCTTTCTGTCTGGTTCCGTTTTTTGCAAACATTAAGAAAAAAATACCAGCTGATAAAAAAAATAGCTTTTTAGGTGCAGAAATTTTTTCCACGTACTATATATATTATCAATTTCAATTCGTTAGCTCAAATAGTTATCTTAATATTCAATCATTACACTGTAAAAAAAAACCACTGTAAATTTGCCAACACAAGCTCGATCACAGTTGAATGTACTGTATCTTCTTTGGTTTCCTGACTATTTAAACATGAAAAATACAGTAGTTGCGTAAAAATTAACAGTACAATGTACTGGCAATTTGGACGCATTTGGACGACAGCACAAACTACTGGCGTCCAAATTGCTAGTACATTGTGCTGTTAATTTTACGCAACTACTGTATTTTCCATGTTTAAATAGTCAGGAAACCAAAGAAAGATACTGTACATTCAATTGTGATCGAGTTTGTGCGCGAGATGAACAGTACTTTGTACTGTAAAAATGTCGTTTTTCTTTTACAGTGTAGTGAAAAATAGGAAAATCAGTCATCTGTGATTTCAAACCAAAACAGCTGTTACCGTTGTTATCATTTTTCAAATCTATCCTCGCTGCAAGGGTCCAATGCAATTTGTGATTTTGAGGAAGAATTGCTCTTTTAATCGGGTCTTTTGATAACTTTTTAACTAATATCACAGTTAACTATCAGAAATTTAAAAATCTGAGCTTCAGGTGCATCAAGAACTGCCCTTGGACTACCTTCAACAAAATATTCAGACTTGTATATTAGGTAGATTTTTCTAGGTATCGCAGACAGACAGACACACAGAGAAAAACTTCCTTTTATTAGTGTAGATTATGAATGAACACAACATAAGCATGCGTATTCTGTACTAGGTAAAAACTCTGTTTTTAAAGCTCAAGTCTGACACTGTCCAAATGTGAAAAACTCTGTGTCATCAGTTTGTGCCCAAGTCAAACACCTAGAGTATACAGTAGAAAATTATTTACATTTAAAAATTCTTTGAAGATTAATTCTCTCATTTAAAAATTCATTCTCAAATAAAAATAACTTAATTTCAAATACTCCCCAATGATAATGTCCCTGGAAAATTTGTTCAAAATAGCAAGTTTTTTACTTATACCTAATTGGCAGAAATCTCCCAAAAGCCACAATTATTATCCTTTTAAAATATTACTGTACAGCTATGTCAGTAAAAGAAAAATTATGTGTTTCCAGTCATTCTGAAAAAGAACTTCAAAGAAAAAGAGTGGTTACACAAAAGATATTCTGGTTTCTGTATGTTAGTAACACTAAACCTGCCAAAGCTTCATAATCAAAATATTTTTCTTTAATAGTAATTCCTCAATAATGGTTCATATATCTTTCAAACTTATTTTTAGAGGATTTCAAACACTTTAGGAAACTTGCGTTACATTCTTGATTATCAAATAGCACCAGGCAATTTTGTTTCCATATTTTTAATTTGCGATAAAATAAAGTGTTCACTTGTAATCCGAACCTAAAGACCAGTATAAAAAACAAGTCAGTTTTGACTCAGCACCTTGTCTAGGTCATTTTTATCCCTAATGTATTCATGCAATGACTTTTCATGCTGTCAAAAAGGACTTTTTAAAAGTGTGATTTCAGTGAAAATACTGGAATTTTCCATGCCTGAATTCACTGCCAACCCGAAGTTTAATTCATAATTTTAACAGTAAGGAATATATTTTGGAAAACTTTTCAAAAGGCTTACCTTGCTGTGAAGACACTGCGAGAATAGCTAAAAATGATCACCATCCATGTCTAAACAGCACTGTGCTAGATTGATTATGAAATGTAGCTCACAGAATCTATACTAATTTTCCATACAGAAATCTAAAAAAACATGGAATTTAAAGCAATTCATTAATTTAGCAACTGTGATAAACAAGGCCATGTTATGCATTGCTTTGAAGGAAACAAAAGCTTAACTATACAGTAATATTTGGTAATACAAAATTATTATAAATGGGCTTTTACTTGATATGACTTAAATGATTAAAAACACCATGCTTCCTTGTTATAGTAATACCCACATTTACAATTATGCATAGGATACATATGATAAGACTACTAACTATGCCATATATATACAGACATTTTCCAAGGTTTTAAAAAGCGGAAGGTTGCCTCTGGTAGGAAAAGGGTGCTCTTTAGATTCTAGGCATAGAAGTGGGAAATAAAAAAAAAGTGTAAAAACTTTTCCGTATACACAATAGGGCCAAACTCAAATAATATAGACACATTTTAAAAGTTATTCATACGCAATAAAATGAAATATAGCTCTGCATAAAAGATTGTTAATTTCTTTTTGTAACTTAGAAAGTATTAACAAAAACCATTTTAACTAACAATAAATGTACAGATTCATAAAAACCAAAAAGAAAATATACGATACTTTGCTAAAGGTGTAAATCCAAATGTATCCAATGAACTTATGAGAGGTACAGTGATTGGTTCTTCAAAATAAATATTATTTTGAATGTTTTGACTAAGGATCGACCAAAACTGGTTTTTAAAATCGAAACCGAACCTTAATAATCTCCTTATTTTAAGCCAAAAACAAAAAAGAAAATGTCCCAATTTTTTTTTATTAATGCATACATAAATATCCATAATTATTAATTATACGTGTTTATTAAATATACATAATTATTATTTAAACATACGTGTGGCCCAAGTTGACTGTCTGTGCCTCTGACCAAAACTTTTTATTTTCGTATAAAATAAAATGTCATTAATCCATCATCGACACAGAAAGATTTTCTAATTATACGAATTTCATCTAATTAAAAAATGTTTTAGGTGCACGTACGTCGATTTATCTTTTATAATGATTTTTGTAAATGAACATCTGTTATTCTAGAACTTCCTCAAAGAGGACTGCGATTTCAAACTAAAATTTTTCTATTACTATTAAGTGGACAGCTTTTAATGAGCACGTGAAAAGCGTCTTCAAATATGTGCATTACTTGATTTTCATTTTTCACATTTTGTATTGAGTCAGTCATGACTGATAATTATAAACAGTGAAGTTCATAGCAATAAGTAAAGAGTGTTTCATCTGAGCAGATACAGCTCAAACCAATGAGCAATGCTAAAAATTTCTGAAAGAAAAAAAAGAGATTTTTGGAATACGGATATTTTCGGTCAAGTTTCGGCTCGGTCGAATTTTCTGTATCATTTTCGCCGAAAATTCGTCTTCGGCGAAACTCTGATTTTGGGCCAAAAAGAAAACCTAATTTTCGGTCGATCTACAGTTTTCACTGTTTAAGATTTTATCCCCCCCCCCTTTCTTTTAAAAAAAATTAATCTCCATGCTAAATATATGCACATCAAATTAATATTTCCTCCAAAAGTATATTTCCTAAAATGCATCGCTGAAGTTACAAAAATGTGTTGTATAAATAGAACAAAATATGTATTCCAAATAGAACCTTATATAAACTACTTTTCTCTTTTAAGACATTTTACAGAACTTCATTTATATGACTTTCAGATGCTTATAATTAAGGATAGACCGAAACAGATTTTTAAGTCCAAAAACTAAACCGAAGCTGAATTTCGGTAATCTTACTTGTAGCCGAAAACGAAATCGTCAAAAAAATTTTTAAGTAATTAATATATAAATATACATAATTAGTAATTAATTATACATGTAGCATAAGTTGGTTTATTTCCATGTAAAATAAAATGTAATTAATTCATCAATGGCACAAAATGTTTTTCTAATTGTATGAACGTCATCTAATTAAAAAATATTTTGGGTTACATACCTCAATTTATCTTCTATAAAGATTTTCGTAAATAATCACCTGTTATACTAAAATTTTCTCAAAGAGTATTTGAATCACTTCTATGGTTTCAAACAAAAAAATTTCTATTACTTTCAAGTTTGGATCTTTTAATGAGCACGTGAAAAGCATCTTCAAAGTTTAGTGATATATGCATTTCTTTCTTTATAATTTGCACTCACGTTACGAGTCAGAAATGCCTGATAATTATAAACAGTGAAGTTCACAACAAAAAGTAAAGAGTGTTGCATTTCAGCCGATACAGCTCAAATGAATGAGTCGTGTTGAAAATTTCCTAAAGAAGAAAAGATTTTAGGAATACAGATAGTTTCGATCAGGCCGAAATTTAGGTAACATTTTTCAACCATGGTGACTTTGACTACCCTGTGGTAGCTTTCTCCCACTTGGCGGATAAAGATAAAATGTGTAATAAATAAAATTTGTTAGAATAAAACTAATTATTAATGCTGAATTCTGGAAGACTGCAGTAGTAGCTTAAACATAATTTTTTTTTAATTTAGCATTTTACAAGTTGACTTTGACATCAGTTCAGTTGTTGGTTTGTTTATTATTTCACACAAGATTTTATTGGAGGAAAATTTTGCTAGGAAAAGTTATTTATACTTGAAGCTGTAAAAAAGTAAATAGAGTTTTTTGTTTTGTAATATGTCTTCTTTACAAATCAATAGGATTTATATATATTAATCTGATATTTTAGATTTTATGTTGAGTATAATCACAAATCCACAATTTGAATGTCAAATTGGGGTGAGGTTATCTCAGAAGAAAGTCACAACAAATTTACGTTTTTATTAAATTTAATTTTCCTCAAATAAAATCATAAAAGTAAACATTCACTGCAAGTATAAATGTTGTATTAGTATATATATATATATTATTCTATTGTACAGGTACTTTTATAATAATGTTACTGCATATAGATCTCCAGTATGTAGTCATAATTATAAAAATTACAATAATGAAATGCTTCAGAAAGTGGTACATGTTGTTGTACAACATGTACTCTCTGGCTGAGACGAAAAAAAAAAAAAAAAAAAAAAAAAACCCTGAGTAGATTTCCTGCTTTCGGAGGTTCCAAAACTTGCAGGGAAGGAACTTCGTCTGTAGGAGGGAAGGACAGAAAAGGTTACAGTAATTCTCGGAATGACCGATTGAATGGGAGAAGAGAAAATGCAGGACTTTCCTAAAATAAAGTCGACTGATCAGTTACCCTGGCAACAAGACCGAGTCAAGATCAGTTCCAGAGTTTTTCTTGTCTCAGCTAGACAGTACTTAGTGAAAGAAAAGCCATTGAAAAAATGTTAAATTAGAAAAACTTCTTTAAAGAATAAGTTATAAGAATTCTTTTAAAAAATTAGCACCCCCCTCCCCCCCCCTCATCCAAAAAAAGACCAATTTCTTCCAAAATAAATGATTTTTCAGTGCCAGAAATAAGTGAATGTATCTAAAATTTTGTTTTTAATTGAAAAATATTACTATTACTGTCTCAATTGTTAATTGTGATTATGTCTTGCATAATGCTTATTTTTTAATAAAATTTTGTTTTTCTTTTAATTTTCATACAAAATTTGTGTTTTTCAATCTCAAAATGACATAGTCTTTTAATTATGTTTTATTACTTTATCATAATAGTGGGTTTGTATTGTCTTATAAAGTTTATAAGGCTTATTTTATGATTTTTTAATTATGAGACAAAGTCACCCCAAGCCAGGGGTGACTTTGTCCCACTTTTTAAATATATATTTTTTAATTGTTCTTTAAAAATACTAAATGTCAGCTTTAAAATTTACAATTGCTATCTTAAAACTAGAAAAAAAGAATTAGAAAAGTTTCATTCATTTTTTAATCTTTAAAGACAAATGGGGAAAAGATCAGACAAAGTCACCTTGGTTGATGTTATTTATTTTCAATTGGCACATAGTTCTGCTCAAACTTTCTGTGTCAATAATCTGACTTGCAAAAAATCTAAATCTGATGCACAAGAATTATTCTAGGGTAAACCCCGGTAGCAGAAAATTCGAGATGGGAGACGGGTGCCGCAGATTTTCTTTTCTCTTTTGCAGATTCTTTTCATCAAACCTTTATTTTGCTTCATATTACGGTTAACTCTTTAGTACTGAATACAAAAAGTTACGATTATTATTAATAAAAATTTATAAAATGCCTAAAAACCCTACAGGTAAGTGATTGTTTGATTAATTAACCCTTCAATTCTAAAAATATTTTACCTGCAGATTATTTTTTGTCCCTGAAGTATTTGTTGCAGACACATAGTGAATTTGCTGCAAGAATTATTCTAGGGTAAACCTGATCCACAAAAAGAAAATTCCAGTCTTAATGACCTCTCCCCACCTTAAAAAAATTAGGGGTAACTCGACCTGATGCAGGGCTTTATTCAATGAGCCTAAGGCGACTGCTATTCAGAGGTTTTGCTATATTGAATAAGAAAAAGATATGTACTTTTTTCTATATAAAAGATAAAACTGGTAATAAGATAAAATTGTAATTACTTTTTATGATTACATAAAAATATGATTTACTTTCCTCTCATTTTGTGTTTGGGTCAGGCTGCGAGTTGAAGTATTTCTGGTTTGGGTCAAGTGCAAATTGAAATACGTCGGGTTTGTGCGAATGTAATTTTTTTGGCAGGTTTAAGTCAGGTTGCAGGATGAAGTTTTTAGGTTTGTGTCGGGTACATCCTCATCCATGTAGGACTCTTGATTAATTTTAGCACAATTATTCAGTTAGTAAATAAATCATATGAGATACAATTTTCCAAATGGGTGAAAAATGTCCCGGTCATACATAATTGTGGTTAGCTACAGCTACAACTATGTCTTTTAAAAAGTAGCGACAAAAAAATTATTTTTCAAAATTATCACTACTTCGCTATTTTAGATTTTATAAGAGGATTCAATTTAAATTTGAAACTGAAGACATACATTAAATAACAATAAAATAAGTCCAACAAAACTGAGAGCAATAAATATTAAAAGAGATAACATAAAAGAAAATGTTTTGTATTTTTCTTCTACTTGATAGTTTATACTCGTATTACAAATTTCCGTACTTCTCCATTTTAGAAACACTATGCCAAAATATATACTAATGCACCTTTTATTTCAACCCTTACCATGCAAAGGATTTTTACTGCAAACCTTGCCAAACATGATTTGCCATTTATTGAACTTGAATCATTTTATTATTATTATTAATTAATCGGGATCTTGCAGAAAACTTAATCCACTATTTTTCGAAACAAAAATATTTATTATTAAATTATAACTTATATTTATTATTGTCACTGTAATACATTTTATCATTTGGCAGTTACTTGATGGTAAAGGAAGGTGCCTTAAAATTATTCCAAAAGTTTGGAATTATACATAAAAAAAAGTTTCATTTTAAAAGATCATGAATATCTTTTTTCAAAATATAAAAATTTTACTACAGTGCTAAGACACATTTACAACATAGTAAGGATTTACAAATAAATTAAAAAATAATGAACTAAAGAGTTTTAAAGGCTTTAAATTTTATGTGTTTGCTAAGAGGGGGGGGGGGGGAGAGGCCAAAGGATAAATTTTAAGTAGGGAGGGGAAGGAGAGTCTTTTATGATTGATTATTTATTGTTAAAATAGCAGGGCTGCCAAAGGCGACTATTATTTAATTCTATATCGCACCACTTTTCCAAAACAAAGATCGGTACTCTTCCATTATATGCGAAGCGTAATAGTTGGCGCAAAATGAAAATCACGCGAATTGAAACATTTTAAAAAGAAAAGACAACATTGTCGATAGTAAAGTGAATATTTTAAAAATATAACATTTGAAAATTAGACTTTTACGAACTATTTCATTAGATCACAAATATATAGTTAAAATAATAAATGAACAAATAACTGTTATCCAATAAAGTAATAAAACGACTCTTTGAAGAGAAATATACTACAAAATGTATTTTTCAAAAAGAGTGGTGCAAACAGAATATAAAAATTGTCACCTGTGGCAGCCCTGCATTAAAGTGTCATATAGAGGATAAAAAGTTTTTAAAAAATTAAGAGTTTTTAAACTTCAAGACTGTGAGGGGGGGTGGGGGAGAGGAAGTGAAATTTTGAGAGAAGGGAATTAAGATAACATTTTAAGGAAATGAATGTGATGGAATAAATTGTTAACTGGTGGGACGAAAATTGTTCCATAACTAAAGTGAGCGGTCTGTCAGACTTAATCTAAAAAATAACAAAATGTTACATTAATTATCAAAAGACTCCCTCAATAGACTCCTCAAATCTCCTACCCTAAAATTCGCGTATTTTTCCAGATGTAAACAATGAAATCTACAGTTAAGTTGCAGGAACAAAATTCAAGATGGCGCCGAAATCAGCGACTACCGCAATGTTTTTTTACTAAATTTTTTGTTAATCATTCACTTTTGGCTATTACAGCTGATTTATTACTAAATAAATTTACATTACTTTTGATTTTCATATAAATTAGCATATCTATATAAAAAATCCAGGGTTCGAAATGGAAAAATCCACGAACTGTAATGCTATTTTAAAATTATTGTTTGTGGATTTTTTTTTTTTTTTAAATTATAGACAAGTTTATTTCTAAACATACAAAGCAGTATAAAAAAAGCATTCAAGACTCTAAATAACAATGAAAAAAGTTACTAAAGTTAAATGTGCTAAGAATGATTCAAAGATCAAAGACGATTGTTTCTTGAATGCCTACGTGGGGCGTAATGCCCACGTTTACTTCACATCTATTTGGGAACAGTCTATGCAGGAAGCATCAGGATTTTCTTCTGTAACATAGAAAGTTCATCTCGCAGCAGGCTGCGGTGGAATGAAGCTGATGGTGACAGGAGCTTTCTGTAGATGTGCTTTGATCTTTGTCAGATAGTCAGGAAAGGTGAGCAATAATAGGGGAGGGGGAGCAAATGGGCCAAAACAGAGCTAAACATATTGCAATATATATATAATTTATTTTTCCAACATAAGGCGAAGAAGCAAGTTGTATATGATAAATGATGCAAACAGTTTAGAATAAGGTAAAAGTACAATAATAAGTAAAAATAAAATAAAATAATACAAAATAAAACGGAGATTTTTTTTTCTAACAATAATAAACATGAAGTAGGGAAGGAAAGTTAACAGAACCCGGTGCCAAAAGCAAGACTGAAAGACGTCCTAAATGAAATTAATGGTAATAAGCCAAATGGTAGAAAGATATAGTACAATAAATTTTAGAATTTGGAATTCCACAACGATGCATTTAAGGTGGCTCCCCCCTCCTTCTTTTGGAAGGTGGGGCAAAGTCGTCATCTCTGCTTAAGATGGCAAGCGGTCTTTTCCTTCCACGAGCACTATTTAAGCTGTATGGTTGGATGGATCGCAACGCTTTGTTGGGTATAAGAATGCGATCTCTGTGGAAATTTTGAGCAAGTTTCTTTATAACTTGCGAGATAGGCCTAATCTTGAGATCAGCGTGAATGACGTCATTCAGGACAAACGTTGTCGCCTTACAAATCCTACGCAATACAGAATTTTGACAGGTTTGAATTTTCTGCATCTGAGTTTCGCAGACTGATCCCCAAACAACTGACCCGTAGGTCAAAGTTGATCTGATGAAGGATTTATATAGTAATAATTTATTTGAAAGTGACAGACGGCTGTGATACGCCAATAGAGATTTAAGGGATCCTTGAGCTTTGGCAGATTTCAATAATATGTCCTGAATCTGCCTAGCCCAGGTTAATTTTGAGTCTTGATAAATACCTAGATATTTATAATTGGTGACCCAGGGTATGTCATCATCGTTAAGAGAAAGATTAATGTCTGGGGAGATAGAATTGTTGGAAAAAATCATGGCGGCACTTTTTGCTGCATTGACTTTAATACAGTAGACTCCCTCAAATCCGCACAGCTTGGGAATAGAGGTTGTGCGGATTTTAGAATTTTGCGGATTTCTGGTCATTGATTTGTTTACATTTTTGAAACATTAATTTCATTGGTAGTTAAGCAAGGGAAATTATAATGAATGCTTACAATAAAGTGAAACATTCAAATAAGTAAAATAATAAAATAATTTATTAGTTTAAAAGTAAGTAATTAATAAAAATTTAGAAAAATATTAAATTATTACGAATGAAATCGATTAAATTCGATTCCAAAAGTTCTATGCTGCCATCTAGTGATAGCAAGGAGAACAGTGATAATGCTATTATCAGTATACATAGCTTATTGCACTCACTGTATCTTTTTTCATTGTTATTTAGAGTCTTGAATGCTTTTCTTATACTGCTTTGTATGTTTAGAAATCAATTTGTCTATAATTTAAAAAAAAAAAAAAAATCCGCGAAAAATAATTTTAAAATAGCGTTCCGGTTCGTGGATTTTTCCATTTCGAACCCTGGAAGTTTTGATATAGATATGCTAATTTATATCAAAATCAAAAGTAATGTAAATTTATTTAGTAATAAATCAGCTGTAATAGCCAAAAGAGAATAATTAACAAAAAATAGAGTAAAAAAAAAAACATGGCGGTAGTCGCTGATTTCGGCACCATCTTGAATTTTGTGCCTGCATCTTAACTGTAAATTTCAGTGTTTACATCTGAAAAAATACGCGGATTTTAGGCGTTCGCGGATTTTAGGGTCGCGGACTGGAGGGAGTATACTGTACGCCATTTCCTAAGCCAGACATAAAGAGCCAAAAGGTAAGTTTGGAGTTTAGTCAAGACAATGTGTAGTGAGCTGTTGCTGGTCATGATGGCCGTGTCATCTGCATATAATGCTAAGAAGATGTTGGGAATCCATCGAGGAATATCATTAATGTAGAGGTTGAACAGCCAGGTGCTAATAAGACTGCCCTGAGGGACGCCTGCCTCGATAATGCGAAAAGAGGATAGAGAATTATTAACTTTAACACAGAAGGTCCTACCATTAAGGTATTCCCAGAAGATAAGAATAAGTTGGGGAGGGAACTTGAGCAGAATCAACTTATAAATAAGTCCATAATGCCAGACCCGATCGAAAGCTTTAGCAATGTCCATGAATACAACACCAGTTTTTTTATTGTGTATGAAGCCCTCTTGAATAAGTTCAGTTACTCTCCAAAGCTGGTGTTGAGTTGAGTGTTTGGGCCTGAACCCAAACTGCTCAGGTATAATAATCGAATTGGAGGTAACAAACTCTTTCAGACGGTTCGTTAGTATGTATTCATAGACCTTAGACAAGCAAGATAGAAGAGAAATGGGTCTGAAGCTAGAAGGGGCGTGGATGTCCTGTCCTGGTTTTAGGATCGGGACAATCAGTGCCTTTTTCCAGCAATCAGGAAACATACAGAGGTTTAGCATGCAGTTAATTAGAATAGTTAGAAAGAATATGAAGTGAAGTGGAAGGTGCAACAGCATATTGGTAGAGATGCGGTCGAGGCCTGGCGATTTCTTCTTTTTGAGATTCCCAATGTAAGAAATCACCTCAGAGGGAGTAGCAGGGGTGAGTGCATTATCATGAGTAGTGTTTAAGAAACGTTCAACCTCAGTGTTGACAACGTCGACCATTCTAGGGTTAATGACATCATCATTGAGTGTAAATTGGCTTTTAAGACTGTCAGCAATGAGCTCAGCCTTGTCTGTGTTTGAATAGGCCATACCATTGGGGCCATTTAGGGCCGGAATGTGTGTTCGTGTCCTACGGATGCGGGCCGTTGCCGACCAAATTGTTTTGTCAGCAGTCGATAAAGACTTGATGTAAGTGTTCCAATGTGAGACACAAAACTCCTTGATTGCAGCAGCAACCTGGTGGTTTTTTCTGTTCAGATCAGTTTTAAGAACTGGGTCTCTAGTCATCTGCCAGTCCCGTCTTAAACGATTTCGCTCTCTTTTCAAGTCCCTGATGTGCTCAGGCAGTCGAAATGCATCAACCACCCTCTGTCTAGGTTTCGCAACTTTTGGAAAGCATTATGGAGAGTATCCCCAAATGCCTGAATAGCAGAAGTTACGTCCTCGGCAGAGTGAATCTCAGTGGGTGGGGTATCCATGTTTTCGAGAACATGACCGAAATCCTCCCAGTTGACCGAAAAGGCCTGGGCGCACACAGCAGTGCCACCACTAGGGATGCCGCCAACTGTAGGTGGTCTGTCTATATTGTAAAGCATATAGTTGGCGATCTGGACAGAGTTACCCTGGAACCTGGTCTCAGAGACCAACATGATGTCTAAATCATTACTAATAATGAAATCCTTGAAATCAGAGGCTTGTCTTTTAAGCCCATTAGCATTCCATATGCCAATAGAGAGAAAATTCCATTTCCTTGAGGCTGGGAATTTGCCAAAAAGGGGGGGGGGGGGGTAGATCGAAAAAACGGTCAATAATGAAAGAGAAAAAAGAAAATTACTCAGGTATTCTGGGTAAATTTTCATACATTATAAAAAGCCGATCAACTTCCGTAGGTGCAGTACGGAGCTGCGGTAAGCATTTTTTAAAGGTTTGGAGAACAATTTCTTTTCCAAACTTTTTCTCGAATTTAAAGATTTCGTTAAGAAAATCGGCATCCGAAATAGCACCAATTTTGGGGGCCGATGAAATTTGATCTGAGTTAACATTTATGTTCTTGGGGGGGTTCGGCGACAGTGCCTGTAACAACTTTTGCAAATGAAAGTGCATCATTAACTTTCCTTGCAGGAGAGATTTTACGCATGTTTTGTTTGTTAACAAGTGATTTAGCATTTTTTTTTTTGGTGTGATCACCTGGGAATTTAGGGCACAATCTATAGTTTGCGGGGTGGTCTTCCGAGCAGTTTGCACATTTGCATGGATCATCAAACGGCTTGGGACAATCAGGAGCCAGGTGCTCACCTGAACACTTAACACATTGTTTTCTGAGATGGCATGCCGAAGCCGAATGAAAAAATCCCTGGCAACGATGGCACTGTTGGGGGCCTTTTCGACCCCGGTACTTTTCAAATTGAACTTTCATTCCCAGGATCTCAGTGACCTGGAAAAGTTTAGCAGGGTCTGCCAATCTGGGGAGTTGAAACATGAAGAGGGGCAATGGAATTTTGTTTCTAGTATTGCCCCTAAAAAGTTGTTGGATCGAAATAACTTCTAACTCCTCCATATCTATATAATCTTTAATTAAATCAATTTTCGCATTTGCGGGTAGGCCTCTGAGAACAAATTTCTGATTTTTTTCCTTTTCAAGTAAAAAACTCCTATAGTATAATCTCTCCTGCTGAAAAATTTGCTGGAGCTTGCGGTATTCTACTTCTGTATCCACATTTATTTTAATCCACTTGCTTTTCATTTCTGATCGGATAGTTGGGGCATGTTTCTTAAGCTGAATAAGCAAATGGGCCCAATTTTCAATAGCTTCTATGTAAAATGGTGGTATTTTTTCCTTTCTTGTCGGGGGCACTGTGCTGGTTCCAGCAACAGAGTCTGAATTGTTAGGAGTTACAGTTAAATATTCCTTGGCTTTTTTCGAAGATTTATTTTTGTAGCTAACAATTTGATAGCCTTCATCATCGTCATTATCACGATTTCGTTTTAAATTTTGGTCTACTAACATTTCCTCAACTTGGGAAGTTTTCTCGACAGGGGGGGAAGGGGAGGGATTTTTTTGCGCAAGTCTCTATAAATAGAGAAGTTACCATTGCTCACCTTAAATCTATCCATCTCTTCAACGAGGTTCGCCAATCTGTTGGAAGTAGCCGTTAGTTTCAGTTCCAAAGATGTTTTTTCTGCCGGCTTGGATTTGGTGACAGTCCTTTCTGCTTTAAGCACCTCGATATTTAATTGTAGATATCCCTCTGCATATAAAGCACTCACTTCAATCATAGAATTTTCATATAGTGCATCGAAAGATATTTCTCCTTTTACCAATTTGAATCGGATATCTTGGCCCAAGTTGAAACTCGAGTCCTTTAAAAAATCCAAATTCACTTTAGTCATTATGACCTGAAAAATCTTAACAGATGAGAATAAACAATAGTTGTATAACACAACGAACGATACACTTCAAAACAGTGATTGCGCTAGGCTCAAAAAATCCGTTAAACCGGTAAACACACTCTAAAAGCATGCGTCTCGGTAAACAATAGCATGTCACAGGAGGCCGGGAGCACACGTCCTTCTCCTTCTGCGGCAGCCGAAAAAATGAAATAAAATAAAATTTATAGCGATAGACCGCAGCATGGAAACTTATTAATCGAATATTATCGAAAAGGGAGTTGGTATCATCGCGTCTATCGAAAATTTAATCGTAAAATGGCATTATATAGCTTGTTTCATAAATTCATGTTTTGGTGTTTTATCGCCACTTTCACATAGTATTTTTATTATTTAAACTCTTTAAAGAATATTTTTGAATCTGATTTGCTTCACTTCTTCTTTTAATTCCCAACGTGTGAGAGAAATATTAATTATTAAAAAAAAGTTGCCAGTTACTGTATAGTTGAGTTAGGCCTAGTTATTGTTATTCAAGCAACACTTCGTTTGAAGGTAACTTATTTAAAATTATGGTATTTATGCTTATCTATTTAATATATTTTCTTGATACTATTTCAATCCAAGATTTGTCCCTTTTAAATTCCTTTTGTAGTTTGCAAAATATTTTAGAGATTAGTAGTTTCAATATACTTAAACTACATTCTGCTTATTATTATTATTTTAAATCTTAAGATGTAAATTATTTGTGCTCATTTCTCAGTTTCTTTTAATTGAATTTTAATATTGATATTTAACATCTATTTTTTGATTAAATTCACGTAGATTTAAACATTTAGTACTACTTAGTTATCCCGTCGACCAAACATCTATCGCCAAAGTATGAGATTAAATGCCAATAATGGTTGATCGTAAATGTCATATTCACTTGACCTGAAGCAAGTTACATGTGTTTATGTCGTCAAGTGATTTTTATTTCGACGTTTTATTTGTATTTTTATTAATGCTATAGTACTAATTTATTTGTTATTTCCTTATTTAAAATAAAAAGTAATGTCAATTTGTATAATTTGGCGAAGTTGGTCAACGGGATAACTAAGTAGTACCAAAAATTTTAAATATGCATATCTGAAACTCTTTCCTTATATCAGATTGAAATTTATTTGTAAGAGCTGACATATTCTACACAAATTTAAATCTTCCATAATACGTTTATCAATTATTAAGTACCGTAAAACCAGGGTTCAGTGATTATATTTTGCTATGTATCATGATATATATCCTATATTTGTTTTCAAAATACCCTAAAGTTTAATATTTTCATATATTTAATGTTAATTTTCAAAATATTGTGTAGGATATTTTTGATATTTTAAGTCAATACAAGTGTAAATGCAGTTTTGGCTGAATCCCGGAACAAGTGAGACACTTGGTTACATTGAATTTGGCGAGGCAATAAATCACTTCTTTTTGCTATATAATTTTGTTATGTATGTAGTAGCTATGCCTACTCTAATTTAATTTCTTTTTTTCTGATCACTAGATTTCTTGAAATGGGTGTTTTGTTAGGTTGGGGTTTTTTATTTTTTTATGATAAAGATTAGATTGATAGTAAATTTCATTTCAAGTGTACAATGGATTTCAGAGTGTTTCAGGGTTTTTTTTTTTTTTTTTTGGCATATTTTGAAATATACATTCATAATTAATTTTTTTTTTAAGTGTGGGCAAAATATGAGAAATAAAAGCAAGTGAATTTTTAGTTATTTTATTTGGTAAGCTAGAGTTTTCTGTGTCAAATTTGTGTATTAGATTGCAATTATAGAAATTTTAAATGTATTGAGCTATAATACATTAAAGATTAAAATTGGAATTATTAACAAATTTGAAATTAGAGTTATCAACAAATTTAAAGCCAGAATTATTGACAAATTAAAAACCAGAATTATTGACAAATTTAAAACTTGAAATTGAAATTTTTTTACAAATGTTAAATAATTGTTGTGGAACAGAAAAAATGGTAAAAATATTGAAAATCGAGGAGGAAAAAAAAATATATTACGCTAACTATTTTAAATCAAAATCCTTTTACAAATTTAAAAAAATTGCCACAGAATAAAATAAAATCAACAGGATAGAGTGATTTCATTAGTAAGTTCATAAAAAATCAACCATTTTTGCATTCAATGTTTATTTTGCCAATGAAATTTTTGTTGCAACTGTCTAATTAATGAATAGTCTGGCATAACACAAGCATTGTGAGTAAAGATAATTTTGTTTTTCATGTTGCCATGTTTTAGGTTGGCAGGTTTCATAAAAATCATCAAGTTAGGTGTTTTGCTTTTTCTTGTATTCTGTAGAGTTTTTGAGTGTTATTGACTGTGTCACTTTTAGATATGGGAAATAGAAGTACAGTAGACTCCCTTAAGTCCGCGAACGCCTAAATTCTGTGTATTTTTTCAGATGTAAACAATGAAATTTAAAGTTAAGTTGCAGGAACAAAATTCAAGATGGCGCTGAAATCAGCGACTACCGCAATGTTATTTTACTAAATTTTTTGTTAATCATTCTCTTTTGGTTATTACAGCTGATTTATTACTAAATAAATTTACATTACTTTTTATTGTGATATAAATTAGCATATCTATATAAAAAATTCCAGGATTCGAAATGGAAAAATCCACGATTCGGAACGCTATTTTAAAATTATTGTTTGTGGAATTTTTTTTTTTTAAATTATGGACAAATTTATTTCTAAACATACAAAACAGTATAAGGAAAGCATTCAAGACTCTAAATAACAATGAAAAAAGTTACAGAGAGCGCAATAAGTTATATATACTGATAATAGCATAATTACGTATCGATCTTACGATCGCTTTAGCACAAGATGGCAGCATAGGACTTTTGGTATCGAATTGAATCAATTTCATCGGTAATAATTTAATATTTTTCTAAATTTTTATTTTACATAATTATTTTAATAATTACTTATGTCTAAACTAATAATTTAATATTTTACTTATTTTAATGTTTCACTTTATTGTAAGCATTCATTATAATTTCCCTTGCTTAACTACCAATCAAATTAATGTTTCAAAAATGTAAACAAATCAATGACCAGAAATCCGCAAAATTCTAAAATCTGCACAACCTCTGGTCCCAAGCTGTGTGGATTTGAGGGAGTCTACTGTACTATAAATTAATTTCTGAAAAAAAATCGAGGTATTGCTGACATCACTGGTAATCACAAGCTTTTTACCAAATATATTTATGTATTAATCAAGATTTTATGGTTATTAAGTTTGGCTAAACCTGAAATAATACTTCCTTATTTTATGATTTTGGCGTGAATTAATAGGACACCTTTATGAAGAAAGTTTCATTGAATAATTCAAGGAAAATGTATCGTTACAGTGGATATTTAATTAATACATTATTAATTATTTGATCTACAATGTGGTGAGTATTATTGAGCCTTATTTTGAACCTGTATCACATTGCTTCTCATTGACAAATCTAAGTTAATCATAAAAAAAATAGTTCCTGTTTTTGGTACTTTTATGTTAATGAGGTGCAAATTTTGTCAGAAACATTTTTTTCCTGTCGCCAATAGTGTATTTTCTTTTTTTGCATGTGTAAATAAAAGACAACTGCTTTGATGCTGATTTATTATAGTATTTATTTTTTGAGATTATGGTATTTATTTATTTATTATTATTATTATTTTTTTTTTTTTTTTGAGAGGAGTGGTATTTTAAGTTAAATGAGTGAACTTAAGTTAAGTACTTAAGTTAAATGAGTGTATTTAAATTTATCTAATATATGTATTTTAAATGAAATAAGTTCTGGTTTATATTTTAAATAAAATGAATACATTACGGATAATGGCGATGGAAGCAATATTTGGCAATTTATCATCTGCACCCAGCTGACAGAGCAGAAGTGCCTGCAGTATGACTTCAGCTATTATTTACCTAAATTTTTTACGCATTTTTTTAAATTATCAGTTGTCTGAAAACCTATTTTCCAATATTACAGATATGTTCGAATCTCTCTAAAATTCATGTTTTTTAAAATGTAGAAGATATGCATTTTAGATTAAGAATCTCTATGTCAGGGGTCCCCTGAACCCTCCATTCAACATAATTTTTTAACATAAATAATGTACTTTATGTACAAATATTTCATTTTAAAACACATACATTTTTTAAGAAAATGCAATTTTAAAAAGTTACCTAATTAAGTTTTTAAAATGATAACCACATTGGAAAATGTAATTTCCTCATCGTTTCAGAATTTTGATCAATTCCGAAAATGCATTTTTTTAGCACATTATCATTAACAGACAAAAACAATTGTAAATGATCTCAAAAATGTTAAAAGTACAAAAATAAGCTTTGATTTTATCCCTGAACCACTTGTTATTTATAATAAATATAGTACAGTAGACTCACTCAAATCCGCAAATGCCTAAAATCCACACATCATCGCAAGATGTAAATAATGAAACTTTTAGTTCAGGTGTAGGGGGTCAAAATCACAGAATTTTGTAGTTTTATATCATTCCGTAAGTATTTTAATATGTAATTCTCATTAATATGATTGAACTCGTGGTTTTTTAAGAAGGAAGTATAAATTTATTTTGGAAAAAAATCAAGATATTGCTGATGTCACTGGTAATCATAATCTTTTTATCAAATATATTTATGTATTAATTGAGCTTTTTTACTTATTAAATCCATCTAAACCTGAAATAAAACTTCCTTATTTTATAATTTTGATATGAATTAATAGGATACCTTTATGAGAAAAGTTTCATTGAATAATTCAAGGAAAATGTATCTCATCTTTATTATGCATATTTAATTGTACAATGCATTATTATTTATTTGACCTTTACTTTTAATAATTTTTAAAATTATCTTACTCTTTATCATGTTAGTTTATTGCTTTACTTAATTATCTTAATGTTTTATTATATTCCAAGCATTCATTATAATTTTGATTGCATTATTACATTCAAATAACTGTTTAAAAAATTTAAATAAAGCAATGACAAGAAATCCACAAAATTCTAAAATCCGCACAACCTCTGGTCTCAAGGTGTGCGGATTTGAGGGAGTCTACTGTATTTAAATATTGAAAATCATATCATAAAATTTAATTGATATAAAAAAAATATATATAAATAGTACTTATATTTTGAAGCAGATTTCTTTGAATTTATTATGGGTACAAGACAAAAAGAAAAAAAGGGTGGAATAATTTGGATTCTTCTAGAAAAAAGTTTTAAGAATCATATGTGCGTGAAAAAAAAATAATTATAAAAAAAATAATAATACAAAAAGATATTAAAAAACATTAGGGGTGAAGGGGGCTAGTGTGGACAACTTGAATAATTCTGTTATTTTTTAGTTAAAGTTGCTCTTTGTAAATTTTTATAGATTGACAACACTGATATACACTTCCATGTGTAATTACATGAGAATACATTTCATAGTTCCTTTGCAATTTATAAAACAAGGTTTTTATGGTGAAAAAGTAAGTTCATGGTTTATTTTTTAATTAGTAAGTTTGACTATTTATATTCATTATTTCAAATGAAAGGAGATATTATATTATAAATTGATCTAATCAGTACATTTTTTGATATTCACTTTTGCTCTGCATGGTTTACATTTACCAGTGTTGGTCCTAAAAAAATAAATGGCACCATGGGGCTAGTGTGGACACCTGGTCGTGGGGCTACTGTGGACATGTCTGAACAGCCCCATTCAGCTTTCAGTTGTAAAAATATTAATTAGGTATATAAATATATCACATTTTATGCTATTTGCATACTAAATTAGATTCATTTGTGAAGTGATAACTGAATTTAAATGTAAAATACACGCATAGTGGAATTTAGTTTGATAAACATTTTTCATTTAAATTACTAATGGTAGTCCATTATAATAGCATAGGTAGGTAGTATATTTTTCCTAGAGTAAATTATAAGGATTATTTTCTTTTTGGTGTTCCAACTGGAAGTCAAGGTTTGCCTTCAAAAAGCGGATGGATGGTGAAAGAACTATTTCCAGCTCTTTTACACCATATACAAGAAAACACATTATCTGATATTGGCCATGCTGTTTTTTTGCTTCTTGATATCATAATTCACACATTTCTCTTGTAGCAATTACACATATGTGAAGGAAAATTATACCTTTGTGAAGGAAAATTATACCATAAAAATGATTTGCAAGAAAATGTATAATCCAATGTTCTACGACAACCAACTACTTCTGAAAATGTAAGTCTGTTTCTTAAAGCTGCATTGAGAAAGAATATAAACTTGTCAGGAAAAAAAGAACATTTAGAGTTACTAGTAAGCCCTAGAAAAGAAGGATAGAAGATTTGGAAAATATGAAATACAAGGAAGAAGAAAAAAAAAAAAGAGAGAAAACTTATTCTTCATTCATAAGAAAGTAAAGCCAAGCTCAAAAGGAATAAACATAACAAAAAACTTAAAGTCAAAGGAAGACTTGCCATTCAGTTCTGAAGATAGTGGCAGCACATGAGAAGACAGTAGAAACAGACTTTTTGACATGGAAGTTGATGAAGTAGAAATGAGTGAAAAAACAATCAAGCCAGGAGATTTTGTATTGGCTCAAGTTTCTTTAATTTGCAAGAAGTCCAGCCGTAGCACATTTTATAAATATGTAGCAGTTATTCAAAGTCTCTTTCTGTTGGCAAGTATAAAACCATGCCTCAAGAGTATTAGCTCTAAGAAAAAGTTTTATTTATATTGAAAATGATGTTTCACAAATAAACATCATTAGAAAACTCTCACAGACAGACATTATTCAAGAAGCCATAATGCTTATTATGCAGTTTCCTGGCTGTGTAAAAACTAATGAAAAACATTTAGTTGTTTTGACAAATACTTTAACCTTGTAAGCAAACTTAAGATTTTAAGATAGGTCCATATAGACATCCATATCCTTTTATTTGTGTATTTTATTTTGACCAGTGTTTTTTTTTCTTTGTAATTTTGTAATGTATTTAATTTTGTCTTTGAAATAGATTCATAACATAACTAACTGCAATTCTCAGTAATAACAAAAAAAAAATTAGGTATAACATTAATTAAATTATATTTTATTACAATTAAGATATTTACTATGTTGTTTAGGCTCAAATTTATTTTATTATGGTTTTACAAACACTTTTAAGACTTGTATTACATTGTTTAAATCAGTATTCTAGCTCGTCCCCACCACATGGGGCTAGTGTGGACAAAAACAACTTTTTAAAAAATATATATTAATAAATAACTGTGTTGCCAAATAATTGAATATATCAACCAAATCAAAGATAAAATAACCAATTCTTGTAAAAAAAATTTGAAGTGTGAAAAATGGTATTTAGTACATTATTTTGCAAAATTTATAAAAAATGTCCACACTAGCCCCCTTCTCCCCTATAACTAGAAATGTAACATGTGTAGAGCAGAAAAAATGCACCATTAGGAAATTAAAGGAGCTACTTCACACATTACTCACTAATGTTAGTTTTATGGACAGTTCTTTTAAAGCTTCTCATTTGGATTTCAGGTTTGTTTTTTTTTCATTGGATAGCTGAGGTTGATGTCTACAATTGCTGGTTTTAATTTTTCGATTTAATTTGTGTGCTTTTTTTAATTAGAATATTTTCACTTTCGGTATCAGTACCAAAAGGGAAAGTATCCTCATAAAAAGAAAACTATCCATATTAATAGACCGGGAGGCGGCAGCACAGACAATCACCTCATTGAGTTCATGGCTGAAATTCCAGAAATAGTTAAAACTCGATTCGCATATTAAAACTCAATTGGTCTGCCAAGTCTTATCTTGGTGAAAAACACCTGAAAACCCGATTTTAGCGGTTGACTCGTAGGTTTACCGTTGTATTTTCCTGCTCACAGTCCTCCATGTTTTCACAGCTTTTGGTGCAGGAAAACACAATGGTAAACCTACGAGTCAATTACGAGTTGCATATTAAAACACGATCAGTCTGCCAAGTCCTATCTTGGTGGAAAACATCTGAAAACCCAATTTTAGTGGTTGACTCGTAGGTTTACCATTGTGTTTTCCTGTTCCCAGACCTCCATGTTTTCACACCTTTGAGTGAGTTATTAATTTTACGTTTTTTAGGGTGCTGAATCCAAAAATGACCTCCATTTCTCTCCATCACGTACAGTATTGTTTCAAAGTATGAGAAGTTTACATTAGAAAAGTACAATTATGATAAAAAAAATCAATTATTGATTGCAAGCAACCATGTTCCAAATTATACTTTCCCCCTTGCTTACACTTTGAATTTCAAGAGATGTTGTGTGACTCATAGCAGAAGCTTATTGTTCATTTCTTGAATTCTCACATTGTCTATTTGTATTTCTCTTTAGTGTCACTGTTAGGAATATGAAATTAATGTATGGAATCATTATTGGATTTGGATTTTTTTAATCAAGAGTAGGATACCAGATTCAATTTAAAGAGAATTAAAGAGAAATTTTATGCTTAATTAAACTAGTAAATCTGCAGATCAGGAGCCTCAGAATCAGCTCTGCAAGTCATTGTTTTTAAACACACTTTGGTAATATTCAATTTCCTGCAAACAGCAATCTAAAGTTTTCAAATTACTTAATTATTTATAAGAATAAAAAAATCGAAGTTTTCAGGTATTAGAAGAGTTAAATTAAAAACGTTGTTATGTAAGGATATTTTGAAATTTTCATGAGCTACTAATTCTGGTATTTTTTTAGATAATAAAGTAGATTTCTTCAGGGGAGCGGAGCCTCTCTGAACCCCCCCCCCCCCATGGCCTCATTAAATTTACATATATAACTTTTTATTGATTGCGCTAATGGTTATTGTAAATCTTAGATTTATTTTTACACTTCCGAGCCTTATTTTTCAATACCGGTGGACAGAAAATGATTTACACTGAGGCAATTATATTAAAAGTTTAGGTTTTGTGAATGAAAATGTAATTTCATTTTAATAATAAAATAATTTTTATTCATATTTTCTGAAATGAGGCGGCATTAGGAAGTAACATTCGTCAAAAAGTATTTTTTCAGACAATCTATTTAATGCTTGGTTTTTAAGAAAGAAAATATTTATTTCCCGATACAATGACGTCATTTTCGACAGAGATAATTTTGACATTTACTATCCATTTGCTTTTCAAAAGTTTTTTTTTTTTTCTCATTGAAATTTTCGATGAAAAATTAAACATTTCTGTTAGCCGTGTGCAGACGATAAACCGTGGTAACATTTTTTTTAATAATAAAAATTAATATCATAACACAAGTCTGTTTTATTTCGACCTCAAAGCGTATTCATTTTATTTTTGATACATGAGGTCAAATTCACATTCTTTTCGTATTTTTGGTTTTTTTTTCCAATATGAAGACGTATTCATGTTTATTTTTTATTTCATTTTCCTCTTGCACATGAAAATCTTTCAAATCAAAATTAGCTGTTTAGGATAAATTATTATTCTGGGATCTGATTTTCTTGGCAACGGTAAAAAAATGATTTCTAAATTCTATAGCAAAATGTCAATTTATTCCTTATGAAAATAATGAACTTTTTAATTTAAAAGAAAAATATCTGAACAAAATAATTCGACACAGCCTTTCTTTATTTCTGGGATAAATTCCATCTATATGTAAAGACGCAAAAGGCATTAATTCATCCCTTTTGACATTGATTTGACTCCAAACAATTACACATACTTTTACATTTATGATATTTTTAGGTGTAGTTCCGTTGCTAGATAACAGTTAAAAGAAAATTAAAACAATGAAGTATGTGTAAAAAGAAAATTTGTAAAAGAAAATATTTGATATTATTGGAACACAAATATAAAATCCCTCCATAAGTTATACACTGAATTTAAAAACTCTGACAAATGTATACACAAAATTACAAACTAATGTGAATAATGCATGGTTCTAAATAGGAAATTTCACTATCCATAATTTACTATTTAAATCCTTCAATCATATGAGCCATTTCCTTTCAAGAAATAAAAATGAAAAAATCGTCTGAACTGCTATAGAAAAGCATTATTGCGCAAAATAAAATATTCAATATTTTCCGAACGAATGAACCAAATATAACAAAAAACTATACAGCTAAATCCGGGTACTTCACCAACATACCCACTTAATTTCAAGCTAATCGGATGCTTTTTGCGGCAGTTATCGCGGAACAGACAGACTAACGGAAACCAAAACTTTTCGTATCTCCACAGTAAGCCTTCACTGACGTTTCAGTAATAAAAAAACATGAGTTTCACAACAAAACCTGATGTAATGAAATTTTTTGTATATTTTTCTCGGTTTCAGTGAGTAAAAATCTATAAAACACAGTCAATAAATCCTATTTAGTTTTTTGGTTGGAGACCTGTGTAATTCATTAACGTATGCGTGGTGCATAAGGTGCTGAGAATCCTTGATTATTCCCACCAGTTATTTTTTATTGTAAATTTTGCCTTATTTAATCAGTGTGCAATTTTCCCTGATTAAACTAGGCAAAAATTTCAGTTTTGAAAAACCGGTGGTAAAAGATTAAAATTTCTGTAAAAGATACTCGTTGCAAAGGGGTTAGCATTCCCACAAGGTTTCATCATATCATTCACCCGCAAGAAAAGTGACACATCTCGACAAAAGTAAGCTTCACAGGAGAGGCAAAAGAAAATTTGTGTGATTTTACTCTAACGTGAAGTTAAAGCATTTTGCATATCATTCAAGAGTAAAAACGTGCATAAAACCCTTCCGAATGAAGACACGGGATGAGGTATGGGGGGTTGGGTAATTTTACCTTCCCACACAATCCACCCCTCTTCTTTGGACACAAATGGACATATAGCGTAACAAAGTGGTATTCCGTATAACTACACTTATGAAACTGTTTGTGTAGTAAGACGCACGTATGACAGACCTATTCGTGAAATAACACGCAAAATGATTTTTTGCGAGATGTGTCACTTTTCTTGCGGGTGAGCGATATGTTCTAAAAAGAATGCTGTAATTTCCTTTGGAGATTGTTGAAGAGAAATTCTGTTTAATGCCATGTTTCATTTCATGTTATTTAACTTTTTGTCTTTATCAAAATGATAAATTACATTTATTCATTTACATTATAGGTACACTTCTCAACGAAACTTATCCAGAAAAAGTTTTTAAAAAATCTCAAATCAAGTAATCTGAAATGATTTTGGTGAAAATGCGAACATATTAAACTTTATTAAATAATTGTACCTCAAAATTTCTAAATCAAAGTATGTATAAATTATATCATTTTTATCTTTCACTGTTTTCCTTTCTGTTTAGCAAAAAAGTTGTACTTTGATTGGTCTCTGTGTCGATTAGTTTTTGTAAAAATGATGAAATATTTATATGAGTTTTATCTTTCACTATTTTCCTTTACTGTTTAGCAAAAAAAATTATAATTTGATTGATCTCTGTGTCGATTAGTCTTTGTAAAATGATAAAATATTCTCATGTGCAGATTTATACATATTCTTCTTTAATGTTCTCTATGTAAATTAATCTTGTAAAAATGATCAAATAGTCTCATGCACAGATTTATACATATTCTTCTTATATGATCTCTATGATTATTTTTACAAGACTAATTGACAAATATTCTGATGCACAGGCTTATACATTAATGAATATCGAAATTTAGTAAATCTTTCTGCGGTAGTGCGGTATAGCACAAAATTAGCACTCGCCAGGCGTCGAGTAATACTTAAAACGAGGCGATTAACTTTATTGTCCTCACTCGCCAAACTCAATGGGCACCACTCGCCAAACGCGATGGTTGAAAGATCGATGCCAGGGAGGAAAGGGGTGAAATTCGTTCGGAATTTACGGCGTCCAAATCGGCAATACTCCCGAACGTAAGAAAATAAAGTAGCAGGGGTGATTCTGTCTCGAATTTTCCGAAAATTTAAGGCATTCGGTTTCGAAAAAAAAAAAGTCATCAATCCGAAAATTCGGACATAAAAATATCGCTAATTTCGATATAGTCGCCGAAAAAAATCAATTTCGTCAATCGTTCGCAGGAAAAAATCACCAATTCCGTCAAAGAATCTCGAAAAAACGTGAATTTCGCCCTAGGACCACGTAAAAAACACGAATTACGTCAAAACATCGTGGAAAAAACACAAATTTCCTGAAAAGATCGCAGAGAAAAAGCAACTTTCGTGAAAAGATCGTGGAAAAACACAAATTTCGTGAAAAGATCGTGGAAAAAACGCAAATTTTGACAAAGAATCGCGAAAAAGAATCACAAAAATTTTCAAAGTATCGCGGAAAAATGCAAATTTCGTGAATAGATCGCGGATAAAACGCAAAATTCGTGAAAACATCGCGGATAAAACGCAAATTTCGTGAAAAGATCGCGGAGAAAACGCAAATTTCGTGACAAAATCGCGGAAAAAACGAAAATTTCGTCAAAAGGTCGCGGAAAACCACCAATTTCGAGAAAAGATCGCTGTAAAAACGCAAATTTCCTCAAAATATCGCGGGGGGAAACCACAAATTTCGTGAAAAAATCGCGTAAAAACGTAAATTTCATAAAAAGATCGCGGAAAAAACGTAAATTTCGTGAAAAGATCGCGGAAAAAACGTAAATTTCGTGAAAAGATCTCGGAAAAAAAACGTAAATTTCGTGAAAAGATCGCAAAAAAAACCGCAACTTTCGTAAGAAAAATCGTGAAAAAAACCAAAATTTCACGAAAAGATTGCGGAAAAAACAAAAAATTTCATCAAAAGATCGCGGAGAAACCGCAAATTGCGTCAAAAAATCTTGAAAAAAATGCAAATATTTTCAAAGAATCGCGAAAAAATCCCACAAATTTCGTTAAAAGATTACAAATAAACGCAATTTTGTGAAAAGATCGCGGAAATAACGCAGATTGCGTCAAAAGATCGCGAAAAAACGCAGATTTTGCAAAAGGTCACGAAAAAATGTGAATTGCGTCAAAAGATCGCAAAAAAACGTGAAATACGTTAATTGGTCGCAGAAAAATGCATATTAGTTAGTTCGGGGGGGGGGGCTGTCAAGATAGCAGAGGGGTCCCCCTCTGCTGTAACCTTTCTGAAAATTTCCTGTGAATTTATTTCATTTCAATTAATAGTAAAAATAAAATTTTTTAGTTGAGTGTAATGATATCGAATGGTAAGTAATATATATTAGTAAATTACAATGTTAATAGTTAGAAAAAACATAATTTTGTATGGAGCGTACATAACTTTGTTACTGGCCAGTGCTTAAAAAAAACTGGCCAATGAAAAAAAATCAGTGTACTGGCCAGTGGGTAAAAATGTTAATTTTGACCTATATACTGCGGAAAAGTTGTGAACTCACTGCATTAAAAAGTGCGTGGAATCTTAAAACTGTGGGTCGATATTTTCTGTTGCCTCAGTGGGTCGAAAGTTCCGAAAATTGGACTAAAAATGATTAAAATACAAAAATTAATAAATAATCACAGTTTTTGTTGATCGGTTTGGTAGAGTTCTTAAAAGTTACAATCTTTTAGCAACAACAACCATAAATATTTTTTAAATTATGGGTTAATATCTTCTGCCGTGTCATCGACACAAAATTTTGGAACTACGACTAAACTGTTTTTTCGGAGGCTGCAGTTTCACTATCCAGCATCACAGTTAGCAAGTTCACTCAACTGCTTGTGTGTGTGAAGGAAATTTAATAAAGTCCCTGCAGGCCATTGGCATGCCATTTGTATCATCTTCAGAAGTTCTTGAGAACTGATTTCTCTGAGAAATGGGGTCGATGTCACATAACAAGTTTGCCAGTCAATGACATCTGTAGTCAAGTCTGTAGTTCCAAATTTAACAGCAGGAATAAGGAATTTGCAAACACAATTTACATCTGGACTCATTTTCTTTTCCTTCATAATCCGCGGAGCTGCAAGAGTAATAATATGGCATTTTTCATTATTTAACGTAGCCGATAACATGTGTTCTACAATCACAAAGTAAGCATTGCGAGAAATAACTGGTTCGATTACATCATGATACTTCACGATACATCAGATCATCTCGGTGAGTACCGAGATGAGCTTATGAAATGCCACAGGTTTCTAGCACCGTCCTTTAAGGAATGATGAATCTTAATTCGGAACCATGAGGGTGCGTAGACTCTTAGAATGAATACAACCAAAGTTAGCAACTCATGTGATATGTCTGATGTAGTTTTATATAATCTCAGTATTCAATTGTTAGCCAGCGGTCTAAATTCAACGTTTCCAGTACCCAGTTCGCTAGATCTGAACAACAAACGGCAGAACTAATGGCAGTGCAAATGTCTAATAAGTATTTCTGGTCTAGACTGAGGGTGGTAGGATCAATGTCTGGCGATTTGCATTGAAACCTTTAAAAGCTACAATTGGAAGCTTTTTGCATTCTTTGAGGTTTCGTCCAATGTCTCCGGTGTAAGATGTGGGGCCAGATGACGTGCCGTCTATGGACTAAAATAGGTGTCGTTATGGCAACTCATTGAAATGAAGTAAGTAGACTGGTCTCTGAAGTTTTAATTCAAGCCTGCAAATTATACCATTAGACAATCTTGTGTTAACTACAGTGTCGCCACACCCGAGGAAAATAAGATTCCTAAAATCATACAATACAGCATTTGTTACATATTCGTAAATGCTATTAGATATACCAAGACTAACTAGATCCACTTTCAAGTATAACGTGTCCCATGTACGTAGAACCAGGCTCTGATACTATACAGTAATGTGCTTCTACAATTTTTCTTTGGAACTGTTTGTCCTCGAGTGTTACTGATGTTAAAGTTTTGTAAAACCATCCATCAAAATAAAGGCCAGATAGAGTGGAATGATTTTCAATTGATTTTGAGCCCAATTTTTTGTAATTTCTCGATTTTCCCCTCCATATTTTATGTTTGTCTGTTACGAGGCTGGTATCTTATTCCAGTCTGTCAAGATTATGCATTGTGAAAGTAGTAAACAGTTATGCAGAAAAGTACCAAAATGCGTCAAAACTTCCAAAATTCGATGCCGATGAGGCAGCAGAAGATATTAATCTATAATTCTAAATTTTATTTTTGGTTGTTGCTGTTAAAACATAGTATCTTTTAAGCGCTATCCCAAACTGATCAGCGAAATATGTCATCATTTATTAATTTTTGTATTTTAATCATTTTTAGTCCAATTTTCGAAAGTTTCGGACCACTGAGCCGATAGAAGGTATTAACCCACTGTTTTAAGATTTGGCACACTTTTTAAAGAAGGGAGCTCACAACTTTTCTGCACTATCGCAAAAAGATTTTAGAAATTTCGATTTTTTCGATATGCCCTATTATACATATTTTTCTTTAATGTTCTCTGTGTTGATTAGTGTTGTAGAAATGATCAAATATTCTCGTGTGCAGATTTATACGTATTCTTTAAAAATTTGCTGTTGTTTTCAGCACAACTTTTTCACAGGCATTAAGGTTTAGATTCATGCATGGAGAGTTTTTAAAAACCTACCAATGTGATCAGGGGTATGTTATACAAGTTAATAAGGCATTACATTTACTATACATCATGTTTTGTAAAATAATTTTCCTTTCCCTTATTTTAATATTTTTTTTCCTTTATCCTATCAAAATAAATACAGTCAATCAGGGTAACTTTGAACCACGGGGTGTAACTTTGCACCACCTCGTATTTTTCAGTATTTTTGACTCTAAAAGACTAAATAAACTCTAGAACTGTGCTCTGTTGGCAAGGTTCTAAACTGGGATTTCTACTCTTTATTTTAGAAAATAAGTTAGCACCGTCATAGAAAATTAAATGCATCATCTAACTATTTTTGTGAAGTACTGTTTTCAAGATAGTTTTCAATGCTGTTTTGAAGTTGTAATCCAATTAAATTTTCATAGTAAGTAACAATATACTCATTTATCAGACATATTATTATCTAAATGTTGTAAATGTGTTAATATTTTAAGATTATTTATTTATTAATAGTTAATAAAATGTAAAATAAGAAGGCACTAGCATTTTACCGCATTTTCAGGGTAACATTGAGCCGGCTCAAAGTTACACTGATGCTTATAATTTACTGATTACAGGTGCTACTGTCGAAAATTTCCCAAATTTGCACGTATATTTTATATAAATGCCGAAAGTGTGCATTAGATATAAGATGTAAATATTTTCAGA
This sequence comes from Maratus speciosus, assembly GCA_963932465.1. Classification (NCBI taxonomy): domain Eukaryota; kingdom Metazoa; phylum Arthropoda; class Arachnida; order Araneae; family Salticidae; genus Maratus; species Maratus speciosus. Next base: position 71,479,412 of record OZ010797.1, on the reverse strand, counting down.
AATATGTGTAAAATACATAAAATTCATTTAGAGGCGTGATTAGGGGCGGAGCTACTCAAATTTGACATTTCATACGTTTGACGTTTTTTATTCTTGTTTGAATAATACTAGTACTTGTATGTATTACTGTAACAATGGATATATTACTGAGTTAAAACATTGAAAATTGTTTTTCACTGCATTTTTATGTTTTATATGAACAATAAACAGGTTTTTTTTATTTCTAAATGTTCATGGTTCTCTTCTTCCCCTTTTCTTATGCCTGGTATTTGTTGTAATATCATAAATTATACAAATCTTGTGATGTTGGGAAATGTAAATTCGGAGTCTTTACATATCTGAAAACATTTTTTGGGTTTTAAAGTTGTCCTGACTATAATACCTTTTTTATAATGAATTATTTTATATAAAAATTTATCATATGGTGCAAAGTTACCCTAAATGGCTGAGTAACTTTGAACCAAGATAAAAATCCATTTTTTATTATTTTTATCCTTATTATTCCTTAATTTTTGATAGTCAAACAATAATTTAGGATCATTTCTTCTCTTTTATGCCCCTAGTTGCGACAATATTCTTCAAATAAGAGTGTGGCATATGAAAATAGAGAAAATGCAGATCAAAGTTACCCTGATTGACTCTACTGGATTTTCAGATTCAGATAGATCCTAAAGTTAGGCCTGAGTGAGATATATTCTAATTAATTCATCCACATTAAATGCTTTAAAAGCTTTCTTGCTGCTGGGAATCTATTCATAAAACTATTTTTTGATGACATTAGCAGTGGCCGATCTTTCTAAGAAAACCTACCCCATATTCACACATGGATATCCAAGGTTCGAGGAAAACCACAGAAAACTTCGAACAATTAGGCTGAAGGATGCGATTGGGTTCGAACCCAGAACCTCTTGGCCACTGGTGGGGCAAAAGGTCCTACGGCATACATCTTGCTCTCATGGTGATTCATCCTCAAGGGGCTGCTGCTATAACAAAAAAGTAACCTAGAAATTGCCATTATTTTTAATCACAGACTGCCAGCAAATAAATGAAATGAAAAAAAACTGGTACCCAGAAATTAAAATAAGTGTAAACCGTCCCCATTGCGAAGTGGTCAAAACTACCTTTTTTTATTTGAAACCGAATGTAATTTTTAAGTGACAAATTTTTTCCCTGATATTTTACCTTTTTCCAGCCCCACAGCAATGATAAATCTATTTACGAGCATGATACTGGCAATAACTCAGGAATGTGTTTTCTTAATGGAAATCTGTAATATGCAAAATTAAAAAAACAGAGATAAGTAGAATGGTACTTCTTTCATTTGTTGTTTGTTCATTGTTAAGTTTAGTACAAGTTTTAAAAAATACTCAGAAAATCTGTACTTCTTATTTTGAAAAAAGGGTGTATACTCTGCAAATTGTACCATTAAAACAATATTATAATATTTGAATCAAGGCATTTTTTAATCATTTAGCATTATTTTTATAATTTCAATTTTGTATGAAATATATTTAGGAAGTGTCTAAATCGCATCTAAGGTCAAACTGCATATTTGGTATTTCCTTCAATTAAAAAAAAAAAAAAACAATCTAATACACACTCACAAATAGTACTAACTTGGTATAAATATAAACCTGAGTCAAAAATTGTGTATCTTGAATATTTTTGGAAAATGCTTTTTATAAAAAAGGTTATGCGAGAAATTGTTGTATTAAATTCTTCTATTTTCATTTTAAGAAGTTTTTTCTTGCTTGTTAGAATTCTGCATATAATTATCAATTCTAGTATTTTTTTTAAAGACCATTTTATGTAATTTGATAATTTCTTATTAAATAATATTTTTCATTTTTTCTTTATCAGATAAAAGTTTTGAAGTTTCTGAAGTGTTGAACTGTTTAACTAGTGCTTATTAAAAAAGAAAATTATATTTTGGGATGTACCAAGCAAGCATAGATGATGTTCTTAAGCAAAGAGTTTATTTATAAGTACATATATTAAAAATTGTGTTTTTGAACTTCTGCCACTGTATAATGAATGAAGTCTTGATTGTAAGGAGAAAAATACTCTCTCAATACAAACTGTGTGTATTTGTACTTTTCTTCAAGTACTGATCAATAATTTAAATTTAATAATCTTCACAAGAATTAGTTGTATGGTGTGGGGATATTTCCTTATTTTAAGCGGAATTATCACAAAGGAAAAGGCAAAATATATGCATTTTTTTTTTAAATCTTAAACTATGAATTTTCAACTGATTGACACACAAACAAAACCTTTCATCTGTCACATTTGCAGCAAAGGCTTTTCTAGAAAATTTCTTCTAGAAAAACATACCTTTATCCATAGTGGAGAGAAGCCTCACATTTGTGAAGTATGCAATAGAGGATTTTCTAGGAAAGATCATTTGAATAAGCATATCCTTGTTCATACTGGTGAGAAGTCTCACATTTGTGAAATATGCAATAAAGGATTTTCTAGTAAATATCATTTAGATAACCACACCTTTGTTCATTTTGGGGGAAAACCTCATGTTTGTGCAGTATGCAATAAAGGATTTTCTACAAAAGAAAATTTAAATATGCACAACTTTATTCATACTGGAGAGAAGCCTTATACTTGCGATGTATGCAATAAAGGATTTACTAGAAAATCCGATTTACATAAGCACTCCTTTGTTCATACTGGGGAGAAGCCTCATATTTGTAAAATATGCAGTAAAAGATTCTCTAGCAAATCTGTTTTAGATAAGCACACATTTGTTCATACTGGGGAGAAGCCTCACATTTGTGAAGTATGCAATAAAGGATTTTCTAGGAAAGATACTTTATATAAGCACGCCTTTGTTCATACTGAAGAGAAACCTTACAATTGTGACGTATGCAACAAAGGATTTTCTAGCAAATATGATTTAGATAAGCACACCTTACTTCATACTGGAGTGCAGCTGCATGTTTGTGAAGTATGCAATAAAGGATTTTCAAAAAAAAGTAATTTAAATGATCACATTACTGTTCATACTAAGGAGAAACCTTACAAGTGTGAAATATGTGGTAAAGCATTTTCTACCAAATCATATGTAAAAAAGCACACTTTTCTTCATACTGGATAGAAGCCTCACATTTGTGAAGTATGCTATAGAAAAGTTTCTAGCAAATATCATTTAGATAAGTACATCTTTGTTCATAATAAAGTGAAGTTTCACATTTGTCAAGTATGCAATAAAAAATTTTCCTGAAAAGATCATTTAAATAAGAACATATTTATTGATACTGACTGGGGAGTAACCTAACATTTGTGAAATATGTATAGTATTTTCTAAGAAATATCATTTGTGTACATATCTCTTTGTTCTTTCTGTAAACAAGCCTCGCAATTACGGAATAGACAATAAAGTTTATTTCTTCATATATCATTTTAATAAGCACCTCTTTTTTCATATGGAGGGAAAGTCTCACATTTGTGAATGATTTTATAGAAAATTTGATTTAGATAAGCAAACATTTGTTCATAGCTGGAAGAAATCTCATGCTTGTAATGTATGTAATGAAAGATTTTTCAATAAAACAAATTTTAAAGTACATAGCCATATTTATGCTGGGAAGAGGCGTCATTTTTGTAGTGCACACAATAAAGAATTTTCTAGTAAATCTAAATTATACAGATACCTACTTATTCATGCAGAGGAAAAGTCTCAAATTCGGGAGGCATGCAAAAAAGGATTTTCAAAAAGATTACATTTAAATCGGCATACTTGGATTCAGATAAGGGAGAAACTTTGTGTTTCTGCACTATACAATAAACGTTTTCCTAGTAAATTGCACTTAGATATCCACTTATTTATTCAGACTGAGGAGAAATTCGTGAGATAATGCATTAAAGGATTTTCAATTCTGGAAAGAAGCATTTCAACTGTGAGGTGTGAAGAGGATTTAATAAATTATTACACTTAAATGAACACTTCATATGTGGTATAGAAACTTGCGATTATTAATGTATGCAAAGAAGGACTTTTTAAGTAAATCATATTTAAATGGACACTTCGTTATTTCTACTGATGTGAAGACTTTTTTTGTGTAATAGGCAGCAAAATATTTGCTCATAAATCAACACTAAATGGGTATATGTTTACAAACTCTAATGAACCCTATGTTTTTTAGATATATAGAATTTTCTCAAATTTTAATTCAAAAATTCACTTTTTATTCATATTTTAAAAAAGCATATTTGTGGCACTATGATAAAGGCCTTGCTGTGCTATTGAAGAAATTGTGGCGCATAAAATATAGTATTTGTTTCAGATAGTTCACTTAAAAAGGCGTCTTTATATTCATGTCTTTACACATTTTTTCATATGTCAGATATGCAAAATAAGAATTTGCTTATAAATCACATTTAAACAAATATCCAAAATAATGCCAGAAAAAAGCGTTTTGTTTGACGTTTAAAATGAAGAATTTTTGTCTGAAATCTCATTCAGTAGAATTTTCTTATTTTTAGAAAAATATTCTTAAAAAACATTGAGAAACTTGATAGTGGGAAGTTCTTCATATTTAAAATTTATGACTGCATATTTCTAGAGATTCACTTATATAGAATAAACAAAAAATATGCTAAAGAGAATTTATATTAAAAGGTAATAAAAATGAGATGTATATTTTATTTGTAAGTTACTGTTATCATCAAGATATGCCTTTAAAGTATGAATCTTGGAAACATTTTCAACATTTTTTTATGAAAAACCTTTTGCACATGTCAACTTAATATAGAATATTTAAGAAACAAAAAATATTAAAATTCAGGTACTTCATACCTAAAAGTATATCCTGCTTGCTTTCATTTGCTTATAATTTTACAGGTATTGTGTTAAAAAAAAAGCAAGAATAAGCGTAGAAATGAAACAAAGTTCAAAGACCTACTTAAACAGATATTCTCAATGCACTCTTTTAAACATGGCAATTTTCTCTTGTTAACCCTTTATCTACTGACAGTACTTATAAATACCATTAAAATAACTTGTTAAAAATTCATTTAATACATAGATTAGTTGTAATACAGTTTAGAATGAGTTATAGATACATTACTTTATCTTGTTCCAAATGCATTATTGGTTTACACAAAACAAAAATATTTTTTTTAAAGAATGATTTATTTTGCCTTTGCATCTTTTCAGCTTTCTTGGCATCGGGGGGGGGGGGGGGGGGGGATTTTTCAATTCGGAAATATTTCTATTGTAAAAACATTACATTATATTTGTACATTTCCTAATTCTATAAAATATTCAGAAAAATATTTAAAATAAAAGATTTGAGTGGGGTTATAAATATTGCACAAAATCCCTATAAATTCAAATTTAATTGATCCTTCTAAAATTTATTAAATGATTATGTAAATCTTCTAATGTAGTTTAAACAATTCATGAAAATTGCTTTAGAAGATAAAATTTTCATAATTCAGTACATAACGGGTTAAATAAATGGTGTTAAATAAGACTTAAAATATGTGACATTAAATGTTATTTATCTGTTTCCAAAAAATAGTTCTTTGTGAACAACAAAAAAAAAAAAATCATTTACATTTTATAAGGCAATTTTAACCAGATTAAAAGGTATCAATGTTTCACTGTGTAGAACATTTTACTTTGAACATAAGACATAGCTATTACTAATAATGTTTAAATTAGAAATGATTTCAATTTTCTATATAATTGACTGTAATTACTTAATTTAAATATTTTCAAAAGTTATATTACTTATATAATATCCAAAAATGTTTATTTTATCAACAGATATGCATCTGTATGCAATAGGAAATTATATTTAAAAAAACCCGGTTTAAACCAAATAAACAGGTTTTTTTTTTGTTTTTTACAAAAAAACCCGTTTTTTTTTCCAACCCTGAGTGGAAGTACGCATATTTTTTGTTTAGAAGTTATTGAATTGTCCTTTACCAAACACCAAAATACAAATTTATGAATAAGGACTTCTTTCTTTTCAAAACTTGTTTTGGGTCTTTGTCTTAATCTCTTTTGTTAACCTTCTCTTTTCTGAGTCTGTGCTTGTGACTAAAACATACTCTCAAAATAGCTTGGGGTTTCTTTCTTGGAATATAAGAGTTCCAAACTGTTATACTGTACTGTTAGATGCATTTTTTTCTACACCCATTTTCCATATCCCATTTCCCAATATATAAGTGCAATTGTCCCTTAAGTTATATAGTTTTTTGAAATTTCTGAATTAAAATTAAACCTAAAAAATAAACGCGAAATATGTATTCAGCAATTTTTTTTTTTTCTGTTTCTGCACTTTTTAATTTTTTGACACCTGTGACAAAGAAATGTTGGAGGGAAGGGGGCGGGGGGTTGCAAATTGAACTTTGCCTCGGGTGCAGTTTTCTCTTTGCACGCTTCTGTTTCTCTACTTCCATCCATCCAAAATAATATATACCCACTACACAATGTTGTTTTCAAAACTCCTTTTCCTCAAGTAGTTGAGTATTATATCTTTATAGCCCTCACCCCTGCCTGTCTAAACAGTATTTATTTCATAAACTATGAAATAATCTATCATAGATATTAGAAGTAAGGGTGAAAGTACTTTTTACTATACTTTTCAATTAAAACATTTTTAAATTATTGAATAGCATAAACTTAATTATGTAATGGTAAACAATTTGAATATTTTCGTTAAAGCTTCTAAACCCTCTAAATGTATTGTCTGATGTATTAAATGTATTTGTCTGATAATTTTGCTTATAGCTTTCTAGTTTTGCATTATTGATATTTGTAATCTTGAAATAAATTTTCGAAATTAAAACTGGTGTTTTATAGACGTTAACAATTGTACATTGTTAATCCATAATACAAAGATTGTTAGAATATTAAATGCTCCTTTTTTTCCCTTCTAAGCATAGGCGTAGCGTCGGGGGGGCACGTACCCCCCCAATCTTCTGTACCCTGGGTGCCAGAACAGAAAGCGTAGGGGGCGCCAAATGAAGATTTTTTTTTTGTCTTTACATACAAATATGTATATGTATATATATCGAATTTGCATAAAAATGTCTCGCAGCCTGGAAATCCAAAAGGAAAACTGAATCAAATGCATTAAAATTTACAAATATATAAAAAGATTCATCTATAATAGAAGACTGCAAATAGGATAATCACTAACATTTTCCAAGGACAGTAGGTCAGTCTTTACTCCTCTCCTCTGTGTAAAACTGTCCCTCACCGATTTCCTGGGGGGGGGGGGGGCAGAGTCATGTTCCCCGGACGTCAGAACGAAAGGCGAAAAGGGCACCAAATGCAGATTTTGCTTGATTATGACTTTTCTGTTGAAAAGATTCCATGAAGGCTGTTCTATTCTTTTTGGAGCTTGCTTTTTTTCCCGTCTTGCTATGGGCGACGTCAAATGATTGTCTGGTACAATAAAAAGAAAGGGGGGGAGGAGTCAGGGTTTGAAACTAGGGGGGGTGCAGAGAGCGCATGTGGTCGGGGCGCCTCGCGCAGGGGGCGTCATATGAAAATTTGGTTTGCCGTTTTATACGATATATATATATATGTGCGTGTGAAATTTGTGTAAAAAATATTTTCTAGCCAAAAAGTCAAAAAGAAAAGCTTAGTACAGTGCATTAAAAATGTCAAATAGATAAAAAGATTCTCGTACAATATACAAGACAGCAAATTAATAACCCCATTCTTTTTCTTATAATTACTTTTGTACATGTCACTATATCTGGCCTTAGAGGAGGCGAGGTCAGGTGACCGACTGGGACGATAAAAACCAAGTGGTCGAAAATTCACAAAATATAAAGTAAAAACTTAATAATTTTGTTGTTGCTGTTTTGAGTCAGACATAAATTTGAAAATTAGCATTAAGTTCAGAAAAGTATCTAGACATATCAATCTATAAATAAGAAGAGTGGTATAAGTGATAATTCCGCAAAACTGATGTAGATAGTACAGGAAGATTTTCACAATACTGAAATTCATTTTTATACCTACAGTAAATCCTGTTTTTTTCAGCTCCTAAAATAATGTGACTCATATCACTATGACATTAAAGTGCCCCAATTGTAATAATTTGTAATGCTACAACAACAGTAAAATCTCGAAAAATGAAATCCGTCTATAATGGAATCGTGTTTTAAATGAAAAAAACTACATGGTTCCAACAGAAAGAATACCAACAGTTATACCTCTTAAGACGGAAACATGTATAAAGCGGAATTATTTCCGCTTCCTTTCGATTTTTTTCCCAGGTTTTAATGAATAAATATTTGACAAAGCTGGTTATATATTTCAATATTACGTATTTTATTGTTACACATTTTAAATTTTAAAATAAGTCCGCTACTAGAAACTTTCATAATTTTCTTTTTGTAAATTTACTTTACAGAGGAAGGGGGGGGAGGGCGCCAAAATCGATGTTTTCCCGGGGTGAAAATATAGCTAGTTACGGCCCTGGAAAAAGTGCACAAAGTAAAATGTTTTAGTAAAACCTATTAAAAGAAAAAAAAAGAGTATAGCATTTGCAGTGGTGCAGTAAAAAATCTCTCATAGGGCGCCATGGCTAATAAAGACGGCCCTGCCTTTATCCCCCAAAATGATTTTTCTCTTCTTTTTGCCATCCTAGGCGGAAATTGTAAAATGCCGCTCTGTTCCTTTTGGTGCAATTATTTTTTGCATTACTCTTGGTGCATTATTTTTTGCATTACTTTTGGGGCAATTGTTTTTTGCAACCAACCAAATCCAGTCTTAGAGAAAGGAGGCGAGCTTGGGCGACATCCTGTGATTAAAAAAAAAACCCTCACCCAGGGCGCCATCAGCCGTCCCTGCTTTTACCTTTCTCGTCCTTTTGCCATTTCTAGGTAGGTGACAACTCAAAAATATCGCCCATGCCTTTTACTAAAATTACTTTTTTTTTTTACATGCAGACCCGGTCTCAAAGGGCGCGAGGTCGAGTAACTGTTTACGATTAAAAACTAAGGATTGAAATATATGCAAGATAGAATAGTACTTCTTTAATGTTTTTAAAGAATATAGCCCGGGCCGAAACTAGGGGGGGTGCAGAGGGGGCATGTGCCCCAGGCGCCAGAACAAAGGTGAAGGGGGCGCCAAATGAAGATTTTGTTTGTCGATTCATACAAAAATGTAAATATGTGTGTGAAATGCAAAGAAACTCGCAAGCTAATGTTAAACCTATGGGAACGTTCTTTTGAAATTTCTCGTTTGGATTTTAATATTTTAAAATTATTTTTTTTTCTTAGGATAGTTTAGATTGATCTTTCGCATTGCCATACTTTTAGGTTTTGAAACCGGCACTGGAAGTGAAGGTAACTTTATAAAAATAATCTGCAACCAAAATCTAAAAAGTAAATACTAACCGGATAGAATTTAACCTCAGCTTTTCTAAGAAAAAAAAATCATTTAAAACTATTAATATGCAAGCGAATAAATTTAAAAAGATCGCTCCCATACATTTATCGTTAGAGTTCCAGTTTCTTCACGTAGGCTCTTAATGCTCAAGCTAATGTTAATCCTATGGGAGCGTTGTTTGCATATTTCTTACTTTAATTTTAATTATTAAATGATTTTTATTTTTTATGAATTTTATTTATTTATTTTGCATAGGGTACCTGAGGTCGATAATATTTATTGTGCGTGAGGAGATGAAGGTAGGGGTGGTCGCCAAAATCCATGTTTTTCCCTGGCACAAAAAGGCTAGTTTCAGCTTGAACGTACGAGATATTAAGGTTGTACTTATTGTGCAAATTATTAAAAACCTTCATTTGTCACTGTTTTAAAAGAATATTTGCTTGTGTATTATACATGGGATTTTCAGATAAATTAATGTGAAATTTATATTCACATATTTTAGGATTGTGATTTATTGAGATTTTTACAAAAACGATAAATGGCAGTGATTTTCAATTGCTTTTTTTTTTTAAGATGCATTCAAATTTAAAACTTTTTAGCATGTAGCATTTCACCCACTCTCTCTTCCTCAAAAACAAAAACGCTTTAGTTCTCAACCATTAATACGGTGCTGGTCAATCATTGATATTTGGTCAGTAGCTGTAATTTGATCGGCAGAAGGAAAATTTTCCCCATGGTCACACAAAGAACTTCTTTGACCTCTGAACTTGTGTTTCCCTCTTGTGCAAAGTGAGATAATAGGAGGTCTCTACCTTCCTAATTCCACCCCACACTCCTACACAAACTTGGCTTGGTCTGATCTGGATATTTGTGGGAATGTGCTCGTAGTTAAATGTTGTTATTACTATTTTTTAAACTGATCACGAATGAATGAGCTACGTAAAAATAAACGCGATAAAAAACTGGAATTTTTTATAAAAAACTCAATAACAAGTGATGTCACGAAGCACGCCAATATTCTAAATTCATTCAAGTCTGGCTTCAAAAGGACGAAAATGGAATAGAAGGTAAGAACATACAGAATTGTTTGTTTTATTAAATTAATAACATTTTCAGAAAAAACAAAAATCTCCACTCAAAAATGTGATTATTTTTGACACTTTCATAAACTCATTTCTATTCCTATTTGCCTGAAAATTACAGATGTTAGCATTCAGGTGCTTAAGAATCGAGTAGCGTTCCCCCTTTTCTTAACGCTTTTCCTAATTCGAAGCAGCTTGATTTAAAGCAGATTACTAAATAGATCCGTCTTGTAATTGTCAGCCTTTGAATTTGGAAATCAAAAGTCCATCTTTGATGCTATTTTATAAAAAAAAAATCGGAGTTTTTTAGAAAAAAACCCCTTTATTCTAAATCATAAAAGCATCTCAATTGTAGGGCTGCCACTGCCGAATGACACTGAAAATAGTAGCTTTAGTAGCTTCCAACGAAAAAAAAAATAGTAGCATTTGTTCGAAAATAGTAGCCAAAATACTCGCATATAGTTGTTTAAAAAAAGAAAGAAAAAATGTATCCATAACATTGAAAGGACTTTATGAATGTCCACATCTTATTTCACAGTTTATGCTTCTGCTCAAATCACTGAATAAAGAATAGAGTGATTTCATCAAATGAGAAAGTTATCCAGAAAATAAGGCCCTAATGTTTCAGTTACGAAGTAACTTGGATCTTCCACAATAAAAATTATGTACAACACCAGGAAACATAGCAGTAAAAATTTCTTGCAGATCATCCCCGGTACTATTTTCCATCGCCTTTCATTTCAAGAGTTTCTTGGAGAGAAGGAAGAAAGTTTTATTTGAGGGACAGGGTTAGAAATAACGTGTGGGATATCGCAAACCCCCACTCAAAAAAGGAAAATTCTGCATAATAAAAATATTTGTTTGGATGGAATCTTCCAAATTTATTTCTTGCATAGGCATATGATTCGTACACGATTTACTTTTTTTAATTTCGTGAAAGCCACGATTTTCTTTTCTTCGAGAATTCCACAAAATCAATTCATCAAACAGTCGCGAATTTTGCCATTCGGTAACGAAAAAAAAAATCGCAGATATCAACATTTGGCCTTAGAAAAAAAGAAGTTTTCCAAAAAAAACTTTTAAATTTCGCCTAAAGATAACGGAAAGAAAATCGAAAATTTTGCCAAGCTGTCACGAACAGAAAAAAAATTACCCCCCCCCCCCCCCGAATTTGGTCAAATATTCGCGCAAAAAATCGAGAACTTCCACAGTCAGTAGCCAAAAGAAAAGATCGTTTAAAAGAATCGCGAATTTCATCAAAAATCCCTGAAACAAATACCGAATATCATTTTCGTCAACCGGTCGTAGAAAAAATCACGAAATTTAGCAAAGGATCATGTAAAGAATATCGTCAATTCCGCGAAACGATTGGCGTGAAAAAATGCGAATTTTGGTAATTCGTCGGGGGAAAAGATCGCGAATCTCCTTAAAGGCCCGTGGAAAAATACCTTGAATTTTACCAAAGGTTGTGGAAACAACGTTTTACGTTATTCCGTCACGGATGAATCCTAGCAAATTTCGTCAAAAGAATATACAAAATATTACGAATTTCGTCAAACGATGAAGAGAAAAAAATTGCCAATTTCGCCAAATGGTCACGGACAAAAAGACGGCAGGTGTGATTCTGAGTAAAAGGAAAAAAACTGAAATTCACAGCAAATTTTCTAAAAAGTTACAGCAGAAGGAGGGAAAGGGGTGAAAATCGCCTCCCGGCGCCAATTATGCGTTTTTCCTCCATCCTTTGACGAAATAAGCATTTTCTCGCGATCCTTTTATGAAATTGGCGATCCCTTAGTGAAATTTGTGTTTTTTCACTATCCCTAGACGAAGTTTGCGTTTTTTGCGATCCCTCGAAGAAATTCACGTTTTTTCGCGATCCCTCGAAGAAATTCGCGATTCGTTGGCGAAATTCGTTTTTCTCTGCAATCCTTTGAAGAAATTGGCGATTTTTTTCTGTGAACGATTGTCGAAATTGATGTTTTCGGCGACCATTTGCCGAAAGTCGCGATATTTTATATGCCCGAATTTTTAAAATTTTCGGAACCGGATGCCTTAAATTTTCGGAAAATTAAGAAGAGAATCACCTTTGAAAAGACACGAATTTGGTCAAATAATCGCGTAAATAATCGTGAATTTAATCAAATGATTGCACAAAAAAATCAAGAATCTCGTAAGTCGGTTTTTAAAAGAAAATCACAAATTTCGACAAACTATCGTGGAAAAGAATCGAGAATTTCGTCAAATAATATCTGAAACAAAGAGCGAATATCATCAATCGATCACGGAAAAAATATATACTGTGAATTTCGACAAGTGATGGCGGAAATAAAATTTCGCCAATCTGTCGCAGAAAGATTCGCGAATTTTGGCAAAGGATCGCGGGAAAAAAATCGTGAGTTTCGTGAAACGATCGCCGGAAACAAAACGCGAAATTTGGCAAAAGATCACGGAAAAAAAAATTGAGTACCGCGAGATGATCGCCCCCAAAAAATCGAGAAATTTGCAATAGGTCATAGGGAAAATTGTGAAATCTCCTTCAACAATCGTAGCAAAAGATGGCGAAAAGAAATAACTATTTTCGTCAATCGATTGGGGGAAAAAATCGCAAATTTTGCAATTCGTCGGGGAGAAAACTCGCGAATCTCCTCAAACAACTGTAAAAATATCTTAAATTTTACCTAAGGTCGCGGAAACAAATGGCGATTTTCGTCATACGGTCACGGAAAAATCATCGCAAATTTCGTCACAAAAAATGGACAAAAAATTGCGAATTTCGTTTAACGATCACAAGAAAAAAATCGCAAATTTCGTCAAATGGTCGCGGACAAAACAATGCAAATTTGGTATAAAAAATAAATAAATAAAGGGAATTTAACCAAATGATCGCGCAAAAAATCACGAATTTTATAAATCAGTCGTGAAAAGAAAATCACGAATTTTGACAAACGATCTGGAAAAGAATCCGAAATTTCGTCAAAAGATCTCTGAAACAAATAGTAACTACCATCAATCGGTCGCAGAAAATATACATCGCGAATTTGGACAAGTGGTGGAGGAAAAAAAATCAATTTCGTCAATCTGTAGTAGAAAAATCTGCAAAATTTGGCAAAAGATCGCGGAAAAAATCTCAAAATCTCCTTCAACTATAAAAGATCTCGGAAATAAATAGGTATTTTCGTCAATGGTTTGGGGGGTTGGGAAATCCCGAATTTTGGAATTCGTCGCGGAAAAAAATCACGAACCTCCTCTAATAACCGTTGAATAGCGCGTTTGGGAAGATGACTTTACAGGCGCTTTGAAGAAAAAGACCGAATATTTTCAGTAAAAATAGTTGCTGAAATCCGAAAAAAAGTCGCCTACTGCTTTCTTGAAATAGTCGCTTTTTAACAGTTTTCGGCCTAAAATAGTCGCCATAGCCGCCGGATGCTGAAAATAGTCACTTTTAGTAGCATTTTAGTAGCAAGTGGCAGCTCTGCAATTGCATGTTAATAAAATCGGAATGTTTGAGAAATTGAGTCGGGCTGGACGAGGCCTGATTTAATTGATTTTTTATGGGCCGGGTTTGTTTTCACTGATTTTTTTACGAACCGAGCTTGGCCGTAAACTGTGAAAATATAAACGGGCCGATCTCGGGTGGAACTTATAATTTTCACGCCGGCCTGGAAACTGCTGCCCGTGCAGACTTCTAGTGCTCCCCTCAGGGCCGTGCAAAGAGGGGGCTAAAGGAGCGGTCGCCCTGGGCGCAAAATTTGTGCTGCGAACCACGGTTTTATTTGTTATTTATTCAGTTTTTGGTCGCCGATCATTTTCCGGGGAATTTCTTTTTTCTTTCTTGATCATTTTTTTTCCTGTTGTAAAACATCATGAACTTTCTAACAAATAAGTGCAATTTTCTCTTATGTTATTTAGTTGTTCTAAATTTCTAAATTAAAATTAAACATTTTAAAGTTCCAAAATAAACGCGAAAAATTTATTCATATTATAAATATTATAGCATTTATTTATGTTTCTGCACGTTATCAATTTTATTACACCGAATACCAAGGATTTTTTTTGGCGGGGGGGGGGGCAAAATTTGAAATTCGCTAAGGGTGCAATTCTCACGCCCTATGTGCCCCCTCAAAATTTCTGGTCACGCTACGCCTATGCTTCTAAGGATATATTTGATAAGGAAACTTTCTTAGCATATATGGCACGTAATAGATTAGCCATTTAAGAAAATAAAATAAAAATCTTCTATAAAAAAGACGTGGGGGGGGGGGACGTGAAGTGAAAGAAATATTTTTTGTATGCACTGCATGTTTTTTTTCCCTTTATTGTTAGTTTTTAAAAATTTACTTTTAAATCTAGGAGCACATGATACATGATGTGTGTTTGAGATTTGACTGGCTTTTATATTATATTTACATAGAAATGAATTCTGTGCAGTTTTAGCACTAGCCATAAGATTTGAATACTGTAAAATCTGTTTTTTTTTTTTTTTTTTTTTTTTCTTAAATGAGGTATTAGGGTGAGTACACATGTTACCTGAATACGTAACATACATGATAAAATAAATAAGCCGCTTAAATTTCTTTGACTCCTTAGAATTTTTCTTGACTCCTTGGATTTTTTTCTTCTCAAATCCCTATAAACCCTGCATATTAGTAATTTCTATATAACTTCTGATTTAACACTGTAGCAAAGAGTCCTTGTTAAAGTGGCTAATGCTCAAAGCAGCAAGTTTCGTTTATATATCTTTATGAGAATACATTAGAATTTCAATAAGCTGCTGATTCTCTGATAACAATGGAAAATGTTATTTAGTGGTTAAATCACACAAAAATAAGTTATCTTAAATAAAAATAATGTATTTTTATATATCTTGAAGGAAATTCCCTATATATTTAGTATTAATGCAATGTGTAATTTACTTGTTTTCAAGGTGTGAAATTCAGTTATTTTATTATATTTCTACATGTTTAATAATTTGATTTTGTGTGCGCAAATAACAATTTTAGATCTTTTCATTTTATATTGTTAAAATAGGTGGAGAAATTAATTGGATACTTGGAGCAATACCTTTTTTTACCCGACTCGGAAGGAATCTGGATTTGAAGTATACCGGACTTGAGAGTAAAAGCCAGTTTCAGAATTTGCAAGAAAATATATTGTGAAAGCTCATGATAGCTGTAGATGTAAAATATATTGTATTTCCAAATCTGATCTTTAAAAAAATAAATAAAAAGAAAATCTTTCTGTTTTAAAAGAAATACTAAATATATAATTTGTAAGCAAAAATTATGTTTAATAAATAAAATAGCACAATGGAAACACTAGCATTGCTTTATATTGTCTGTGTCTATTTATTTCAGCTATCCTAGCACGGTAGTTATTTTCAGACGGAACATAAAGAGAAGAATTGCTGGAAAATGACTTACTTCCAGCTATAATTTGAAAAGAAGGTGCATTTCAAGGTTTATCGTAAGCAAAAGGGGTGGGGGGGGGGGGTGTGCAAGTATTAGTATTTTTTTTTTCTTTAATGCTTGATTTTGTGTCACATTTAATTTCAGATAAGATGTGTTTCGTGTGTGCATGTATATGAATGCAAAGTTAATTTTGATTGGCATGTGTTATTATTATCGAATTTAAATAGTTTGTAATTTTTTAATTTAATTCTATTTGATACAAAATGTTCAGTTGTATACTAAAGTCTCTCAACATAAAAGTTTATGAAGCATGAGTTATTCCACTTAATTATACCCCCCCCCCTCCCTCCAAAATTTGTATTGTCGCAATTTTATTTATGTATTTTTTGCTATTTAAATGGTTTATGCATCTCAAAAACAAAACCTTATTAATTTAATTAGTTGCTCGAAGTTTTTTGGAGTGCAAAAATATTGAATGTGATGAAAACAAAAATTCAAGATTGAAATAAATAGAAGTTTTGCAATTAAAAAATGTTATATCACAAAAGTACTCTAATACTTAGGGCGGGGGGGGGGGGGAATCTGTGTTAATCCCTGATAATGTTTAAATTTGTAAGTAATAAAAGTTTTTTTTTTTTTTTTTTTTTTTTTAAGATTGATTTTAAGGCAAATGCAAAGGAGGAAAAAACAGAATAAAATCTGCAGTAAGTAGAAATAATAATAAATTTTATATTTTATGGTCAAAAAGAAGTTTGACATTGAAAGACAAAGCATCGAATAGTTAAGTAAAAATTAGAATTTATCCTTCATGATTACTTAGAAAAGGTACAAGAAAAACCCCTTTCCCCACACACACTTATATCAGAAAAACGTTTGCTTCTTTGGAACAATATTTGATTTTTTTTTTCATTTATTGCACTTGGATTTAGCAAAAATTAGAATATTTTTATGCTTCATGATTAATTAGAAAAGTTACAGGATTTTTTTTTTTTTTACTTATCAGAAAAAAATATTTGCTTCTTTGGAAAAACTTTTTTTTAAATTATAAATAGAATTCTGGGCATATATCGTACGAGAAAAAGGCAAAGTATAAAATCTTCAATATGTAAACAAATCTTTATTTTTTTATATATAATTCTAATTTCAGTATTAATAATAAATGAATTTTTTATGGTCAAAAACAAGTTGGTCATTGAATAGTATTTGGCAGAAATTTCATTTTTTTTTTAATGCTTGATGAATAGTTATGGGTAGTTTTATTAGAAAAATGTTTGTTTCTTTGGAATGCGATTAAAAGTATGAAGCATGATATAAATGAAACGCATGAAACTGAATAAAAATTTTTTTATATAAAATATTAAAAAATATATTGTGCTTTCTCTAAGCATAACACAGGCAGAAAGAATCTATTAAGTTAAAGTGAAGCTAAGTACTACGCAATAGAATAAGTTGATTTAAAAATTATGTATTTAAAATAAAATACACCATTTTCTAATTAAAATTGAATAAGTTGATAGCTACAAAATCACTGTGTGTGTGGGGGGGGGGGGGGGGGAGATCTTCAGTCCTAACGTTCCACAATACAACATAAGCTTCAATTCTCTACCATAAAATTGCAACAATTTGTGATTCTGTAACTGAGAAATGTGCATGTGAATACTTTTATAAATGTACAGAAAGTTTATTTTTTCAATTATATAACGAATAAATTAATTTAACTCTTTCAAGGCGGTGGTACACTTATGAAACAACTCGATTTTAATTCCCGAATGGTACCAGAATATTGATTTAAAAAAAAGAAAAAAAAAAGAGTTTATGAATGTTTCCAAATTAAATTTGTTTGTGAATTACGGTGTTATTCATTTCAACATTTTAGCAATGGAAGGGCTTGGCCCTGAAAGGGTTAAAATAGTTTCTGTACTACAAAAAATATAATTAAATCGATTAAAAGTATTCGCCGACATGAGTATAAAATATCATTATATTGGCACAAGATCTATATTGTCATATATGCATTAAAAAACAGTTCACAATGATTATCGTTGGATATCAGCAATGCGAAATTTGTGCAACATTTTTATGCTAGATATTTCGGAATTCGTACGTATTTGCATCAAACACGTATCACCTATATCGCCGATTTCCGTCGTTGTGCCATGTTTCTGGCGCAACGTCGATAACCCATGAAAGTATCACCAAAGATATCGAATGAAAGGACAGAATCGATACTTTTAGGTTACGATTCGCTGTTATCGAAATAACACCTCTAGTACTTGACGAAAGATATAATTTTTGTGCCAATCTGTTAGTTCTGTGCTTGCTGGGATATTTATAAAGTGTAATGTTATAAAATTACTGTTGATTACTTCAAAAGCTCTAGTTGAACTATTTAAATTCACATTATTTCCTTATGGATAAAGTATAATCCACATACTTTCAATATCAAAGGAAAATATTGCAACATCCTGTTAAGATGGAATGAAAAAGGATCGGAAGAATTTTCCATTTTAGACGAGTTCTAAGTCTTAGCAAGTATACTGTTTGTTTATAATTGCATTGTACTGTTTTAGCCGATAATGCAAATTTTTTCAGGTTAAAACCTGATTTTGTTACACTGGTTCCGTTTTTACAAGCTTTATTGTAGTGTTTAGGATGTCCCGAATTTGAAGCGCCTGTGCCTCTTTTTGCGATACTAAACCTGGCAACACTATTCACATTCCTGTAGTACAATTGAGATGGTACACTATTTCGAAATGTGTCTTTGGGATTTAACTTAGGCAGCATACAACACAATTGAAAGATTTCATAATGAAATGCGTTTATAAAACAACTTATCCGATATATCGGGGAAGTTTTTTTATGACCACCTTGTATCTACAGCAATGTTTTTTTAAATATAGTATGTAAAATGTATATTAAGCTGAGATCTCACTGGAAATCTTTTTTGCATACTTTAAAGGATTTTTTTTTAAATAAATATGAATAATGCAGTTAAAACATACTTTTGAAAAAGTTTTAATACAAAATTCACAAACATGTAAATTTCTTGATTGTACAAAATGCTTACTTGAATTTTTGAGAGAATACCTTATTGCATACCTCACAAATGAAAGCTTTCTCTCCCAGTTGGAATAAAGAGATGCTGATTTAAGTAAGATTTTTGAACGAATACTTTAATGCATACCTCGTAAATAAAGGACTTCTTCCCGGAATGAATGACAAAATGCCTGACTAAATTACTCTTTTGTGAAAATCCTTCATTGTAGACATGGCAGATGAGTTTTTACAGTCCTCTATTCGATATTATATCGTGGTGGAATTATATTAGTTTTTAGCGAGAGTTTAAAATGAAGGAGTCAGAGGTGCCTGTTTAATTGTTCGTCAGTTCTACTTACTTCATCAAGGATAGAGATGTTTTTCCCTCTGATAATACAAGGTATAAATTCATGTACATAAGTGGCAACACTATCAATATAGCAATACGTTTTTTCTAAGACTTCCGACTTATAGTTTCTGTGTACTGTGTACTACTGTATTTACTGCGTGTACTGTTCTACTATATTTCTAGTACAATTCTTACAATAATTTGATTTCATTGAATTAGCTTTCTTGTAGTTTTATTCTCCAAATAGTTTGCGGTTTATTGGATGTTGTCCTAAAGCGGTTTTTACAAGTTATCAAGTAAAATATCTTTAGTTTATTTTTATTCAATAACATCGCTCTATGATATAGTACTTAAATATACAGAAGTTAAATTAAACCTCTGTTATTGAAATTGGAAGTTTATATTTTAAAGTTGAAGAGTAAAATAAATGCTAACACTAATTTTTAAATCTTTGCTTTTAAAAGTTAAAATCTCCTTTTGTTATAAATAAATACAGGGTGTGCTCACAAAGTTTCAACACTGGTCTTAGAATACAAAAGTTATCAAACATTTTTGCACAGCGAACTAAAATTCTTCAAAATATGACCCTTGGGCATCAACACACCCCTGCCAGCGGTTTCTCCATTGTTTATAGGCTTCCTGGAAGTCTTCGCGCCCAAGGCTGTTAAGGGATCTCGTCGAAGCTGGAATCGTGGATCGCTAGAATCGCTTTCCTTTCAGGAATTTCTTGATCCGGGGAAACAAACAAACAAACAAAAAAAAAAACTCTCTGAGAGCGAGGTCGAGGCTGTGGGGAGCTTGCGTCAGTATTGCCATGTTAAACTTAGCCAAAACTACGGCGACGGCGAGCGACGTGTAAGAGGGCGCATTGTCGTGGTGAACAATCCAATTGTCTCTGACGTCTGGGTGGATGCGCCAGATAAGGTCAGTTTTAAGCTGGAGTGCTCCACCATTTGAAGGATAGAGTCCGGCGCGTCCGCCGATTTGTTTGTTAAGACTGATTAATTGTCCATTTATTGGAATGCTGAGCTATTGTCATATTTTATATGTGTTTGTTTAATAAATGCTATTTTAAATATAATTTTTGTTTCATTCCATCTACATACTAGAACATATATATATTTGCATATACACTGCTCAAAAGAATTAGGGGTGCACGTGGTTTTAACAAAATTACGCAAATACTTAACTGATAAGTAACGTAAAATAAACATCCATAATTTAAAGCTTAGTATAAAACAGATGAAGGAAACTTTACATACAAGTCAAAGTTTATGACGTCAGAAACTTGAAAAAGAGATAAGTGGAGAAATCGGGATTTTGCAGAAACGTCTGTTTCACTGTCTCAGTTATAAAATTCAATTGTTCAGCTATTATTTTGAGAAAAGGTGATTTAAAAATGTCACAATAACGTGATTTACCGGAGTCCATGTATTGGCATGTTATCGGAACTCTTGAATCTGGGCAAACACAAAGAAGTGTAGCGAACGCTGTTAGAATCGCAAGAAGTGTCAATGAAAGGCTGTGGAATCGATTCCAAGACAAAGGGAATGTTAAACGTCCACTAGGGCAAGGTCGGCCATATGTCACCACAGAAATTGATGACCGATATATCCTGATAACAGCTCTTCGAGATGCAGCAGGAAATGCTACCAGGTGCAAACAGAATTGTTCTTGGTCACAGGACGAAGGATGTCCAGAGAAACAATTCGAAATAGGCTTCACTGTCCTCTTCACTTTTCTGCTTGCTCCACTATTTTTTTTTAGCAGTCTACTGTCAGCTTTTATTCTACTCTAGTTTAATTTTATGTCATTTATTTTTAGTGTCTTTTGGTTTTTTGACTTTCAGCAACCACGTTTCCAAACTGTATTTCAGCAAGCTCTTCTTACTTTTATTTTAGTCTGGCATTTATGTAAGTAAATGCTGGACGTCATTAAGTGGACGAAAGTAGCGAGGGGAGTGTGAGATACAAGAAACGGTACTCTTTACCCATTCAAATAAACTTCAGTATGTGGGAGCAGGCAATTTTGGCTTTCCATTTTTTTATTGTTTATAAAAAAAAATCCTCTGGTTTCAAATATTCAATTTTTGATCATTTATTTATTTGATTATATCATGTTTCTTCGTAGAAAGTAAAATATTTTTCCCTGCGCACTTGTTGTTTATTTTAATTGCATTCTTTAACATTTTAAAATTCAAATGTATTTCAAAGTGTAAATTCAGTAGTAATAGCTGATTTTATTTTTGGAATATCCCCACTTTAAATAACCTACAAGCTGCCACTTGAACTGAGGTGATATGAAATAAACCATAACGCCGAACTGGCAGATTAAAATAAGAAAAATCAAGTTTGAAAATTTGATATTTGTCCAACATATTTAACAAAAAGAATAAAATTAGTTTATTACTGCAATGAAAAACCATCACAGTTTTTAATGCATTTGCCAAAAGTGTCATCCTTTAAGAAGAAATGTGTATTGTTTGGATTGTGAAGGAAAGGATGATATAAATTAATTTCCTTTTTAAAAAAGGAATGCAAACAACATCGATCTTCTCAGTCAATGCAGATAAATATTCAGGATCATCCTAAAGCTTTGAAACACTCATTTAAGTATTATTTTTAAAGAGCTCTATAGGTTTTAGATGACTTTGTACATTGAATGCGTTCAACATTAACAAAAACCCACTCATTTTAAACTCAGCAAAAAAAAAGCTCGCCTTGATTTGATATTTCCCAACAAGTTAAAGATTGTATTTAAAAGCTAAAGTTTTTCATATTTTTTATATCATTTGTCATATTAATTTAAAGCCTTGTTTGTGAATGCAAAATTTGTTTTGCTGTCTTCCACGACATGCCGGTAAAGCACGATTTTCTGCTTACACAGCAAATAAATAAATAAATAATGAAGTCTTTTAAATTAATGTTTGCATAATCAGACATTCACCTGCAAGTATAAGTAATTGAGCTGATATTCCGACATTTGTGCAAAGTTGTTCAATCGCATATGTTAAATTAAACATCTACGCCTCACGCAAACACTGAAATATTTATTGTAAGGCACATATTACAACTTCGTGAACTCTGGAGCATTTTTAAGTATGGAAATATTTGACAATATCATCTGTATTGATGATTATTGAAAAAAAAAATGCGTATTATGGAATAAGTTTCACAATATAATTTTATTCTTAACCCGTTCAGGACCATGGGTGGACATATGCACCCTCAAAAAGTACTTACAGCACTTGAGTTTGACACCGGTAAAAAAGGAAAGTAAAATTGATTTTATTTAATTACGACATTTTCCTGATTTATAAAGTTAAGTCAAATAATTAACGAAAAGTGGTGCCAAACGAATAAAATTTGTGTAAAAGATGCTGGTCCTGAACGGGTTAATAAAATGCACAATTCTTTAGATAACATTCTATTCCCTTGTAAAAATGCATAATATTCAGGCGCGGATCCAGGGGGCGATCGCCCCCCCCCCAAAAAAAATCCACCGATTGTCGATAATTTCGACAAATGGTCGCCGAAAAAAAATCAATTTCGTCAATCGTTCGCAGGTCAAAGGAACGCAAATTTACGCAAAAAACGCTAATTTCGTCAACAGATCTCTAAAAAAATGCGCATTTCTTCAAAGAATTGCGAAAAAAATGCGTGAATTTCACGAAAGAATCGCTGAAAAAAATGCGAATTTCGTCAAAGGGTCGCCAAAATTAACGCACAATTAGCATTGGGAGGAGATTCCCCTAGGCGCGCATCCATCGGGGGGGGGGGGGGGGGTTAGATCGGAGCAAAGAAGGGAAGAACAAATTACCAAGTTGACAGCGAAACAGCACCGAAAACTGGCAATATGAAGCAATTAAAATAATAAAACTTTGTAAAAATTCACCATAAAATAAAAGCAAAACATAGGACGCGTTTCGAGCTAAAAATATAACAGCTCGTCATCAACTACAGTAAAGACGTGTCCGTAAGCGGACAAGGTCAAAAATGAACTGAAAGGGAGTGAATGTTGCAAAGAATGCAACAGATGGCACTAGCTGGAAGGGGTACATACAGAAGAGAAAAGTGTTGCCAAAAAATAGAAGAGAAATTGATAGGGAAAAAATGGAAATAAAAGAAATAAACAAAATTAAAATAAAATAAAAGAAGTAAATTAAAATATATAAATATTAATAATAAAGAAAGAAATATAAAAGAATAAAACAAGAAAAAACCAAAAGATCCCTTTTTTTTACAAAATAAAAAGAAAAGAAACAAGAGAAGAGGGAAAAGAATTACAACAGTAATTTCCACACTGGAGATAGGAAAGGAGATGATGGGAGATCATTGACAAGATTAGCAGAATTTTTAGAAATAAAATATGCTTCATGAAAATCCAAGTGAGAGGGAGAAGCTGGGGAAGAAATAATTTTGGCCATGGAGAAATTGAAACAATGACTGGAAGACCAACAGTGAGAAGCAATCGAAGCTTTAGAGATTTCTTGATTTGCAATATACCCCTGATGCTCGCCTAATCTGAATTTTAAAGCTCTCTTTGTTTGATCAATATTACCTAAATTGCAAGAGCAAGGAATAAAATAAACACCCTACCGGTTCTCAGTAGGAAAAGGATCTTTCAGAGAAGAGAATTTAATTTTATTCATAGGTTTGAAAAGATAACTTTAAAATTAAAACGAGAAAGGATTTTAGCAATTTTAAAACAGAGAAGAGAATAAAAGGGCTGAACATATTCTTCTTATAGAGTTAAAATTAGGAGGATTATTTGAATCAGAAAAAGGACGTTTAGGCTTATTAAATTTATACAAAGCTTTATCAATCAAAGAGGGATTATAACCACGAACAAGGGCAAGAGATTTGAGATAATTAATTTCATTATTCAGAGTAGAAGAGTCAGAACAAATGCGTAACGCACTAAAAACAAAAGTATAAAAGGACGCCACTTTTTGTTGAGGAAGATGATTTGAAAAAGCATGATGAACTTAATTCCGTTCCTAACCTTCTTTTTACTAAGGCTGATAAAGGCGGTCAAACAGTTCTTCTCAATAAATCTGATTATATTTTCCACGTTGAATCTATGTTAAACTCTGGTCCATATTCCAAATTAAAGAAGGATCCTTCTACTAAGCATTTATTTGATATCAAGCATGTCATTAAAAATTCTGTCTTTCTTAATGATAACACCAAACGTTTGGTCACCCCTTCTATCGCTAATTGTGCTCGTTTCTATGCTCTTCCTAAGGTCCATAAACCTACTCTTTCCTTTCTCCCTATCGTTTCCAATATTGGCACTGCTTCTTATATACTTGCCAAGTTCCTTTCTAAGTTACTCGCTCCTTTATCTTCCACTAACTTTCACACTGTGAAAAACTCTTTTGACTTTGTTGATAAAATTAAACGCCTTTTTCCTTGCAATTATATAATGGTTTCCTTAGATGTTAAATCCCTTTTCACTAACGTGCCTGTTCAAGGGGCAATTGATTGTTTGGAAAGAAGGTTACGCGAATTTCATTACTCTTCCATGGAGATTGATGAAATCCTGCATTTAGCTAGTATTTGTGTCAGGCAAACTGCTTTTCAGTTTAATAATTCTTTCTATTCTCAAACTGAGGGTTTGGCCATGGGTAATCAACTGTCTCTTCTGTAATGTGATAATTTATATGCATTTTATTGAAGAAAAACTCTTCAGTTTATATAAATTTCCTTTCTGGTTTAGGTATGTTGATGATACTTTCATTTTAATTCCCTCTGACCTGGATCTTTCTAATCTCCTTTCTCTTGTTAATTCTGTTGATCCTTGTATTCAATTTACTCTCAAAGTCGAAGAGAACAATTCTCTTCCTTTTCTTGACGTCTTGGTTTCGAAACACCCAGATCGGTTCTCTACCTCTGTTTGTAGAAAACCTTTCGCTGTATCTCTTCCTCGTCATGCTTTTTCAAATCATCCTCCTCAACAAAAAGTGGCGTCCTTTTATACTTTTGTTTTTAGGGCGTTACGCATTTGTTCTGACACTTCTACTCCGAATAATGAAATTAATTATCTCAAATCTCTTGCCCTTGCTCGTGGTTATAATCCCTCTTTGATTGATAAAGCTTTGTATAAATTTAATAAGCCTAAACGTCCTTTTTCTGATTCAAATAATCCTCCTAATATTAACTCTATAATAGTTCTGCCCTTTTATTCTCTTCTCTATTTAAAAATTGCTAAAATCCTTTCTGGTTTTAATTTTAAAGTTATCTTCAAACCTATGAATAAAATTAAATTCACTTCTCTAAAAGATCCTATTCCTACTGAGAACCGGTGGGGTGTTTATTTTATTCCTTGCTCTTGCAATTTAGGTTATATTGGTCAAACAAAGAGAGCTTTAAAATTCAGATTAGGCGAGCATCAGAGGTATATTGCAAATCAAGAAATCTCTAAATCTTCGATTGCTTCTCACTGTTGGTCTTCCAGTCATTGTTTCAATTTCTCCATGGCCAAAATTATTTCTTCCCCTGCCTCTCCCTCTCACTTGGATTTTCATGAAGCATATTTTATTTCTAAAAATTCTGCTAATCTTGTCAATGATCTCCCATCATCTCCTTTCCTATCTCCAGCGTGAAAATTACTTTTGCAATTCTTTTCTCTCTTCTCTTGTTTCTTTTCTTTTTATTTTGTAAAAAAAGGGGGATCTTTTGTTTTTTTCTTGTTTTATCCTTTTATATTTCTTTATTTATTATTATTATTTATATTTTTTAATTTACTTCTTTTATTTTATTTTAATTTTGTTTATTTCTTTCATTTCCATTTTTTCCCTATCAATTCTCTTCTATTTTTTGGCAACACTTTTCTCTTCTGTATGTACCCCTTTCAGCTAGCGCCATCTGTCGCATTCTTTGCAACATTCTCTCCCTTTCAGTTCATTTTTGACCTTGTCCGCTTGCGGACACGTGTTTACTGTAGCTAATGACGGGCTGTTATATTTTTAGCCCGAAACGCGTCCTATGTTTTGCTTTTATTTTATGGTGATTTTTTACAAAGTTTTATTATTTTAATTTAAATTACTTAGTTGGTTTTTAAGAAATCAACACACCATACTCATTTTAGCTTTTAACTGACTAGGATTAGGACATAATCCTTTTTTTTTCATTCATGAAATACCCTTGAAATTTACCAATGTGGGTGGAAATAACAGTATATTTTTAACACATGATTGGTTTTTTTCAGAAAACATTAAAATGCTTGAACTTTTCAAAGCACCTTTCTTTTTCTTGTTTTTTTCTTTCTTTGGAAATTGCTATGAATCCCATTCTTTTCTCAAACAATAAAGCACTCCTCAAAAATATCGTTATACAGAAATTAGAATTGCAGCTTCTTTGAAAGAACGAAAAAGTTTCAACACTTTAAAGGGATCCGCACAACGTTGTCAATTTCTGTTGTAGAGATTCAACAAAAGGTACACGAAATGGCATCGTCCCCATCTCAACCCATTAGTGTCAAAAATTACGGCGCCATATGCCTTTTGAAAGGATATAATCCTATTTTGTTCACTAACTGCCGAAACGTCAGTGAGGTTTACCATTGACAACTGAAAAGTATTTTGGTTTGCTTGTCTGTCTGTTCCGCGAAAACTGCCGATAAAAACATTGGATTTATATCTTGGGGTAGCGACCGCCCCGATCAATAACCCCCCGCCCCCCCCCCTGTGGATGCGCCCCTAGGGGAATCTCCTCCTGGTGCTACTTGTGCGTTTTTTCCGCGGACCAACAACGAAATTAGCGTATTTTTTTCGCGATTCTTTGACGAAATTCGCATTTTTTGATCGATTCTTTCGCGAAATTGGCATTTTTTTCGCAATTGTTTGGCGAAATTAGCGTTTTTTCTGCGTTCCTTTGGCGAAATTCGCGTTTTTTCTGTGATTCTTTGTCGAAATGTGCGGTTTTTTCTGCGATCCTTTGACGAAATTCGCGTTTTTTTTTCGTGGTCCTTTACGAAATTCACGTTTTTTTTGTGGTCCTTTGATGAAATGTCCAATTTTTTGGCGAAATTCACGTTTTTTCCGAGCTTCTTTAATGAAATTCACGTTTATGCTCGATCCTTTGACGAAATTCGCGTTTTTTTGCGTGATCCTTTGACGAAATTCGCGTTTTTTGCGCGATTTTTTGATTTGCGAACGATTGACGAAATTGATTTTTCTCGGCGACCATTTGTCGAAATTCGCGATAATCGGTGTATTTATATTTTTTATCCAAAGGGGGGGGGGCGATTGGGGCGATTTCCCCCACCCCTTCCTTGGATCCGCGCCAGTGAAGAGGTATACACACCACTTAGATGACACATTTTGACTTTCTAGTATGTTAAAGGCCCGTCAGATTTCTGAAGGGGATCCTTTTTCAGAGATTATCCTCTTTCAGAAATCTGATATTAAAAAATGGATGTGATGGTTATGTTTTTCAGCTTTTGATAAATGTTTCTTATGCATTTTTTAGTGCTGAATCCAAAAATGATCTTCATTTTTTACCATGTCATCACGTTAGGATTTTCCATAAATCGCAAATTTTTAAAAAGTCTTACATCAAAATCAATTATCAAAAGTTTAAAAAGATAATTATCGCAGGGTTGTGTTATTAACGTTGTTCACCATAACTAAAAGAACAAAAAATAAGATAAATAATTACCATAGTATAAGAGTAAACAGAAAAAGAAAAAAAAAAGACATTTAATAAATAAATTCTGTTATAACGTTTTTAATTTTATGACCTAATAAGTAACAATAAACGATATTTTGAGGAGAGGGCGGATTATAAAATAAGAGTGCTGGATAACCGAGTGTTTCGGTTAATCGGATGTCGGATAATCGAGAGTCTGTAATATTTTTAAATCGCATTAATTTCATATTCATTTAATAATTAACTGCAAGGGAGGATTTGAGCAACAGAAAGTAAGACTACGTTGATTATATGTCACTCGGTATCGCCCTCCCCAAAACGATTCTCTGGATCCGCCCCTGATAATATTCATTATAATTTGTAACATAGGTAATGGTAGGATTAAGAGGCTAGAAATTCATTCTTAAAAGGGCTCAAAAAAAGTAAAGGATCACTGCTCTAGAATATAGGGGAGAGTGGGGTACAGTGCACTTAAGGAACCTTGGATTACTCCTTATGTTTTATTTATTTTTAAATCTTTTTTTAGGCTAATTGATTACAGCACTGGATTGATTGCTTATAGCCTTCAGAAGACATAGTTAGCTCAGAATGAATAATTTTATCCTGACTGGTTGTTTTGAGTTTCTCTAAAAGTAAAATTTTTAATCATCATACTTTTCTTTGGTTAGAGATAAATAAGATAAAAAAGCTTTTTTCGTAAAAAGTAAGATACTAGTTTTATTTAATTTTTAAGTTAATAAACTTAAAAGAATGCTTTTAAATAACATTTTTATGAGAATGTATTGAACTTCAACATAGGGCACAGTGGACTACCCACTGCTTGGGTACAGTGGTTCACAATCTCATCACTCTGTTACTGTAATGATGAATTTTCAAAATATTTCATAATTGCTTATTCTCTACACAGAAATATTGTTTAAAACTAATTATTCAACTATAAAATAATGTAAACAAAGAAAAATGGCGATTTATTTAACATAGCAAGAAATATTTTGGTTTATGTACTGCTTTTAAAAAATATAAAAGTAGCCTATTGACTGTACCCTGTTATTATTAAAATAACTTCTGGCAGGTTCTGAAATTATTTTATCACTAGTGTAAACGCCCGTCCTAGGATGGTGGGTAAAAATTGTGTTTTTCACTTAAAATTTGAAAAAAATTGATGAAAATAATTGAAAATATGGAATCGTTTAGATGAGAAAAATTCGGCTAGTTTATGTTCTAATAAACAATTTATTAGAATTTACAATACTTCTGGGTAAACCAGGATTTCCAGCTAATGTACCATAACAAAATTAAGATTTCTTAATAAAACAAAAATATATCAAATATGCAATAAAACTGCGCAGTTAAAAAAGTCTGCTGCAACTATTGAAATAATACTAATAATTAATAGTAATGTTTTAATAACATTTTGAAACTGTATTTTTATCGTTTACTCCCCCTCCCACCCCCCCAAAAAAACAAGAAAAAAATTATATAAGGATTAATAAATAGGATAAATTTTAAAGAAATAAAAGTCTCAGGGGGTTTTAAATCTACCAATAAACCTTGTAAGCAAAAGACGAAAGCTATTTTCATTCAAAAATAAGTTTTATAAGTGCCTTTTAGTGTTTCGTAACCTTAATTTTTTTTATATATCTATGAAGTTTTCAATTTTTTGTAATACAAAGAAGAATCAAACATAGTTAATGACTGATTTTAATAGCTGTAAAAAACTTTTTTTGCTCGAAAAAGATGTTAGATTAAAAAATATCCAGTCTAAAATTAGCTGCTTTCATTTCAATTTGTTTAAATGAATTTGACTAAATGACTTTAACACGTTAAGCGCCACGTCAGTCACCGGTGACTGACACTGAACTTTCCGTTTAGAACGCGTCATTCACCGATGACTGACGGTCTAAAATATGATATAAAACTAAATATACATATATTGTTTTGTGTAATTACTGAAAATTTATTTAAAAGTTACTTACCTTTTATGTATTACAGTATTATACTCTCTTAAAAATTACTCAAAACATTGTAAATTTTTCAGCTTCAGTGTCAGTCACCGCGGCTCCTCCATCCAACCTTATCCAACGTGTGTCTGTCTTCAAACTTTAGTTTTATCAGTCATATAAACGTTTATTTTTTATTATTATTTAAATATTTTTAATAATGTTTAATTTAATATTTATTTTTATCACTGTAATTTTGTTATTTTATACAATATTTATTTATAAAAGTAATTATTATAAAATTTTAGACTATTAGCTGTGTTTACATAATATACAGAGTATTTACATATTACTTTGCAAATAACACATAAACTATATAAATATTTTAGAGAATGGAAAACTCATATGTAAGCTTTATAGTTTATAATTAATTTTAGTATGTATAGATCCCGTCACAATCAGAATTTCTTTTTTATTTAAATATAAATAATTGTCTAAATGAAAAATATAAATAAAATTAATAGTCTAAGTGCAAAATATAAATTAAAAATTTTTATGCTAAAATAAATATTTAAAATAATATTTATGGTTATTTACTTAAACTTCATGCTTTCAAATTAAATTATTTTAAAATACACGTAAGACATTCTGGTGATATTGTAAACTGACCCCGCCTATCTCGTTTGTTTTGCTATATCAGAAATCAAGGAAAATTTTCCAAAGTGAAGGTGATCATCTTATTATTTTTACTTAAACTCATCTGACTGACTATTAATTATACTTAAGTATATCACAAGTAAATTTTTTTAAGTAAATAAATAAATAACATACAATTCTAGGACTGGTTGAGCTAAAATTTAGACAGACATATATTAAAGTCACTACAATTAAAAACAGGCATTAACAATTTTTATTTTCTTCTATCTTTACAAGAAGAAAGTATTGGTTTCATGAAAATTTTCAAATTCCACTTTTCGACGGATTTACACGTTTTATGGGTCAGAGATTCCAAAAAACATGTTTTTACAAAATATCTGTCTGTGAGTCTGTCTGCCTGTATGTGACACAAATTTTGTGGGCGCTCTATCTCAAGAACTAATGCATGGAATTTAATAAAAATTTATATTCAGGTAGTCCCTGATATAGGTTGGTGCTGATTAGTTTTTGGTGTAAATCGCCCAACAGGTGGCGCTGCTATGCTGCATTTTGAGGGATTTAAACTATTTTCGCAGTAGCTCTATCCCAAGAACTAATGCACACATCAAACTTCGAATTTAGTTAGTCCTTTATATGAAATGATGCTGACTACGTGTTGGTGTAAATCACCCAATAAGTGGCGCTGCTGCGCAGCATTTTGAACTATTTCCTCAATAGCTCTATCTCAAGAACTAATGCACGAATTTTCATCAAACTTCAGATTTAAGTATAACTTGATTAATATTGCTGCTCATTATGTGTTGTTGTAAATCGCTCAACAGGTGGCGCTTCTATGCTGCATTTGTCATGATTTGCGCAATACATCTATCTCAAGATCTAATGCACGAATTTTCCTCAAACTTCATATTCAGTTAGACGTTGACATAAGTTGGTGATAATTAGGTTCTGGTGTAAAATAACCCAATAGGTGGCGCTGCTATGCTGCATTTACACGATTTCAGCGACAGTGATACCTCGAGAACTAATGCACGGAATTTCATATTTTTAGAATTCTCATGATGAACACAGATTGCCATTTAATTTGGCACTGAGATAGTGAATTTTGAAGTATTGACATGTATGAGATAGAAGAAAGTTTTGTGATGGCCACAACATACTAGATTCTTCATTATATTACAATACTTAAAAAACTACATCCACATCTGAAAAATTAAGATTTTTGGGAAACAGTGAAAAACATTCATAAAACTTACCTGTGAATAAAAGTAGCAATGGATACCCTTTTTTTGTCTATAAATTTTATCCATTTTTTTTATGCATTTAATGTTGGTAAATTGTACTTAATGTTTTAATGTATCAAACAAAAATAATCGTTTATCCTTTCTTTCACAAACGACACTAGCATAGTTAACGAACAAAAAACGCCGGCCGTTTGAACTTGAACTTTGAAAACGACCGCCAAAGAATCTTTTGCAACCCTTTGGATCTTGTCCTTTCAAGTTGTGGGGGTGCGGAAGCTGAATTTCCCCAGCATGTTTCTTCTTTGTACGATCTTTGCGTCACATTTCAGCAGAAACGATTGGGTCTGTTCTTTGCACTAAAACTCAAAAGATTTGCTGGGTTTCCCTGGGCGGCCATCCTCGCTGGAGAGGGGACTGTAGCCGATAGGTTTACCGCAGTAGATTTGCGCCGCGAGAAGAATACTTTCATGGTTTAATTTTTTTTCAATGAATCAAGTGAATGACTTGCTACCGCTTGTCTACGCTTTACGGTACGTATGTTTTTAACTCTATTTCTGAAATGTTTTTTTAACAGCGCAAATCATTGAAATTTTGTTAGTTTTGAATCTTTTACAGAAAATTGAGTTGAATGGAAGGGATTTCAGGTAGAAAACATCTGTATTTAGGCACATAAGTTTTCTCTTACACATCTCATATCGAAATTAAGCTTAATGTGGCTCCATCTTATCGAAGACTGTTACGATCGATGGGTTCGCCCCGGATTCGTTGTACTGTATTTTATTATATAAAGATTTTAGATGTAACATAAAACAAATTTGGAATCAGAACTTTATGATTATTAATCTGTTGTGTATATCAGCTTTCTCGTAATGTCGCCCCCAGAACCAAAAGAATTTTAGGCTCATATAATATTTTGAAGTTTCAGTTGCAAATTTTAATGTGCAATAACTTTATTTTACTTAATTACTTCACTTTATTCGTAATTAGTCCTGCATCTTAACTTTAAAAAATATGTTTTTGATGATTTTTCTGTTTTGTTTTGTATATGGTTTGTTCGAAAATGTAACTTGCAACTTTGCATTATTATATTGTTTTGGAGGTAAGGGGGGGGGGGATAGAGAGGAATTGATTAATAAAAAATAAATTTATATTGTATTTCAAATAATATATAATGGTAGACCACTGTGCCCTGCTTTTGGGGTACACTGGTCCACTTTATGAACATGTACAAATATTTTTTTTAATGTATTTGAAACTATATTCTGAAAAGATTCTAAGGCATGTAAAAATGTTTAAGGAATGTTCACAAATATTTTCAGGCCGACTGAACTTTCCATTGAAGAGAAAAAGTGGAAACTGCAAAAGTGGTCCCCTGTGTCCTAGTCTCTTCTACATTAAAAAAATTGACTTCGCATTTTTGTTAAGAATATATAAATATTTAAGATATAATTTAAAGAAAATCTTGTAGAATTAACAAATATTACTTTTATTTGTATGAACATGCAGATGAGTTTTTAAATTGTCAAATTGTGAAAAGTCAATACAGTACAGATTCCAAAAAAGAGAACTTTCAAGTTGTATAAGAAATAACGTTTTCTGAAATTGTAACTCACTAACAATAATTTTGAATACATCTCATAACTGAAGGTTTTTTATGGTTATGCAAATATTTTTTTTAGATGACTTCGTGAAAATCCTTGGATTATAAGTCACAAACAATAGGTTTTCTTTTATAGAGGAATGCAAGTGCCTTTTCAAATGGTACCTCAGTGAAAATTCCTTTGAACATATTTCATAAACAATAGTTTTTTCAGTTGTATGGATATACAAATGTTACTTCTAATCACCACTATCTGACAATTCCTTCGAACATAATTAAAAGCAAAAGGTTTTTCATTACCATTACATGCAAATTCTTCTGAGCATATTTCACAAAAAGGTTTTTCCATTAAATGGGCACACAAGTGCACGTTCAGGATACCCCTTTGGGAAAATACCATGGAACATATATTGCAAAGAAAATGTTTTACCTTTGTATGTGTGTGCAAGTGTTTTTTCAGATTACTACTTACTGAAAATCGTTTGGAACATATTTCACAAACAAAAGGTTTTTTATTTTGCATGGGTACGCAAGTATTTTTTCAGACTACCAATTTTAGAAAATCCTTTGGAACATATTTCGCAAACAAAAGGTTTTTACTTTGTATGGACACGCAAGTGTTTTTTCAAATCACTGGTTTCTGAAAATCCTTTGGAACACATTTCACAAACAAAACGTTTTTCCTTTGTATGGGTATGCAAGTGTTTTTTCAGATTACCACTTACAGAAAATCTTCTGGAACATATTTCACAAACAAAACGTTTTTCCTTTGTATGTGTGCGCAAGTGTTCATTTAAATGGCTATTTCGTGAAAATCCTTTCAAACATATTTCACAAACAAAAGGTTTTTCCTTTGTATGTGAGCGCAAGTGTTTTTTTAAATTACTATTTTGTGAAAATTCTTTCAAACATATTTCACAAACAAAAGGTTTTTCCTTTGTATGGGTGTGCAAGTGTCGCTTTAAATAACTACTGTCAGAAAATCCTTTATTACATAGTTCACAAACAAAAGGTTTTTCGTTTGTATGTGTGCGCAAGTGTTTTTTCATACTACCATTTTCTGAAAATCCTCTGGAACATATTTCACAAACGAAAGGTTTTTCCTTTGTATGGATGCGCAAGTGTCGCTTTAGTTGACTACTGTCAGACAATCCTTTATTACATAGTTCACAAACAAAAGGTTTTTCGTTTGTATGGGTGCGCAAGTGTTCTTTTAAATGACTATTTCGAGAAAATCCTTTCAAACATATTTCACAAACAAAAGGTTTTTCCTTTGTATGTGAGCGCAAGTGTTCTTTTAAATTACTATTTCGTGAAAATCCTTTCAAACATATTTCACAAACAAAAGGTTTTTCCTTTGTATGTGTGCGCAAGTGTTCTTTTAAATGGCTATTTTGTGAAAATCCTTTCAAACATATTTCACAAACAAAAGGTTTTTCCTTTGTATGTGTGCGCAAGTGTTCTTTTAAATGGCTATTTTGTGAAAATCCTTTCAAACATATTTCACAAACAAAAGGTTTTTCCTTTGTATGTGAGCGCAAGTGTTCTATTAATTTACTACTTTTTGAAAATCCTTTCAAACATATTTCACAAACAAAAGGTTTTTCCTTTGTATGGTTGCACAAGTATGCTTTTAAATTACCACTGCATGAAAATCCTTTGGAGCATATTTCACACAAAAAAGTTTTTTCTGCTGCTTCATAGTCAATACGAGGCACTGACATTTTCTTGAGGGAAAATATTTATTTTCATAAGACATGGAATATAAAATATATGCATAAATAGATACTTTGTTGAAATTCTTCAAGAAAATGCTTTAAATACTTTAAAAACAAGTATGTCAGTTGTCCACATTTTAATCTAAAATTATGAAAAAGATATATGTATATATAACCTTTTTTCATCTGCACAGTTAAATATATATTAATTTTTAATTTTTAAAGAATTCAATTATTTAATCAGCCGCAAAATGAAAATAAGATATATTTGTAGAAACTATTTGTTCACATATTACACTTTAAGAACATGGATGATTTGTAGTAGCTAACGAATATCAACAGTGTCGTTTGTAGGCCAACACATTTTTAAATCATAAATATCATCTTCAAAGGAAGTTTCTGTTTAATGTAAAGTCAAGTAGTAGAATTAAAGTAATAAACATAATTTTGAAAAACACTAATTTCATTAGAAATAATACAATACCAAAATGCTACAAAAATGTGGTTGACAATTTTTTGCCTTGCAAATTTGAAACAAAAACAAATAACTTTAAAAGAACAAAAAAAAATATTGTTAGTTATCGAGCACTTTTGGCTGATCTTACACAAGTACTTATCTATATCGAATGTCCTTTGCATGTAAAATTTGAATCATCTGACAACATATTCTGTACTAGTGCTGGCATTTAAGTATTCATAATGAACGACAGAGAAAAATATTTCAAATCCTCAAATTTAAACAATGATTTAAAACTGAAGGGTTATCTGTAAGGAGCTAAATAAGATGCAATTATTAAAGACATGATTATCCTCAAACTTACAGCTGATTTTCACCGAGCAGTATACACATTGTACCATGCATATTCTTAAAGATTTAACAAATAACATTTTTACAGGGTTGGAAAATTATTATCGTCTATGAGAATTTGAACTACCTTCATTTGTATGGAGTAGAACTGTTCAGTTAAGTGGGAAAATTAGAAAGTTACCTTTAACCCGGCATTATATTTTACATACTTAAATGAAGTATATGTGTTAATACATGGAAAACAGGTAATGCATCGTTGAAGGAATTTATATCAACAATTCATAAAATTGTAAACTTTGTACATATTACAACATATTAGTTAAACATGATTTTCACAGTTCAATTTATTAGCTTCCTTTGTCTTAATTTCATAGAGCTCACTGCATTCTTTCATTTAGTTTTTTTGCTCAAAAATTGCTGAAATTTTTTGGACCTGAGGCTGTTATCAGTGAAACTCTCTGAAATAGAATTTAAAAAACATTTTACATGCAGGAGTGAAACCAATTTTCAAAATCTTTTCATAACCACAACTTTATACATATTAAAATTTTTGTATGAGTATTAAATATTTGTTATGATCCTCTGTTAGAAAAAAGAATATTTAGTTTAAGAAAACTTCCACTTCACCCATCCCAATTTACCCATTTCTCATTTTAAAATATATCATGTTGTCTAAATCACAATAGATGCAGTTTCAAATAGACTGCATTTCTTAACATCAAGTGTAACATAAACCCTATTTGCTTTACTTTAAATAACAGTTTTATTAGTCCAATAAATATGTTTTAATAATTTGAAATACTTTTTTTAACTTTATAGAATTAATTTATATGTCGTAGAAATGCAAATTAAACCACTTGTATTGCATTTCCATTTACCAGAATAAATAAGAACTACTAGAAAGTACTACTAAGTTCCCTGTCAAAGACACTTTCTTAAAAATAAATCTGGTGTCCTTTTATTTCGTTATCATGGACTTAGAATTTTGAGCATTATTTCCAATGTCTGATGCATGTGGGGTATTTTTGTAATTTTTGTCACCCCAATTGTTTAAAATGTATTTTTAAAGTAAAAATATGCTTTGCAATTTTGTAACAGAAAGAGTTTATATAAAAAACAATTTATTTATAGACAGTTACTGAAAATAAAAATTAAATTTATTAAATGTAATGTCTATTGCATTTCTTTTTACTCGGATAAATTTTTAAATATTGTTTTCAGTTTTAATAATAGACTGTTGATACTGTGTATAATTTATAAAGATTATAAAGGAGACTGTATACGAAAGGGACATTTTTTGATTTTATTGTCTTACTAGAAAAGTATTAAATCTAGAGTTTCATACTTCAGCTATTCTGATAAAGTATTAACTCACGAAAACTTTAAAAGCAATGTTATTTTTCTAACTGTAATGATATAGAAAATATTAAAAAAATTTAATTTTTAAAACATGATCATTCCAATCCTGTTCTGGGGTTGAATGGGCAATGTAGCAGCGAAGTAAGAACTATTTGCAATAAATCACATAATTTTTGCTCGGATTTTTATAAATATTTCAAATTTAAACAACCTAACATTAATTTTTGAGTTACTTTAATTTAGGGTATGAAACGTTTGGTCACCAGGTTACCATTTGTGACAAGAAATTCGAGGATATCAACAAGACGGTAGCATATAGATATATACAATCACTTTCAGATAATGAAGCACTAAATTACTAAGTCTTGCTGATAGTATGTAATTATAGCTTATCACATATTCCCCGTGTTTTAACTTATTTACAGAAAACAGCTCTTTTTAACATTGAGAATTATGTTATTTATAATAATTTAAACATATTAGATTAAAAAATGAATTATTAACCTCATTGCACATTTATTAAATTAAATTTGTTACACATTTTTTTATTGTTTCCTGCTAATTTTATTCGATTTTAATCGCTTATTTAGATTATAATTTCTGCTTTTTATTTTATTTTTTGGGGAATTCTCTTTACAACTTACATTTATTTACGTGTTGAAATCGTCACCATGCACGCGTTTCCTCTAAAGAGTTCACAAGTTGCGAACATCCCAATTTTGCAACACTATCATTATAGTGTGACTTTGATTTACTTTGTGTATATGTTTCTAAAAAATATTTAAAATAGTTTATCCATTTTCGTAACTGAATTTTATATGATTGTAGGTATATTTAATATTATGTATGTAGACTAATTTATTATGCTAACAATCTAATTTTACATACGTACACAAACATATGTGATTGATTCATGATTCTGATTGGCTGCTGGCCTTTACATAATGATGTAATAAAATCTTTAAATACCTCTCAGAATAACAGTTGAGATTTTTTCAAAGTTTCAGAATATGCAGAGATGCCGCGAGTGTGTTTCTCAGCAATTATTCTGCTACTGGAGATGCAGCTGGCTTTGTATGATGCTCTGAAAGCTCATCATATCAATTCTTGTAATTTTTGTGTGACATTTCAGAGCATTATGCTATTGTTTTCTTAAAATATGTTGGATATGTTCTTATTTTGTGAGAATTAGTTTCAAGAAGAAACTTAACGTGTATAAAGTTTTAAAAGTTATTTTTATAAAAAATAAAGATAATAAAGTTTCTCTGCTTGCCACTTTTAGTACACTAAAGTATTCTCTAAGAGCAGTTTTCATTATTTATTTTAGTAACTTTGACAACAGACCTTCTGATGCAACAAAATTAATGAATAAAATCATTAAAACATATAAATGGCAAAATTTTATGCATAAATTAACATATATGTGGCGAAAATAAGAATGATTTTAAATTAGTGATGGCCGCTGCCCACAGTTATAATAAATAAAAAAATGGCTATTAAGAATTATCTGCCCCTTTTTTCTGTTTGAAAATTTCTAAAAAAGAACCTCAAAAGCTCCAAAACACGTGATTTCTATTTCGCTACCATACCATTTTTTAGAAGGTTTGCAATCAATTCAACCTCCGTTCTGTGCAACACACAAAGGCCAATAAACTATGGTCTATACTCACATTTTACTTTGATATTGCTTTTTAGGAGAGAGAAAGCAAAAGAATTTAGCTGAATAAACATTGTAACATGGCTTCCAATGGAAACCTATAATGAAACTTCTTGTAAGTTTTCACCTTGAGATACAAATGATATTTTACCTTGATGTAAAAACTGATATTTATTTTGGCTCAGTACTTCCGATGTGGCCAAAGCGGCTTATATAAAGTAAAATATTGCACTCGGAAGTATTAATTTTTTATCTCATTAAGTATTTATATTACAGAGGGGAAATGACTGGCATCCGTTTGCCTTGGTTTTATAGGTATTATATAACTTTTTTCTAAATTTTTGAGTATTTACATGTATGTACAACACTGACTGATTTAATTGATTTATCTCTGATACAAGCATTCAAAAAAAAAAAATTCATGTCACAGTACTCATCAGATATGCATACAAGTGGTGATCTATTTACTGTTTTTGTGTTTTTATTTTACATCTGCTTTAAATATATTATGGAATCCAATTCAAGCTTCCAGGACTGTAGATGAAAAAAAATATTAATTGAAAACTAATAGATTTTTTATGTTTAATATATTATTTTAGATTGCCCCTAACAATATCAAACATCATTTTTATATGAAAAATATTAATAATGTATTGAAATAGAGTTTTGAAATTTCTTTAAAAGTGATATTTTTATATTAGCTGCATACCAGTTAATAACTAAAAAATTGCAGTTTTACGCTCAGTTGAAAAAAAAAATACAAATTGCATTTTATTTTTAAATTTCAACTAAAACTAAAACCAAATCAAACCTAACCAAAATTTTAACAAAATTTATTGTTTAGCATTTAACATATCAAAGTAAGTTTAATAGTTAAAAAAAAAAATAGAAATAATATAAGAAATATAGAAAGAAAAAATATGCATGGGGCTGATAGTTTCAAATAGTACAAAAAAACACAATTTCATTTGTTAAATATTTTTTTTAATTTTTTTAATTTTAGGAAGAAAATAATGCAATATTTGATATTTACCATCGGTAGCTTAACATTTTTCATTAAAAATACTATGTGGATAAGTATCAAGAATAAAACAAATTATAATCCAATCCATAACATTAACATATAAGTGTCCACAAATATACCCATCTAAATTACAAATTTGATGAATTTTATATTCAGAAAAAAAAAGTAAAAAGCAGCCAAATCAAACCTAACCAAAATTTTAACAAAATTTATTGTTTAACATTTAACATATCAAAGTAAGTTTAATACTTTTTTAAAAAATAGAAATAATATAAGAAATATAGAAAGAAAATATATGCATGGGGCTGATAGTTTCAAATAGTACATAAAAACACAATTTCATTTGTTAAATATTTTTTTTAATTTTTTTTAATTTTAGGAAGAAAATAATGCAATATTTGATATTTACCACCGGTAGCTTAACATTTTTCATTAAAAATACTATGTGGATAAGTATCAAGAATAAAACAAACTATAATCGAAGCCATAACATTTACATATAAGTGTCCACAAATATACCCATCTAAATTACCAATTTGATGAATTTTATATTCACAAAAAAAAGTAAAAAGCAGCCAAACTTTACCAAACAAATATATACAGGGGATTCAAAACTTATCATTCAAATTTCGTGAGGAGGTAGGGAATACGTCAGGAAACCAATTTCACATAAGAAAATATGTCCGCAAATAAAGGTTAAAAGAACCGGAAAGAACAAAATTAAACGGGACGTCAGATAATGAAGGCTTTGAATAAAGGTCATTAACAAAATTTTTTGGAGTTTGTAAAGATGTAAAAGGCTTGGTGGAAGTCCAAATGAGTAGTGGAAATAGGACAAGAAATAATACTAGCTTTAGGAAAATCAAAACAATGATTGGGATACAATGGAAGGTTAGGTACACACAGCACCCTCTACATCTACATACGCATACTTACATTTGCAGACATACTTTCCTATGTAAAATCCATTGTCTGACGTATTCCCTACCTCTCCAGGAAATTTGAATGATAAGTTTTGAATTACCCTGTATATTTTTTGTACTGCATAGATGTTAAATTTATATTTTATTTATTAAGTTTTTATTTCGTTATGGAATATTAGCTGGAGACAAATGCTGAATTATTTATACTGTTTTGAGCATTAATGGGTTATTATTATTCTTCCGTAACAGAGCCTGCACGCAATAGAGACAGATTTAAAATTTAATGCTTAAAAATTATTTTAAAAGCTGTAAAAAATGAGTTACTGCATTTGAAAATACATTTTC
This sequence comes from Maratus speciosus, assembly GCA_963932465.1. NCBI lineage: Eukaryota > Metazoa > Arthropoda > Arachnida > Araneae > Salticidae > Maratus > Maratus speciosus. The sequence continues at coordinate 71,438,238 of OZ010797.1, read as the reverse complement.
TTCTTTCGGCGAAAAAATTAAAATGTGCAATATACAGAATTTTAAAAAATTGCAATAGCAAAAATTGCAAAACCGAAATTTTATTGTCAAGTGTTGCCATTCACAAAATGATGTCAGCGTTACGCACAAAGACGTTTGTCCTTTATTATAAAGATAATCTTTAAAAAACTGTTTGTTTTTTATTTTAAAACACTCCTCACTTAATTTCGAGTTTAAAGAAATTCGCGATAGATTGGAAACATTAGAAAACAGATGGCAATGTATTAATGCTAATAAATTTATTACTCATTGAAATTAAACAGCAAAGCTTATATTGTTTTATAATTATTGTTATAACACTAATTGTATTGTATACTAATTGTATAAAAGAAAAGTGAAACATTATTTAAACTATCTTTTAGGACTTCTAAATTGATTTTTTATGCATAATCATAATTTAATTAAATGTTAAACTATTAATTGATTAAAACATTTTATGTTTCACTTTTAATTTTTCATTTAAATTTTATTTTTTAACATTTCAAATGAATCATTGCTGTAGTTGCACTGCCACCTGGCATATTTTGGTGCTTTATTGAAACCGTTTTTGTAACTGATACAGAATTGTTACACTCGAAAATATTTGTCGATTTATCACCAGTGCAGGTTAACAGGAGAATGCATTGCGTTTAAAGTAATAATCATATATATTAAAACACAAAGGTAAAAATTTAAGAAAATCAAAATCAATACAATTCCGCATGCATCAACTTTTCTTCAAACATATTCAATCTAGATGAAAGTAGAACAAGATCCTACTGAAGCAGTGGTCTAATGCAGCAATTTAAAGCTCGGAATTTTTGTAGAGGATGCAAGTTCGCACTCAAAGTTCGGCAAAATGATTTCTATAATATTGTTGGTGATGATTCATTTCAATAATGACATATTTTATTAGGAGGAGAAGTTATATGATTTATATTTTATTATTTGAATGCTTTATAATTAAATAATATTTAACAGAACAATATTAAAAAAACTTTATATTTAAACTATTCAAACTGAAATATTTTGCATGTAAATATCAATTAAATAAATTTAGCTGATCTACAGTTTTGTTAAATTTGTGACCATTATCAAGAATATATATACATGTGTATATGAAAAATAAAATTTTGCCATTCTTTTCCGTAAAAAATAAAACAAAAAAAAAAGAAAAATATTCATATAAAAACTATAAAAAAATTACCTTGATGTCCATGGTTTAATACCAGGTGAGCCTAAAGTTCGTTAAAAATTTTAAAACTCATAAAAAAGGAAGAAATTATGATAAAAGGGTGTGGTTTGCAAGAAAGGGCTCACAAGGTTGTCGGAATTTTTTTTTTTTTTTTTTTTTTTTTTTAGCAGCGAAAAAAAATCACATGTAGAGGGCGCTGATACCCGAAACACAATGAACGGGTACTACAACACAACCTGGTTATATCATAGAATATTCTGGATGTCATGTTGAACATTTGTTATTGGAAGAACAAGTGAATGGAGCATATTGTGTCTTGTTTATTGTGTTTTGTGTCGTCAGCGCCCTCTATATGTGATTTTTTAACTAAAGTTTTTTTGCTGCTAAAAAATAAATCTGAATACCTCGTGAGCCCTTATTTGCAAACCGCACTCCTTTATCATAATTTCTTCCCTTTTTTATGAGTTTTTAAAATTTTAACGGACTTTTGGCTCACCCGGTATTTTCAATATGTAAAATAAAATTCAAATAATAAAAAATATACGTTATAAAATGTTAGCTGCATCAAGTTTGAAATTTAGATTTTTGAAGAATGAGACTGATAAAATTAAAACTTGTGGAAGTATTTAATGGTTATACAGTTAAAAAAATAATAATAAAAGTAAATATTGTTATTTAAAAAGAAAAGACCGTAGTAAGTAAAAATAATTGCTCTACCCAGTATTTTTAGGTAAATTCTGATGAGAAGTAAGTATAATTGGTTGTAAATTGTAAACTAAAAATTCTTTCAATTCATTGGATAATAGGTAAGACTGACAGCAGCATCTATTGCCTCAAAGAAATGGGAATCACTTATGCAGTATAGAAATTTGTCATGATTTCAATAATTAATTTAAAAGCAACAAACTAATAAAAAATTTAAGAAATTTTCTAATGAAACATTCAAGGTATTTAATGTAAAATCTTGACAGGTACTATCTAGTTTACATTTAAGTTCTAAAAATGTTAAATTGTTGTATATCCATCAATAACTTACCTGTTTACATCTTTTTCTCTATATATTTCTAGCACATAAGGAAGTGAGTTAAAAATCAACTAAAAAATTCCATCTCCACCAAGTTCAGTTTCTGTAAAAAAAAAAAAAAAAAGAAAAACTTTCACCAATTGGCATTCCTCATCTGTTTCTAAATTGCGTGATTTAATAAAGGAACAGATGTGTTTGTGGTCTGCACCATAAACTTGGCAATTTTTTTTTTCTCGCCAAAGTGCTGACTTTGAAAGTGATCACCAAACTGAAATCACAAAAAAACCCATTTCCAAACATAGCGATTACTTTTAAAACTCATGAAAATCTGCGCTTTTTAATAATGAAAATAAATATTTAAAACTAATAATTTCTATCACCCCCTGATTCACGTTCAACAGCTTTTTTTTTTTTTTTCAGGTAGAAAAATTTTGTCTACAAATATTTCATTAAAAAAATATACAAAAACATAATTTTACCAGAAATTTTAGACAGTTAATGCTTTCGACTTTTAAAATTGATTGCCATATTTGAAAATGAATTTCGTTGGTGCTTCAGAAATTCGATCATTTAGAAAACTCATTTTTACAACGAATAAATACAAATAAATCAAAAATATTACTTACATTTTGCAGATTCCTTGACATTTTGAAGAATAAAAAAAAAAAAGAATAAAAAAAAAAAAAAAACAGAGCAGAGTAATTTAGATTCTAAAGTTCTATATACACGTCGATTGCAGTAAAAAACAACTGCAAAAAGATAATTAATAAATGTCAAACCAAAAAAGAATTGTAAAAACAAATAAATACATAAACAAATAATGGCAACAAAAAGAAATAAAGTAAAACAATTACACCAATTCCGAAGATCCACTCAACAGGCCTGTCAAAACAATATGCCAATCCTTGCAATCAGTATATCATATTCCAATCAATATGGATCCACATTTTGTGAATAACAAATACACCTAAACATAAAATGGGCAAGAAGCCATTATCAAAAATAAATAGAAAAAAGTAATAAAAATCAAACCAATAAAAAATACTACAAGGAATCTTGCAAAATTATGTCAGCCATCATAGATGACGACACGACGCGCGAAGCAGAAGAAATGAACGCAGGAAAACTATACAGTTGGAAATTTCAAGTTCAAGAAACATGTTTAGTTGCACAAAAGAGGTTTCTCTCTCTGCTCCTTCTGCTGAAAGAGTGGCTGGGGTTGCCATAAATAGGATTTGGCATAATTCATGGCAGGGTTACCAGAACTGCAGGTGTATCGCCAAGTTTGGCAAGAATTTTCCGCACGTAATTTAGCAGATCACAGGAGCATCTATACCAAGAAGTTTTCTAATGAAACATTCAAGTTTTTTACCATCAAATCTTTATTTGTACTATCTAGATTATAATTAAGCTCTAGACATATTAAATTGTTGTATTGCCATAGAAAACTTACCTGTGTACATCTTTTTAACCCGGCAGGACGGGCGCCGTTAAATGTAACACGAGACAGGCATGGGGTGTCAGCACACCCCAAACATATTAAATGGCATAAATACGGAAAAAAATCTTTAGAATTTTATCTATTAGTGAACTTCGTGATAATTACACTCTTTCTCGTGAAATATGATAACTGAAACGTTAAATTATCGTTAATTTTAAGCATTAATAAACAATAAATTAAAAGCACTCACCTTTATTTTCCTTATTCGGAAAACTTAATTTTTCTTTACAATTTTTATTATAACAAAATTATACATTATTGTGGATAAAAATACTAAGATTTATGAATTTTCATAATAATTAGGGTGTATATGGATCAGAAACTTTAGACTTTTTTGCAGTTTTTACTTATAGCTTCAATTTCTATAAGATTTTCTATAATTCTAGAACACACAAAAAAAAAGAGTCGGAATTCGCCGTTTTCATATGCTACGCACGTAAGGTGACCTTGGAAGCAGGAACTGTTGACCCGACCACTTCGGTTTATGGAGAGAGACAGCAGACGAATATTTTCGGGCGTGGGGTGTCAAGACACCCCGCGCCCGTCCTGCCGGGTTAAGTTCTAGCACATAAGGAAGCAGGGTTGTAAAAAACCTAGGTTTTTTTTTAAACACAGCCCGAGCAGATTTTATTAAAAAATCCGGGTTAAATGGGAAATTTTACACGGGTAAATTGGATTAAAATGCCAAAATGTTAACTATGATTCCACCTTCCTCACAAATAATAATCTTCAGGGCGCTACTGTATAGGGAAACTGAAAAAACTGCGGGAATTTGAAAACAAGTACTAAAAACAAGGAATTTTACTAAATTTTGGTACTTTGCAAAATTTATCCGTTGAAATTTTGAAAATTTTCAGAGGAATTACTCGGAGAAAATTTAACTTTTTGCTCAGGAAAGTGGAAGGAATTTGCCGAAATAAGTGGCAATCCTGATCTCAAATACAATCTTTGTGAACACGTCATGGTCAAATAGATGGGAATGACTTCTTATAGTCTTAATATTGATCTCAATATTTTTCTCTGTTCTTAAAAAATATATACTCCCTTTAATTTAAATAACAAACAAATTTTAAATTACAAAACTATCAATTGTGTGTTATTTAATAGCAAAATATAAATATAACTTAAAAAAACTCGCTCTTTTGAAATTATCATAAGATTAGCAAATGTTGATTAAAAAAAATAACAACAAAAAATTTTCATATATGTATATTTAATCTATTCATATGTGGTTAAATTTTTAGTTTTTAATACAATTCATTTAGAAGAAATTACTCCTATTCAAAAACTTCACTTAATATTACCATGTGACCTCCATTTTGCCTTTGCCTAAATGCATTTCTTTTTTAATTAAAACAGCAGCTGTGCACAACCACCCTTAACAGGGTATTCTTTTTTTTTTATTTAAAAAAAATTAGCATCATCCATTATAAATAATTATAAATATGAAATACATATATATCACAATGTAGATTACTTTAACTTTTAATAGGCTGATGCAATAAGACTAAATATTGCAAATGATCATTTGTTAAGTTATAGTTTTAAACATTTATATTTTGTATTCACTATTCAATAAAAAACAATTGAAAAATGATGCAATCTGTAGAAGGTTTATCATCACTGCTCATTGTTATTACTTGTATTTAAAATTCCAAACCAGCTCTGTGATTGCTTAATGTTAATGGCATTGCATGGTTTCTTTTAATTGGTTCAAATCAAAGATGATGGAACATTTCATCAGATCAAAATCAGACCAGTGTCCTGTCAACTGCTATTAATAACAAAAATATAACTATGAATAAAATATTTTCTTTGTGTATACTATTCTTATTAATTTAATAAATATAATAAGTTTAGTAAATATAATACTCTTGAAGCTAACTGAAAAGCATAAGTTTACGTTTTAAATTAAAATCTAAAATGTTTTAAAATTATACCGTGTAAGGAAGTAAACTAAAAATCAACTAAAAAATTCAATCTTCACCAAGTTCAGTATCTGTAGAAAAGAGAAACACTTTCACTGATCTGCATTCCTTTTCTTTTGTTAAGTTACGTGGATTTAATAAAAAGTGTAAAATAAAAAAAATGGGTATTAAATATGAGTGTTAATTTTGATAATACAAGGAAAGGAAGTATTGAAAACTGTGCAATAAAATGTAATATACATCTTAAGGAGATCCTTTTTTGGAACAAATGCCGTATTACATGTTAACAAAAACAATATAGGGCTAATCCAGCGTGACTCACGTTATAAGTGGAAAGAATATTTAAATCATAATAAACTGCTCTGTGTACATTTGAGATACAATTGTTTTACTTTTTTCGTTTTTCATATTGACTATGTATGTGGTTTTGTTTCATATGTAGTTCAAAAAATATTTTATGTTTAAATGAGTATTTCAGGTAAAAACATATGTGTGACTCACGTTACAGTAAAAATGACATGGAATGTAAATACACATTTAAAATTTAAATTTCTTCCAAACCCTCATGGATACAAAATTAAAGGATGATGGAAAGTTTTTTATGCATATTGAAATATTTTAATGATAGAGTAGATATGAAATGAAGAAATTATTTAAGCTGCAAACAGAAAAAAATGCTGTGACTCACTGTGACATATGTTGCATCTCTTTCATGGCATTCATTATCATTTTTCTGCCGATTTATTTGAATTCAATAGTTGTTAGTTATCAATAATAATTTAAAAAAACATAATTGAGACATTATATACAAATACTTAAACAAAATTTTTAATTGTTAAGCAATTATCCTTGCTTCTTATCACTTTCCATTCACTAACTTTTGGAATTGGTTGTGGATTGTTAAATAGATCTTCTAATTCCAGAGATTTGTTTCACTTCTGAATTTCGGCGCAAGTTATCTCAAGAACAGTAATCTTCTTAGATGTTGTACTATTAAAAGCTGCAACAAAACTTGCAGCATTTATCACAATGTACTGTCTGCTACATAAACCACCCTACCTAAAACCTACCCAAACCTGTCTTTTAACTGATCCTCCAATTCCATCCACTGGCCCTTTGCCATGCGAAGTAGGAAAGAAATTCCATTTTATTATGAAATTGTATTTTTTGTGTAATGCACGGAGAGCTACTGCAATGAAGCGGTTTTTGAATTGTGATGATGGTCCATCTGACCAAACATCCACTTCCACCAAATCTCTGGGGAGACACTCTAGAATTTTATTAATATAAGCTACAATAGTTTCCTTTGAATGTATGGTATTATCAGAAGTCAGCACCAAAGGATGAAGTTTGCCAGAATGCCAGCTGTAAATAAGCTCACCTGACTTTGTTGCCAGTGTGCACTCTGTATTTCATCTTGAAATCTGCAGGTATAGTTTTCTGTGAGGTCAACTTGTATCAGAGCTCTTTTAAGGGATGTGGTAACAGAATTACGTTATTTTTGGTACTCCTCTGCCTGATGACTTTTTACATAACAGTGTTCCAAAAATGTTGGCGTGAGATTAGAGATGTGTGAAATGAGTTCTTCAGCTGTTCCTTCCTCCATTATCTTTTGAATATGGGTTTCACTATCTTTTTTTGCATTCATACTATTTTACATAACATACTTCAAAATGTCAATACCTGTATTCTCAATATATCTTTTTTTAAAACCTAACCCTTCCTTACACCCACTGCCAACAGTGAAAAAGATTCCATGTCGGGTCTCGAACCCGGGGTGTTGTGCCAGGACTCATGCCATATGGTTTAGTCAATAGAATGTCGATGCGCTATACTGATGGCCCGGGTTCGAGTCCCGGCATGGAATCTTTTTCACAAGGTTGGCCTTTGCACCTTTTAAGCAATTTAAACCAGGTCTTGAATAATAGCTCCCTTTAACCAGGTCTTGAATACATAAAAAAGGTTTTCTATACAACTTAATGGCAATATTTAAAAGGTAAAATACAGTATTAACTTTTTTTCAAAAGTAACTCACATTACATGGACGTGACTCATGTTACATGTGACTTACATTACCAAATGAATTAGTGTTTAATCTATACATTTAAAGCTTATAATTTATTTTTAGGGTTATATATTAATTGTTAGCATATCACAGAAGGAAAGTATGAAGTTATACATAAATGCATTCAGTATTTTTTCAATAGTGATGAAAAATGCATGTTTTTGTGACTCACGTTACATGTGTAATAAAGATATATTCATGTAGTGATTTGATTTACAATTAAGCAATCTGTTACTTTAAAAAGGTATTCATTATGTAACTATTAGATATGAAAAGGTATAAACATAGTAAAATGTTTCAAACTTACCAATTATAGCAGAGGATGAAGTTCAAAAATCCATAATATCTCTCTCTGCAAATCACGAAGCACATAGTTGCATAATGGTAGCCATTTTGAAATGAAAACACTGTTGCCAATTTTTATTTTGCATGGAAAAATAACTTTGAACATTTTTGTTGCCAAAAAAAAGTAATAAATATACATTCATAAATATTATTATTTTTTTTTAATGTGTGTCCATGATTTCATGGATTAGCCCTATATAACTCATGCATCCGAAATGTCTTTAAAGTATATACTGATTACAAAAGAAAAAAAAAATACATTTTACACATAGAAATTTGATTAATTATTGTATATTTAAATTATCACAGAAATGACATTAAAATTTACAAATGTGCATTAAAATATCAATAAAACAATAAAGTAAATAGATAAACATCAATATCATACCCTTAAATAAGTTACCTTCAAACGAAATGTTTCTTAAATGGTGATCGAGGCCTAATTCTGAGACTATGCAATAACTGGTAACTTTCTTTAAACTTCTATATTTCTCTGCTAATTTTATGAAACAAAAGGGAAATATAATAAATCAGACATAGAATGTTATTTTACACTCAAATTAATAAAAATACAATGTGAAAGTTGCAATTCAATAATAAGATAGAAAATTATGTAAAGAACAGAGTAACGCCATTTTCTGATTAAATTTACGATAGACGCAATACAAAAAACTTTTCGATCCATGTTCGTTTAATAATTTCCCATGCTGCCATCTATCATTATAGGAAAATTTCAGCAACCTGTGTTTGTTGCATATTTGTAAGGTTAATTAGAGGGTTGTGTTTTCCTCCTACAAGAATTTTATAAAAAATTGGTAGTTTTAAAGGTCAATGCAATTAGATTTGTCACAGTTGTTAAGTAATTTGAAGAAAAAGAAATGCTAGAACTTAGATATATAAAACAAAAGCGAAAACGTTTAAAATAAGTATCAATTAACCGCAAAGTACACTTTTGATATGTATAATTTTTATTATTATCCTTAATATAAAAATTAAAATTATTAAAACAAGAGACAGACATGTGTACAACTAAAAGAACTTGTGTATAATGATTTAATCTTTCATTACCTATCAAATTGTAATTTTTATAAAATCTATTAATCATTTTGACTACCCTGCGGTATTTGCCCGGAAATGGCGGCCCTTTTTTTTTATCGATTTTAAATTTCTTAATTTGGGTTTATTTATTTATTTTTGTTGGGATTTTTATGTTTAATCTCAGATTCTTTTTCAGCTGTAATTGCGGAATATATATATTTTTATTTTGATGCTAAATATACACATATTCTTTTATTATTTAATTACTAAATAATGAAAAACTTAATAAAAGCATGATTTGAAAAATTTAAATGAAAAAATCTCTAAACATTAAAAATTAAGAATAAAATCATGAAGTAAAATCATATTTAAGTAAAATAAGTTTAATTTACATAGTATATTAACAAATCTAAATTTAAACACTTGAAATTTCACTCATTTTTACAGACATTGGCTATATAGCTTAATTTGTTTTAACATTACGTTTATAATAAATTTTATAATAAAACAAAGTTAATCTGAAATTAAGTGAATATTCCTTACGCTATTCAGATCTATTGCATTACATTTCAATCCTTTCAGTAGAAGAATAAAAAAATAAGTGAATACTTAAAGAACGTAATGCTATCCAATAGAGAGATTTTCAAATGTTTCGTTTTAAAAATTAAGAAATGCGAGAAATAATTATTATACTTATCTTATAAATACTCTCATTCAAATGATCCACGTTTATAGAAAATAGTTTTTAATTTGTTTATAAACTAGGAAAAACATATGATACAGTAGACTCCCTCACATTTGCACAGCTTGGGACCAGAGGTTGTGCGGATTTTAGAATTTTGCAGATTTCTAGTCATTGCTTTGTTTACATTTTTTAAACAATAGTTTGAGTGTAATAATGCAATCAAAATTATAATGAATGCTTGCAATATAATAAAATATTAAAATAATTAAGTATAGTAATAAACTAAAATAATAAAAAGTAAGATAATTTTAAAAACAAATTATTAAAAGTACAGGTCAAATAAAAAATGTATAATTAAATATGCAATAATAAACATGAGATACAGTTTCCTTGAAATTTTCTTCGTAATGATCATCTATTAATTCACATCAAAATCAAAGTAAGGAAGTTCTATTTGAGGTTTAGCCAATCTTAATAACCAAATAGCTTAATACATTGGAAAAAAAAGATTGTTGTTACCAGTGATATCAGCAATATCTTGATGTTTTTTAGAAACAAATGTATACTTCCTTCAGGAGAAACCACGAGTTCAGTCCTGTTATTGAGAATTACAAAATGAAATACATACAGAATGGAATAAAACTAAAAAAGTCTGGAATTTTGCCCCTACATCTGAACTGAATATTTCACTGTTTATATCTGTGATGATGTGTGGACGTTAGGGATGCAGATTTGAGAGAGTCGACACTGTAACACCTATCTTATAAATGCTTTCATTCAAATGATCCATGTTTATAGAAAATAGTTTTTAATTTGCTCATAAAGTAGAAAAAATGCACGATATAAGAAATAATACGACGGATAGTCTACTGTGAAATTTTCCAGAAGTAAGGAAAAAGAGCTAAAAGACGAAATAAGTAATAGCATAATAACAAGTAATAATAGTAAAACATAGCAACACATTTTGGAATGCAAACAACTAAAAAAAAAAGTATAATAATAATCTTGCAATCCATCATTAATCAATATGTTCAGAATTCAATTTTCAGAATGAATTTTTTCTAGAGAAAATATTTATTATATATATAGGCAATCACTTCAATTAAAATGAGTAAAGATACAGTAAACTCCCTCAAATCTGCAAACGCCTAAAATCCGCACATCATGACAGATGTAAACAATGAAACTTTCAGTTCAAATGTATAAGCAAAATTACAGATTTTTGTAGTTCTATATCATTCCGTATGTATTTTAATGTGCAATTCTTGATAGTATGACTGAACTCATGGTTTTTATTAGGTATAAATATATTTAAAAAAAAAAAAAATCAAAATATGAGGGTGAGTCGGAAAATAAGTTTCCCTTGGCAACAGTGGACAGAGATGTGTATAAAAGACAAAAAATGTAATGAAACATTAAAGATAAGACATAACTTTATTTTTCTACATAAGTACCAAATGAGTTGAGACCTCTAGTCCCAAGTTGTGCGGATTAGAGGGAGTCTACTGTATAAAAGTTACTGAATATTAAATAATAGAGTAGACTCCTTTAAATCTGCGACCCTAAAATCCACAAATGCCTAAAATCCGCATATTTTTTCAGATGTAAACAATGAAATCTACAATTAAGTTGCAGGAACAAAATTCAAGATGGCGCCGAAATCAGCGATTACTGCAATTTTTTTTTACTAAATTTTTTTATTAATCATTCTCTTTTGGCTATTACTTCTGATTTATTACTAAAAAAATTTACATTACTTTTGATTTTGATATCAATTAGCATATCTATATCAAAAATTCCAGGGTTCGAAATGGAAAAATCCACGAACCAGAACGCTATTTTAAAATTATTGTTCGCGGATTTTTTTTTTTTTTAAATTATAGAATAAATTTATTTCTAAACATACAAAGCAGTATAAGAAAAGAATTCAAGCCTCTAAATAACAATGAAAAAAGTTACTAAAATTAAAAGTGCTAAGAATGAAAAATGACCTATCGATCTTATAATCGCTTTGCCACTAGATGGCAGCATCGGACTTTTGGAATCGATTTTATCAGTAATAATTTATTATTTTTCTAAATTCTTATTTTACATAATTATTTTAATAATTACTTACTTTTAAACTAATAAATGATTTTAATATTTTATTTTAATGTTTCACTTTATTGTAAGCATTCATTATAATTTCCCTTGCTTAACTACCAATCAAATTAATGTTTCAAAAATGTAAACAAATCAATGACCAGAAATCCGCAAAATTCTAAAATCCGCACAACCTCTGGTCCCAAGCTGTGCGGATTTGAGGAAGTCTACTCTAATATCATGGCCGAATGTTTCGATTTTCATTATTATAATTTTTAAACAAATGTTAAATTAAAAACAGTGCAACTTATTAAATCTGCATTAATTTTAAAATGAAGTCCTTTGATTAAATCAATACATCTTTTTGTTTTGTATATTTTTTATTTTTTATCAGGAGATGTAATATTTCTGTATTCCGGGAGGATGCTTGCTTGATTTTTGGTATTTCTCTCATGGTTCGGTAAATGGTTACATAACTGTTGATGTTAAAAGCATATAGTCATCAAGACCAAATCATATTAAAATAAAAATAATACAAATTAAATACACAAAGATTTTACATTTCATTTACACATATGTTTAAGTAATTAACTTACTTAATTATAATTTCTATACTTAGTAATGTAAATCTTCTAAATTTATTCTTACTTATGTGTAATAGAATTACAAATGCTTTGTATGGAATTTTCATTTTTTTATTTAATTATCATATGTTCTATTAAATACAAAAGTTAAAAATTAAAATATTTTACACTAGATTCAATATTTTTCCCCTTATGGTAGAACGTTAGTCCTGCGGATCTTGTGAATTTTTTTAAAACGAAAATTTCACCTGCGGATTATATGGTTTTTTCTCCCAAAGTATCATGAAATTGACAACTGAGGATCATACGCAGGAAATTATGGTACATAAATTTTCATTATTATATTGAGAAGACAAGTTATTTAGCCTGAATCAAAGAAAAGATTCGTTATTAACACTATATGCATATTAGAGTAAAATTTATTCATTATGTAGAAATTCAGTCCCCCCCCCCCCCTTCTAACAAACTACAACTGTTAATGTTAGCTAGGAAAATCGGTGAGCAGATTTTATATGCAGTGACCCTATGACTAAACAGAGCGTTTGGATAATTTAACGAAACACTTTATTTCAATGTATCATTACAAAAACTGTAACATATAATGATAGAAAATTTACCTTTGAAGAGTTTTTCAATCGAAATATTACGAACAGCTATAGTATATTTTCATAAATAATATAGCAACATACGCTAAACGATCGCTAGAATTTGAATGACTCCTCAACATTCGAACTTGGATTATCGAACCATTTTAATCTTTGCAAAAGCATTTTTTATATAATGTTTGGTGTTCAGTCGAGTAGTTTAGCATGTTTTTTCGTTTTAGATGTAACAAAAAAAACAAAGGTTGCTGTGTGTGATATCATCTCATGCAACCAGTACAAAAACAAACTAAGGCATATAACATAGGCGTAACCAGCCTTCTGAACGGGGGGGTGCCCAGACTTCTTAACCTGAACATGTTGCATACAAAGAATCTTATATGGTAAAACCTGCTAAAACGATCCTTCATAAAACGTTGGCTTTCCGTTTTAGACAGGTTTTCATCTTAGAAGGTATAGTTGTGTGGTATTTCGTTTAAAAAGGGCTCAAACGCGATTTTTGTTTGCGTGAGAAGGGATGAGAAGGTATTCAAAGCATCAAACTAGATTTAATAGTAAAAAAGAAAAAAAAAAGGAATATGTAAATCTCCTTGCAGCAGTGACATAAGACAGTGATTAAGAGTGGTCACAAGTGTAAAATCTTTTGGCACCCTAACTTCTTATAAAGATTAAAAAAGGGATTTAATCATGATGGAAACTTCTATAGGCACAGGGGAACACTGCATGAGATCTAAAATTATCTCAGTCAGAGTCTTGTAGATGAAATTTTGCGGGATGATAAATCTCAGATAATACATGCCGTACGCCAGTACATACGCACGAAAGTTTTTCAGAATGTGACTCCATGACTTCCTAGGGATCACCGGAGGGATCCGAGAAATTTTGGAGGAAAGTCTATACAAATATTTATTTTATTATTATAAATAATTATAATATTCATTAATATCGTAATTTCCTGCCTATAATCCGTGGATCAAACAATCAGGTTTCGATACAGAAATTTTATTTCATTATTGAAGTTAAATATTTATTACGATTTAAAAAGTTACGTTTTATGAAACATGATTTCTGGGTTCGAACGTAATTGTTTGATCCGCGGATTATAGACCGGGAATTACGGTATTTCATGTTTTTACCACGAAATGTGTTGAATATATTAAGTTGGTCATGATAATATACACTAAATTTTATCAAGATAAAAATTATACTATCATGATGCGACTATAATAATATTGATAGGTGCTTGTCTGTCAATGTGTGTGTATGCGCTAGAGATGAGTTCGGGCTCACTTTTCAGAGCCCGGGCCCGCCCGAGCCCGATACCAAAAGTATGCAATACAAGGAAAAAAAAATTCATAATATTTAAAATTGTTCAAACGAGAGTAAATCAAATTGTTTTTAACAACTTCTTTCATGGAAGTAAAAATAACTATTAATTCCCAGCTTATAATTAATTTTATGAAATTTACATTATTTACATTTATTCTTATCAAAAAAGAAATTTCGTATCCAATAAATATATACTTTTTAAAAATATTCTCTTATTTTTCTCCCCAAGAATCAAATCTGATGGACATATTAACGAAATTCGTTATATCAATAAATGATCGAAATATTCAGAAATTACTAATAAATGACGAAGAATCGCACAACGTTTTTCTATTTCCTATAAAAGGTGTACATCTTAAATTTTAATCAACTCTTTCTCAAAACAATCTTTTGTTATTCTCGTGTCCTTGCAAATCAATTTAAATTAAACATTTGACACCGTTATCCTGAAAGATCTGAAGCTTTTATAGGAAAAGAGAAAACACTGCTCGATTGCTTTCTATCGGAATAACAATAATGCGAATTATATTTACTTACAAATAAAAGTGACTTCACGAATATGAAAAGCAGAGCAGCTATATGAGCAAAGTTCGTGATGCAAAATGGATAGAATCACTCACATTATTTTCATAAAAAGAGCGGTTATAACTCGCACACAATAAAACACTGAAAATTCGAAAATCTTAAGCCAATGTTGGTCGACTAAAAACAAAACAAAATATTCATTTCGCGTTAGATCTCTAAAATAATAATAATAATCATTAAATAAATGTTCTTATTAAAAATAGCCCAATGGCACCGTATTCCGAATGGCGCCACCAGCAGATCATCGCTGTCAAGACCGGATATGAATCTGCAAATATCACAATTATAATTCAAGAAAAGAAGAAAATTACGATTTATGTTTCCTCTTATCTGATCAAAATAGCATTAAAATGACTAAAAATGAAATAAGTAATTTTTAAGAAAGAAAAGTTATTTGTATTTTTTTTGTATGAGAATAAATCAAAATGTCAAGATTAAAAGAATGAGCCCGAGCCCATACGAGCCCGAGCTCGTGTCGGGCTCGGACTCGGGCTTTCGGGCTCGGGCTGAGCCCGTCTCATCTCTAGTATGCGCGAACACTGAACTCTGTAAAAACAATGCAGCCCGCACAGCCGTAAGATTTGACAGGACCTGTATGCCTGAAGTCATGGATATCGAAGACAATTTCTGGAATTTTTCAATTAATGTTTTATGCGAATTTTTTCGCATTTTACGACATTTTTTTTTTCAAATTAGTAAATTAAATTTAAAAAATAAAAAAACCCGGCTGCGTAAAAAGCGAACTAATTAATTATTTCTCATCAACAGTGGAGCCAACTTATATGGGCCCATGAGGCGCAAGCCCACCCAATAATTTGATCTCTCAGCTTTCCCAATTTCAAATTAATTAATTAATTTATTTTATTATTTATTTAATCGCAGAAATGAAATTTGGCTTTATTAACGTCATCAAAATAATTATGTTTGTAAGTAAGTTTGTTAGTAAGGACATCTATTAGGCTTACAGGAGCACTGAAAACCCCTTCAGCGGGTGTATAGTTAAATTTCTCACGAAAACAATTTTCCTGCATATTTTGTCATCTGTCTTGATGCCTTGAATTGATAAAGCTCTTCGGTGACTATACAATATATGCTTTTCGTTTTTTGCGCTTTCAATCGTTAGCAATTCCAATGTTATTTAAAATAAATATTAATGTATTTATAAGGACGAACGTATAAGAATATAATTTAATAAAATTATTTATAAAATTAGAATTAAATTATAATAATTTAAAAATTTACTTAGAAAAAACATAATTTAATTTCGAATTATCATCTTTAGTCATTTGCTCCATCCCTCTCTCTCGCCACACACATACACGCTAAGGGGGGGGGGGGGATTATATCTGTTATTTTACTCAAAAATATTTGAGCCCATCCAATACTTATGAAAAGTTGGCGCTACTGCTCATCAATGCGAAACTATTTTTTATATTACTTACCTATTTTTTTTATTTACTTGTTTTGATGACTTTTAAGTTGTGTTTAATTGTTAGCTCCTACCTATAAACACTATATTGTGGAGGCCTATAGATGTCTATGAAGGTTAGAATCGCAATAAAGCTAGAGATCCTACCTACACAACTTCCAGGATGTGTAATATTTAAACGGAGCTTCTGACTGTAAAATAGTCAATGAAACATCGTCTTCATTTTGAAAGACCTATCCAATGATAGGCCACTCAATAGGGTGTGTAAATTTTGTTTTCGTGTCCACCGTCATTTTGTATTTTACGGTCGCCATTTTGAGTTTATAAAAACAAAACCCTGCCTATAACCATCGGACGGTTAAGACGAATCGATAGAGACCTCATTCATTAAAATCCATCCAGCCGTTGCAAGATGTTTCAAGGGTATAAAGAAATCCACATACCCAGATACGCCTGAAACACATAACCCTTCTTGGCAGTCGGGTAAAAAGAATCCGATTTCAATATTTTATCCAGTATAAACTTTGTCTTCTTTTCAATAAAGTGTTCTCGAGATTCTTACAGCGATTTTTCAATTTTTAACAATTTTTTAATGTTATTTTTAGAGTATTTTTTATACATTCCTAAAAGGAATCCGGTTTAAATCTTTTACCAATTAGTTAATTTCGTTCCCTGTAGTTTTTGAATCTTTTCCGAATTTTTAATGCGATTTTTAGCGGTGGTTTTCGTGCTTTGAGGCGATTTTTTTACTTTTTTTGAAACAGAAAATTGCCGTGATTAAATTCGAATCGGGAGAATGTCAAATCAGTTCTTATAAGGAAGCTGAAAATTTAATTTGGCTCGAAATAAAAATGCAATAATTCAAGATTAGCTTCTTTTGAGACAGAAGAGGTCGTAGCTTGCTCGGGAGTACGTTGCCGAAGGCAGTCCCCACCTCAATCCTAGAATTGTTTAATTCTACGTTCGTAAAAAAAAAAAAAAAAATTCCACTAGTCATGAATTTTTTTTTTTTTTTTTGAGTGATAGGGTTTGAAATAAGGAGCGGAATCGCGCGATTTGCGCACAGAAAAGGGATGTCCTGCATAATAAAAAATGCTGTGCAGTATTTCCCTCCTCCAAATTCTTTCACAGACCAGTGATTCTTCAGTGAGTATTTAAATGTTTTATTTTTTTATAATCCGCGATTCTTATTTCTTTTACGGAATTTTTCAAAGTCGATTCGTGAATCGGCCCCGGAAAAATTTGAGAATTTCTTCAAACGATCATGGAAAAATATCGAGAATTTCGATAAAAGAGTGCAGAAAAGAATCGCGAATTTCGGCAAAAGATTTCGCAAAAAATTACGAATTTCGATAAACGATTGACGAAAATTTTTTGCAAATTTCGTCAAAATATCGCGGAAAGGAGTAGAGAATTTTGTTAATTGGTACAGAAAGATATCGAGAATTTTCCCGATCGGTCGCGCAAAACTATCGTGAATTTCGACAAATGACCCCTGTAAAAAATCAGTTTCGTCAATCGGCCGCAACAGAAAATAAATTTCATCAGAGGATCGCGGTAAAAGCGAGAATTTCGTCAAAGGATCGCAGAAAGGCAAAACGAATTTGTCAAAAGATCGTAGAAAGAGAACGCGAATTTCATCACGAATTTTGTCAAAGGTTAGTGGTGAAAGTGCGGATTTCGACAAAAAAAAAAAAAAAAAAAAATGCGTAGAAAGACGAGAATTTCGCCAAACGATTTTGGGAAAAAATTGTAAATATCATGAAATGATCGCAGAATAAAATGGCGAATTTGGTCAAAATTTACTGCACTGGTCTAAAAGATTGAAACCGGGTCCCCTTTTCTTACTTTCAAAAGAACGCCGCGAAACGAGAAGAAACTTTAAAAATCGTATGAAAATTTTCAGAGAAAAAAATTACTATATTGACTTGAAAGACAGCAACCATATTCCTTTTACGAATATCAAAAAATGGCCGCGAAACACGAAATTGAACCAACCAACGATCCTCCAGATTAATTTGAATTTTCTGTGCTATTATTTTTCATTTTCAAAGGAGGCAGGGTCTGTACACTCCCTCCTATTCCCCCCCCCCCCGTCTAATCGTATTTTAGAGTATCGTTTCACATCTGCTCTCCTTTCAATTTTTTTTTTGCTTTTTTATAGATTTTAAACTACGAAAGCAAAGACACAAATAGTTTCTATCCTCGTCAAGAACTTGCGTTTAGGCTGTTCTCAAATCCAAAAGGGCAACTTTGTGACATAAGTTTTAATTTATTTTTGTATTTTTGTTCGGAAATGCATGAATCGAGCTAGTGTTATTGTTCAGAAACTATGTGATCGAGCTGTTTTCTTTTCGTGTTTTTTCAAACGTAATAGAACTTTCAGAAAATAGTGTCAAAGTGGGCGTTTTGAGCCGAATTTCCACGCAAAAGGAGAAAGAGCAATCAAGAAAGGGCAAAAAACGTTCTTGTCACGTGATCCAAATCGCTTCTAACTCAATACATAATTGATTGAACAAAAAATGAAAACACAGTTCGATTCCAAACCGCTTCCCTGGTCAGGCTTTTCAATTTTATATCTTTCCGTTAAAAAATTAATTTGTAATGTAAACGTGTCAGAACGTTTCGCGCTTGTTGAGCAGAGCAGTTGAGAACAGCCTTAATTTCTCATGAAATTGTAGAAACATGAAATGGAAAGAACGGTGTACAAAAAATCTCCCCCAAACAAAAGACGTCAAAGTGGGATTATAAAGCCATCTTTTTGACTTACTATGACTAATACAGATTCTTATAAATATTCTAGTTTTAAAAAAGATAAACAATATAAGTTTCTTAAAAAAAAAAGAACGTGGGTTTCTTTTTTTTTATCACATTTCAAAACTTAGGCTGTTAGTTTTCTGAACTAAGCTAATTTGCTAAACTAATTAAACTCTGCTTTCACTTCTTTATTTTTTTTCTTTTGTAGATTTCGATTTTTTTTAAATAATTGTGCTTGAGTCTGCGCAAGCGGGGGGGGGGGGGGTGCCCGGGCACCCAGGGCACCCCCCCTGGTTACGCCTATGTATAATGATAAAAAAATTACCTTTGAAGAGCTTTTCGATCGAAATATCACAAACTGCTATAATATACGTATTTTCATAAATAATGAAACAAGATACGCTGAACGACGAATCAAATTGAATGGCTCCTCAACTTTAAAAATCATTTCATTCCTAAAGATTTCGAAATACTATTATGACGCCAAATAGCTCGTATGTACGAAATATTTCGAAGAATTTCTAACAGAACTAATTTTAAGTAATTGACTTTGTATTAAAATCTTTTTAAAAAAGATTCTCGCTGTGTAGGCAAGTAAATCTGACCTTAGATTCTTGCAGCATTTTTATATAAAGAAAATTGCATTCAAAATCGAACCAATTGATTTTTTGCAAAAGTGTTTTTTTAGAAAGTAAGATGTAGAGCAAAGTTTAGCGTATTTTTTTTAGAACAGAAAAACAAAGGTAATCATGTTACTCTGTGTGATATTATCTCATGCAGATGTAAGAAACTTTATGGTACCATTTTCCTAAATTATAGCTTTTGTTTTAAAAGTAAGTATATAATAGAGAGTGTTGACAGTTTTCGTTGTATTTTAATAGAGAGTACTATCGCTAAGTTATGATTAATAAAATCTACTGTTTTCGTATTTCGTATTAATTCACCATATTTTTCCAGTGTACTATATCTACTACTTTTTAAACCACCAAAACACAAAGCATCAGGGTTAGATTGGGTCAGGGAAAAGGATGCAGACCTTGGATTTTGAGAAGGTGTAAAGAATTTAGTGAAATCAAATCAATTTTGCTTGCTTGTACTGAATCAGACTTGACAATGTTTAAAATTTTTGCATAGCACAAGCACCAAATATGAAAATAGCTTAAAAAACTACAACATTGTTTTGATCCCCTTACTGTTAACAAACGTTCTTTTTTAATAATTTGGGTAAGTAATGTTTTTTTGTTATATTTGATAAAATGTATTTTAAAATATATTAAATGTATTTCGAAAAAATTTAAAATTTTATGTATTTTTTATTTTCACTCAAAAATACAGGTTAAAATAAGAGAAAAATAACTGATCAAATATTTATTTTCACATTTTAAGCATTTGCCTAGACAGGTACTTGTTTCAAAATATACGAGAAGAGAAAACAAATAATAATTTTGCGTATTCTCTCCCGGATGTTGCAGCTCTGGGAGTTAGTAAGCGAAAATGCGCAATTTGGCGATTTTTGAAAATCACGCCAAGGAGAGTAACCTGCGATCGCATTGCGGTTAAATCGCAGTTTACTCTCCTTCGACAATCTCCTTCGATAACTACGCCAATGTGGCAACCCCGGTGTATCGGGCTGCTCCTCGGACGTCACCAAATATGGCAACCCTAAGATTTCTCTTGAGAGAGCTGTTGATGGTTTATATGGTTTAAACGCCTTGTTTTGTAAACTGCTTTCTAATTGGACACTTAATTTTTGTAAAAGGCTTTCTTATTGGGCAAAAAAGGAGAATCAGGGAGCAATTTGAATTTTTTTGGAAATACGTTATTGATATGGATTGCGATGAATTTCACGTTGAAAAGTTGTATGTTGCAGTCGCATGATTTTTATTGCTTGTTTTCTCATCTCGTATATTTTGAAACAAGTACTGTTCTGGACGAATGCTTGACAGGTGAGAATAAATATTCGATCAGTTACTCTTCTCTTATTTTTACCTGTATTTTTGAGCTTTGATTGAATTATGTAAGAAAGAGAGGCTGATTGTTTCAAGATATGAATTTGAGTGATGCTTTTGAATGACATCCTAGAGTACAAGATAAAACTATGAATAAAAAAAAACTGATTAAAAAAAAGGGCCCCTCTTATTAAAAAAACTTCAACATTGTTTTGCTCCACTTACTGTTAACAAACATTCTTTTTTAATAATTTAGGGTAAGTAAAAATT
Source organism: Maratus speciosus (assembly GCA_963932465.1). NCBI lineage: Eukaryota > Metazoa > Arthropoda > Arachnida > Araneae > Salticidae > Maratus > Maratus speciosus. Next base: position 71,416,852 of record OZ010797.1, on the reverse strand, counting down.
TTATTTTTTGGTAAATTTGATAAAATGTATTTTAAAATATATTAAATGTATTCCGAAAAAATTTGAAATTTTATGTATTTTTTTATTTTTACTCAAAAGTACATGTTAAAATAAGAGAAAAATAACTGATCAAATATTTATTTTCATATTTTAAGTATTTGTCTAGATAGGTACTTGTTTCAAAATATACGAGAAGAGAAAACAAATAATAATTTTGCGTACTCTTTCCCGGATGTTGCAGCTCTGGGAGTTAGTACACAAAAATGCACAATTTGGCGATTTTTGAAAATCGTGCCAAGAAGGAGAGTAAACTGTAATCGCACCATGTAGTTTATAATAGAGACAGTTTTCGTTGTATTTTAATAGAGAATACTATCGCTAAGTTAAGATTTATAAAAATCTACTGTTTTCGTATTAATTCACGGTGTTTTTCCTGTGTATGTCTACTATTTTTTAAACCGCCAAAACATAAAGCATGAGGGCTAGACTGGGTCAGGGAAAAGGGTGCAGACCTTGGTGGGTGTAAAAAATTTAGCGAATTCAAGTCAATTTTCCTTGCTTGTGTTGAATCCGACTTGACAATGTTTAACATTTTTGCATAGCACGAGCACCAAGTATGAAAATGGCTTAATATTAATGTTTAAAGTTCCATCAAATCTGCTCAATGCTGCACAACTTTCTAAACCAAGTCATGTAATATTGAAAAATTGGAAATTTGAACAAAAATTACATTGTAGTCGTAAAAAAACAAAGTGTATACTCATGTATATGTTAGATTCATGAATTTTCATGGCTAGAGTTATACACTATAGTTTTATTTGACAAACGAGGTATATGGAGCTTGTTAAAAATATCCAATAAGTGTATGAAGCCCCACCAGTGGCTGAGAGGTTCTGCTCTCGAAACTGGTAGACGGGAAGTGCTGGGTTCGATCCCAATCGCGCCCGTCGGCCTAATCGTTCGGAGTTTTCGTGGTTTTCTTCGAACCATGGATTTCCATGCGTTAATACGGGTTAGGTTCCCTTAGAAAGACCCCCACGAAGGGCACTCCCCCTCGGGCCTATATCCCTAGTGTAGATAATCGGCCGTCACAAATTCAACCAACCAACCAATAAGTGTATGCATATACTTTCGTATACCCTCCACTACATCCCTGATTGTAGTAGATTGATACAGTAGACTCCTTCAAATCAGGGTTGCTGGCTTTTTTTGGTTTTAACCACTTAAAAAAAGCCGGCTTTTATTGAAAAAAGCCAGTTTTTATTTTTTAAAGTTGGTTTACAGTAAATTTGTTTTAAATTTGGATTAATTAATTTTTAATACACTTATAAATATTTTCTATTAAAAAAAATTATAGATTTCTATTAAATTTTATCAAATAAATAAGTCTTTATAACTTCTAGAAGGCAACTGTGAACGCATTATGTCTGAAAAAGAAAATATATATATATAAACATTGAAAAGGATATAAGTTAGGCTCTAAACTGGTGTTTTGAAATTCTATATTATATATAGTGTTGACTCTAAGCCACTTTAGCAGGGCGCCGCACCCGGCGGCCCTTTTTATTTCCTTTTTGCGCCCGGCGGCTCTTTTAAACCCTTCAGATGCGCCCGAGTGCCCTTTTTAACACTTCCTATGCACCCCATGGTAATTCAATTGATACCGGAAAAATATCGCAAATTCTAGGGACTCTAAACAAACCAGTTCAAAATATGTTTTATGAACAAGGTACAAGTGTGCCCTTTTCGAAAAAAATGTGCCCTTATTTTATAATAGTGTTCCCTTTTTGAAAAAAATGCACCCTTTTTTAGAACAGCGTTTCCTTTTTGAAAAATGTTCCCTTTTTTTGGAATAGTGTTCCCTTTTTGAAAAATTCACGCCCGGCAGTCCTTTTATTCTAGCGTCAACACTAATATAGCTCCACATGTACTACACATTTTAAAGATTATATTTAATTAAAACTGTTCTTAACTGCTCTGCTCAAAAAGCGCAAAATGTTTTGACACATTTAAAAATTCATTTTTTAATGAAAAGATGTAAAATTCGAAAGCCTGACCATGGAAGCGATTTGGAATCGAACTGTGTTTTCCATTTTTTGATCCATCAATTACCTATTGAGTTATAAGAGATTTTGATCACGTGACAAACATGTTTTTTCACCCTTTTCTGAGTGGTTTCTTCTTTCGTGCAGAAATTCGATTCAAAATGCTCACTTTTGACACTATTTTCTGAAAAATGTATTGCATTTGCAAAAAAACAGAAAAAACAGCACAATTACATAGTTTCTGAACAACAACATCTGCTAGTTTCATGCATTTCTGAACAAAAATAAATTAAAACTTATGTCAGAAAGTTGCCCTTTTGGATTTAAAAGCCTTAATGACAAAATATAGCACATCAAAATGGAAACATTCTTATGTGTCCATATGGAGAGATTAAGTTATAAATGTTAAAAGAGAAATTAGAAAAGATGTTTCATTTGAGGAGAGTGGTACATAAGTGTATAAAAAATAGAGCATTTAAAACAAGAAAAAAAAAATTCTCCAAATAAAATTTTGAAAAGCTTGTTGCTAAGTATATTCATGCATATGCTATTCATAATGTTTTTAATTGTGAGAAATGGTGGTGTTTTCATTAATATGACTATGTATAATTTCAAATGTTTGCTAGAAATAAAATAAGACTTGTATATTAATAGCTCTTAAAATTAAGTAATAAAACATATGGGTCATTTTCAAAAAGTTTGCCAAAACAGCATATAAAAAAATTAAAATTCAAAATTGTTTAAAATTAAACTTATTGTTAATACACAGGCTTAAAAATAATTAATCTTTTAGAATATAATAACATTCGAGCTTAAATTTTTGTGTCATTAAAAATATTTAACTTTGAAAATGAATCTCTGGGCTCTAATGTCATGAGTGTTACCGGACAAAATGATTGAATTTCTTAGTTAAGTGAAAATGATTATTTCTATACAATGAAAATTTTCAATTACATATGGGTCCTTTAACAAGGATACATACAAAATGAGCAAATACAATTAATTTAAAAAAAAAAAAAATTACTGTGTACATTGTCATGAGCGTTACTTTTTGTTTTTTTTTCCACTGAACATTGTTGTAATGAAATAAAAAAAAAAATAAATTTAGAGGATATTTTTGCTGTTAAAATATGTTATTTGAAGTATTCTCTTAATTCCTATAAAAGTTATGATAAAAAATATTTTTAAATGGTAAAAATTTAAAACATTTCATGAAGTAACACTCATGACAAATTGTAACACTCGTGATAAAAAGCATTGTGTTTTTTAATACACATGTATTGGAAATAGAAAATGATAATAGATTCTATAGCCTTTCATAACAATTTGTGGACTAGGTAAAGTTATTATAACATGATTATATTCCACATATGAGATATCCTCTTTCATTAGCCCAAACATTTGGCCCTTTTTATCAGTTACCCTGAAAAACACAACTTTCAACTCTCCAACATATCGATAAGATGTTTTGTTTTTATTAAACTAACATATAAGTACCTGGTTAAAAATTATTTACACTTCCAAGTTCAGACCCACTAAATTCTGAACTATTCTCAATATCAAAAGAAGAAATCAAAGAATCATTGTGAGATTCACTGCTATAAATAAGTCTTTTTTTCTCTTTAGATCTTGAATGTTTTTAACCTCTTTAATAAGTGAGATTTTTCTTATTGTTTCAAAGCATTTACAAAATTTTCCTTCTGCCCATTTGTTTTCTTCACAAAAGCAGGAAAAATTACGATAAGAGACTTCCTCATGTTTCACTGTTATAATATAATTTGATGGATAGAATGAGTGTATGGAACAGTTCGAAGACTAGATGGTATTTGTTGTAAATAATGAACAATTTTTTCCTCTGGTACGAAAAATAGTTTCACTTTTAAATTATTGCTTTGTAGTGCATCAAATGAAGTTTCAGCATCAGGTATATTGGTACCATGTGCGACAATCAGATCATCTAATCTTTTTAAAGTTGCACAAATTTTTCCATGTTTTTTTGCCTATACTGCTGACTCAATGTCCCATCTGGGGGCTTGCTGCACCCTTCCTGCCCTTTGATTTACAAAATAGCACCCTCCTTGCCCCTCATCCAAAAAATCAGCATCCTTCTTGCCCCTTTCCCCAAAAATTAGCACTTTCTCTTTTTAGGTGCGTTCGTAATTATATAAATACGTAGCACCTATAGTCGTCGTTCAGTCCGTCTGTCTGTTCGTCCGTCTGTCCGTCCGTCCGTCCGCATATAATAGAGCAAAAACTACCCAACCGAATGGTCTGAAATTTTAAATATATGATTGTTGTAAAATTTTGTCGAGCCATTTCAAATTTTATGAAAATCGGATGTATAGTTAAATTACAGGGACAGTCAAAAGTTTTTCTTTACATTATGGCCAATGGGAAAAATTATTGCACGTGCATTTTAATGATGTTAAAGCTTTCCAAATGGTCTCAAATTTTAAACATATAATTATTGCGACATTTTGTCGAGCCATTTCAAATTTTATGAAAATCGGATGCATAGTTTAATTACAGGGACAGTCAAAAGTTTTTCTTTACATTAAAGCCAATGGGAAAAATTATTGCAAGTGCATTTTAATGATGTTACAGCTTTCCGAATGGGCTGAAATTTTAAATATATAATTGCTGCAAAATTTTGTCGAGCCATTTCAAATTTCATTAAAATCGGATGTATAGCTTAATTACAGGGACAGTCAAAAGTTTTCCGTTACATTAAGGGGAATGGGAAAAAATTATTGCAAGTGCATTTTAATGATGTTACAGACTATGCACTTATGAATTGCAAATAAAGACACATTCAGTACAATATGGGGTGCAAAAAATAATTATAAAACTAGTTATAGTACGAACGCACCTCATTTGCCACATTTGACAAGCAATTTCCAACTTGTTTTTTTTTTTTTTTTGTATTAAAAAAATTATTTGCATAGTAAAAACTTCCTCATTGTTGACTTGAAAAGAATCCCCTGAATTTAAATATTAAAAGTGGCTTTAAATAAAACAGAAAAAATGCCACCCTCAAAAAAAAAGAACACTTTAGAATCTAAAAAGTGTCTTTAGAAAAAAAAGTGCCCTTAAGAATAAAAATGTCCTCTTAAGTATAAAAAAAGTGTCTTTTTTCAACAAGCAGAACCCTGCCTCTTTTTAACACGTTCACGCCGGCACAATAGGTCACACTCGACTGTGTCAGAGCTGTCAAGTCTCCGACTTTTTGCACACCACTGTAATTTTAGAGAAAATGTTGTTCCTTTAAATCGCCCAATTGTTCTCATTAAATAAAACAACATGTTCTATATAAAAATACTGGTATCCAAAAAGCCAGAGACTTGCAGCTTTGAGACAGTCGAGTGTGACCCACCGCACTGGTGTGAACGACGTTAAACCTTGGGTAAACTCTGCTAAAATAACAAAAATTATGCAGATCTTAAATGCTCTGTTCATTTTGTGTGCATTCATGCTAAATTCCACTAAAAAATTCATTAAATACCCATTTTGTCTTGAGTGTTACCAGTAGGTCATGAGTGTTACTTTTTATAAAGTAACACTCATGACATTATTATACTTGAATGTCTTTATTCTATAATAATAATTAAAACAAAACAAAGTTTTTTAGAACAAAATAAATAACCATTTTATATCATCAATTCAAAATTTAAAAAATAACATTTTAGCCTTAATTACTTTATTAAAGTATGGTAACACTCATGATGTTGAATAAAAATACTCACCTTCCTTAAAGCTTTGTTGTAAAATATCACACTTATCAATTTTCAAATCTTCACAAAATTACACTAAGTAACATTCTACAAGTCTGGACAAGTGAAAACACACTAGATATGTACTAATGAGTAGCTCCACATATATGTAAATAATCAAAATTAAAATAGGTAACACTCATGATGCAGTTCTGGGGACAGACCTTTACTGTTTCATATTGTCATCAGATAGTAAAAACATTTTTTTTTAAATGTAATTATAGTTTTGTTTATTGCATTTACAATAGGTTGTATTCATTTTATCAAACAAATAATGAAGATTTAATTTAAAAAAATTAAGTTTTTGGCTGAGCAAACAAGCTAGGGACAGTCAAAAAACCACTTTTCCAGACAAGATTTGTTATTTTTTTAGCATTGAAATTCATCAGACATTTAAAATAAATGGCACATTGTACAACAAACAGTACATAAGTTAGGATATTAATGTCTTTTTGTCTGAATAATTAAACAAATATAAAAAAATAAGCACCAAAGTCCAGGGACGGGGTTTTGGCAATTTTTTTGAAAATGACCCATATAACTAAGTAACCATTGTCCTCTTTAATTTTATAAAGTGGTAAAAATGAAAAAATTGGCAGTTGGTATGGCCCTTTTAAAATTTAGCTGACATTTGGCTCTTAAAATTAAGTAATAAAACATATAACTAAGTAACCATTGTCCTCTTTAATTTTATAAAGCAGTAAAAATGAAAAAATTGGCAGTTGGTATGGCCCTTTTAAAATTTAGCTGACATATTTGCAATTCAGAATACAAACCACAAGCAAAATCATCTAAGTTTTATTCCAGTATTAATGTCCTCATTATTGAGAAATTGGGTTACTTATTAAACTGTAAATCAATTAAATGTCATTAAAACTAATTAAAAACACTTTAAAATGTGTAGTTTATAATTACAATGCTTTATCGTATAAGAGCCAATTATGGCCAAAAAAAGCCGTATAAGCCACCGGCCTGGCTTTTTTTAATTTTAGCCGGCTTTTTTGCAACCCTGCTTCAAATCCGCACAGCTTTGGACCAGAGGTTTTGCAGATTTTATAATTCTGTGGATTTCTGGTCATTGCTTTGTTTACATTTCTTAAACGGTAATTTAAATGTTATAATGCAATCAAAATGATAATGAATGATTGCAATATAGTACAATATTAAAATAATTATGTAACGTAATATGCTAAAATGATAAAAAGTAATATAATTTTAAAAATGGCTAAATTATAATTAAAAGTAAAGGTCAAGTAAATAACTAATAATGTATAGTTAAATAGGCATAATAAAGATGAGATACATTTTCCTTGAATTATTCTATGAAACTTTTCTCAAACCCTATTAATTCATATCAAAATGATAAGGAAAGTTTTATTTCAGGTTTAGATAGTCTTAATAACCAAAAAAAGCTTCATTAATACATAAATACATTTGGTCAAAAGATTGTGATTATCAGTGATATCAGCAATATGTTTATTTTTTTTCAAAAATAAATTTATACTTCCTTCATGAAAAAGCATGGGTTCAGTCATATTATCGAGAAATACATATCAAAATACATACAGAATTATATAAAACTAAAAAATTCTGTAATTTTGCCCTTACATCTGAACTGAGAGTTTCATTGTTTACATCTTCGATTATGTGCGGATTTTTGGCATTTGTGGATTTTAGTGTTGCAGATTTGAGGGAGTGTACTCTATCAAGTTTAGGATTTTCCTATTTTATACTTTTGTCAATAGATACCTTAGAACAGACATAGAAAACAGTGATCATCTCCATTGATTCGATTGGAAATAGCTGGAAAAAAATGCACAGGTACAAATTGATTGTTAATAATGTCTATTATTAAATTTTATTTATAAATTTTTCTTCATATTAAAAAAAATAAATGCATGAATGTATAAATTATCTGATGGCTGTCTTTTTTCTTGCACAATCCTAATTGAATTTTCCGAAATTTATCGATAAACCGTAACACATTTTCTTTTATAACTCTTAAAGATTTAATAAATGTAGGTATATATGATATATCTGTATAGTAACTTGATATATATATATATATTACATGTATGGTTTACATACATATACAATTGTGCATGGCATATGTTATTGAATCTGTCTTTTAATGTAACTTTTTATATTCAATATTATTATATTGATATTTTAACTATCGATATTCATTTGGAAGAAAATATCGCATCGCTATTAATTCATATGAATGAATTAAGCTTACCTATGGTCATCTTAAAGGGATATCAATGATCAGTTTAAAGTCATTGTAGTGAATGTTCATACTACTTAATTAGAAATCACAGGTAAAAATGGAGACACAAAACATATATTTGAACGGTACCACAAAACAAAATATGCAATGTTTTCGTTCATCATCAATTCATTACGATGATAATTATACATTAGATAAATATCGTAGTTCCATTCATGTCCATAGACATTCTAGCAAATTCATTTCTCAAGAAAAAAAAAATCGTCTGCGAGAGATGCAAGTAAAAACGATTAGTATGACTGAGACCATAAAAGCAGCAATAAACACAAAATATAACACATTTATAACATGAATATAGAGCTTAGTTAAATCGCAACTGTAAATTATGTGCAATTTTAAATGTGGACACTGCTATAATAAAGGAGTACCATACTGCTGAGCCAAGCATTAAAGACCAGTCACGTGAGTAACAAGTCTAAGACGGACTAGTCTATTCTTCAAAATAGGACTGAGATCAATGAAAAGGCAGTTTTTCCTAGCATTGCTGTTGTGGGGAATGGGGAGGAGAATAAATACTACTGGTACTAGTTTCGTATTCACTTGTCTCCAAGATTATAAAAAGGATTTTTCTTCTCATCTAATAATAATAAGTTATTTTCTTTTCGATGAAGACGATATCTTCAATCTAAAGAAACAAGTTATGATAATTTAGATATATAAACATTATTATTTTTATTTATAAAATATGAAACATTTTTAAATGGTATAAACACCACCATGAAAGAAATGTTTGAATTATTCTTTAAGGTGCATTAAAAAAAAATAAGAATGGAATTTTCAGTTATATAAATAATTTATTTAACAAAAAAATGTTAAGTAAATAAACTGTCATGTTTACTGTATTTTTACGTATATCATTGTAACTTATTTTTTCTTAAATAAATCAATATTTTAAATATATATTCCTTAAAGTTAAAGGATACACTTATAAGTATAAATTTCCTATTAAATATGAATATACTGAAATATTTTTAAATCTGTTTTCAAATTCAATTTCCTTATACCTATACGGAGACAATTTTATCCGTAAGTATGGGGAAATTGCAGTTTTTCATCCGTAAATATGGGGAAATTGCAGTTTTTCTTATTTACAGGGCCGAAACTAGTCATTTTTGCTCCCGGGGCAAACATGGATCCCCCCCCCCCCTTCTCACACACAATAAAAGTTATCGACTGCAGGTACAGTATGCAAAAAAAGAAAGAAAAGTCATTAAAAATAAAAATCATTTAATAATAATTAATAATGCTAACAAGAAATATGTAAACAATGCTCCCATGGGATTAACGTTAGCTTGAGCATTAAGAGCCTACACTAGTCTCGATAAGAAACTGGATCGCTAATGTTAAACCTATGGGAGCATTCTTTTTAAAATTTCTCACTTGCATATTAATAGTTTCAAATGATTTTTTTTTTTTTTTTGCTTAGAATAGCTTAGATTAAATTCTAACTGGGTTAGTGTTTACTTTTTCGATTTTGGTTGCAGATTTTTTATTTTTTTAATTTACTTTCACTTACACAAATTTGAAAAGATCGCTCCCATAGGTTTAACATTAGCTTGCAAGTTTCTTGGTATTTCATATATATATACATTTTTGTATGAAACGACAAACAAAGTCTTCATTTCCTCCCCCCTCTCCCTTTCGTTCTGGCGCTCGGGGCATATGTACCCCTCCTAGCTTCGGCCCTGCTTATTTAGATATCCCGAAATCGAACAGCGTTTTCTGCTTTACCATAAAAGCAATTAATCTTTATATAAATGTAGTCAATGTTCGCGTTTTGAATCTATTTTTCGGATAAATTCATATAGAAATTCTTTTAACTAATATATATATATATATATATATATATATATATATATATAGATGTGGAAGCTGACCCCCAAAGAAAAAGAAACAAAAAAAAAGAGAGGGTCTCAGAAAAAAATAAAGCCATAAAAATGCTTTTATTTTATAATATCATCACAGACCTCTCCTCAAAAAAAGGGGGGGGGGGAGCTTTATTCACTATCACTTTCAACGTCATCAGAATCATCATCATCGAACGAAATAATTAGTGGATCACACATATTTCCTATTATGCCGTCTTTTTTCCAATATTCATTTTCTAATTCTTCTATGTGCAAGCAGTAGTTTTTCCATTTATCAGCATCAACATTTTCTAGGGAAAGTTTTGTCAGTTTAAATAGTTGATCCATATTTAAATCTGCTGTGATATTTCGTTCACGAATGTAATTCTTCATATCTGCCCATACATATTCTATCACATTTATGTCACAATGATATGGAGGCAATCTTAATGCACAGTGCCCATGCTCGGCTAACATATTGTCAAATTTATATGTTTTCGTAGCAGGGGAATTCATCTTCACTAGATCCATTAATTCAACTTTTCGCATGTTTGAAGAATATGAGACTTTATTAAGTTCCAACCAATCCATAATTTCTCTTTTGTTCCTAGAATAATTCGGCAGCTTATTTAATTGAATTGGGCACATTGTCTATCACAACAACAGAATTTTTTGGCAAGTTTGGGATGAGTTTTTCCCTTGCCCATTTTTAAAAAATGTTTGAATTCATCTGTCCGTGATAGTCACCTGTTTTCGTGTTGGCTTTATACGTTAGAGATGAATTTGGAATAAATCCCATTTCTCCTCCCGCACATAAAGCAATAATGCGTCTCGATGCCGCCCCTGTTTTCACAACACCGAACACTTCTTCTGATTGCCAGCATTTCCCAACAGTCAAGTTACTGTCAATCCACGTTTCATCAACAAAAATTAGAGGTCGTTTGTCTTTTCGGAATTGGTGGATACTTCGTAGATACTTCGTGCGAGATAAAACAATATCACTTCCTTCCAAGAGCAGTTTCCCTTATTTTCACACTTTCCCCAGCGGAATCCCGTTTCATGGAGAACTTTCCATAATGTCTCTTTTCCTTTTGAAAATCCGATATTCTCTTTCAACTTTGTTAATAATTTCGGAATAGTAGGCACTAAATTATCTTTCGTGTAGAAATCCTGGATAGTTCTTCGAATTACATCCAAATTAAAATCATCCAAGTTGACATTTTCTATGGTTGTCTTCACTTTTTTTCTTTTTGGGAGAAGCGAAATTACTAGGATTATTATCGCCTTCTTTGCGAATTCTTTTTATGGTGCTCTCCGAAACACCGGCAATTACGCTAGCTCTTTTAGTTGAATATGATAACGGAATTGTTAAGTAGCCTTTGTCAGCTTCGTTATCACAATATTTTACAATATTATGTAAAATATTTTTGGTTGCACTATGAAAGTGTTTGCCTTTAGAGCTTTTAGATTCTTTTACATTCATTTTATAGACATAAGAGTAAATACAAAATCAAAAGGAGAAAGCTTCTTTTCTGAAAATAGAAAACAGAATAAGGCGAGTAAGAAATAACGTATACAACAATATACAACAGCCTGTGTGGAAATGACATGCGGTCAGCGGTCCAGTCAGACGTATTAAGAGAAACCTGAATTCTGTCTCCTAATACTTCCCTACCTTCGGAAAGGTCCATTATTTTGGCACTATGCCAAGGCCAGTCTTTTAAAACTGGTCAAGCAGTAGTGTCTTGTACCCTTTTGTGTATAGTAAGTAGACTAAAGATCATTTATATTGATTTTTGGTTACCAAATTGTACCTTCATATAGTTTGTTTATTAGATTTTTATGTTCCTTTATAATTAAGCTTTTGTTTCCCTCCAAGCAATGCATAACATGCCCTCTTCACCATAATTGTTAAGTTAATGAATTGCATAAAAATCCCATCCTTTTATTAGATTTCTGTATGGCAAAAGTATAGATTCTGTCAGCTATATTCCATAAACAATCTAGCTCAGTGTTATTTAGACATGGATAATGGCCACTTTAAGCTCTTCTTGTAATGTCTTGACAGCAAGGTAAGCCTGTTGAAAAGTCTTCTAAAATCTATTCATTACTGTAATAATAAAACTTCAGATAAAATAAATAAAACTACATGTTGTTAAGGAAACTACAAGTTGGCAGTAAATACAGGCATGAAAAATTTCAGTACTTTCACTGAAATCAGCTATTTTAAAAGTCATTGTGACATATTTTTGAATTTGATGCCAAATAAGTGAGGATAAATCATAACTAGGTACTTATGTATTATCCAGGCTAAGTCATATTCACTATACCAACAATGGTGCATATAATAATGATTGCAGTAACCCTTATTATTTTTGCTTTCTTCATTTTAACTGTAGTTAATACTATATAGTTGACATATTAAAAGCATAGGTAGAAGTATTTACATATGCTATATATCATTATACAGTAGGGTGGGCCGAAAAAAACTTTTTTTTTATTTTCGATGATGGGTAGTGCGGAAAAGTGGCCACTAGTGGCACCAAGTTCATACAAAAAATTTGAGATTTTTAGGACAATTCCTATATTTGCCGCTTTTGGCTTGAAGTTTTGCTAAAATGCTGATTTTTGAACTTTTTTAGCAAAAACTTTAAAAATGTTAAATTAAACTTATTTTAGTCGTATTTACTTGAAAAGGCATATTTAATGTTCCAAATGTATAAATAAGCTCTGATAATGTATTATTTAATTGCTATGTGTATTTTAAATTAGACGATTTTTATAACCTTTTCGCGTTTAAGTGAGCAAAAGTTGCATGTATTGTTTGAATCTTTCAACGGCTTCTCTCTTTTGTCTTGTTTATGTCCCTTGGTCTTCTTTATTTTTTTCGATGCTTTAAGGCTCATATATTTGGGTAACGAACAGCAGAATCCCTCTGAAACAGATCTGGAAGGAGAGAAGGAGGTGAGGCGAGAACTTAAGCGAATGCAGTGACTCATCGCGATGCTGGGGGAGTGAAGGAGGAAATACAAGAGGGGAGAAAGTGCGATAAGGGATGCTTATTATTTTTCAGTGCTCGGTTTCCCTGTGACATTTGTTCAGTGTAAAAGAAAAAACCTTTTTCTCGTGCAATACATTGCTTTTTGGATCGTTTAACGTGCCTTTACTGTGTTTTGTGCGTTTTATTACGACGAGTTTAGAAATGGGGGCATTCCACGTCAAATCAGGCAGTAAAATATCAATATGTAACCCACCCTCACAGATTTTAATGAAACTGCGTGTGTTTGTTCTTACTATTAAGATATGATCACCAGTAATTTTTTTTTGCTCCTTGGTAAAATAGTTTCTGAGAAAAAAATTGTCAAAATTTTGAAAAACTGCCGTCAGTTGGCATTCTTGATAGCTCGGTTTTCAAATGTAGCATGGCATATATATAATCATATTTCAATATCTACTCTACAAATCATCTTCAAATAATTTATGCACAATATTTAGGGTACGCAGCTTATGAAAAAAATATATTGTTACGCTTATAACATTTTAAGTGTGTCTAAAAAAATATTTAAACTTTGAAGTCGTGAATTTTTTATGAAAAATAATGCATTAACAAAAAAAGCATTATCAACAAAAGGCGGTATTTTTATTAAATTTATTTTTTATGGGAGATATACTTAAAGGTGTCCTTTACTTGATTCTGAAATAAAAATAGTGGGATTTTGGGTGTTTTTGGTAGTATTTCCTATTTAAAAATATTTTGAGGTGCATTTCATATCAAATCAAGCAGAGTCATTCCATGTCAGTTCCCCTAAGCCATTTAATCACTGTCACAAATTTCAATGTAATTGGGTTTGTTTATAGCTTATTTTAAGACGTAATCACTTTAATTTTCTTGATCCTAAGTAAAATATTTTTTAAGATAAAAAATATCAAAATTTTGAAAAATTGTTTTAAATTTTTTTAATGACAGTTCGATATTCAAAGACTGCATAAAAAAAAAAAAAGTCATTTCAATATAAAATCCCTAAATAGGTTTCAAATAATGTAGGCTGATTATTATTTCTTGTTTTTTATCATGTTTAAACACTAAGAGTGTCTTTTATCTTATGAATTTCTAAAATTAAGAATTTTGTCAAAAATAATGTGTTAATCAAAAATTTATTATTAACCGAAGGCAGGGTGTTATTGCTTTTTTTTAATTGTGCGTAAAAATATCTTTTAAATGGTTATAAAATAAAAATAGTGAACATATGAGAAAAAATTATCAAAATTTTGGAAAAATGCCACGAGTTGCCATTAATGATTGTTCAATTTTCAAAGGCCTCATTTTATATATAAAATCATATTTCAATAACTAATAAAGAAATCTTCTTCGAATAATTTAAGCAAGGTAAATAAAGTATGTAGATTATGAAAAAAATATTGCTGTAATGTTAAAAAATATTTAAATGTGTCTAAAAAATTGTATAATCTTTGAAATCAAAAATATTTTACAAAAAATAATGAAATTATTAAAAAATCTTTATCAATCAGAGGCGGAGTTTCTATGACTAATTTTTTAATTTTAAATTGTACATAATACTACATTATAACTGGATCTGAAATAAAAATAGTGGGATTTTGGTTGGTTTTAGTAGTATTTAAATCATATTTAAAATTATCAATATTTTCAAATGTAAAACCTATCCAATGTATCATCCCTGGAAATATTTTTATTTATACATTTATTTTATTTTTCAAATTATCTTTTATGTTCGTTTCTTAAGGAAAAAAATAAACAATATTGTTTTTTTAGTAAAACTTCTAGGGCGAAGAGCAATTACCCCTTTCCAAAAAAGAGAAAAATCACTAGCTCCTCACCGCCCAATAGAAATTTTCAAAATGACAGTCCTAATCTTTAAACTCATATTTTGCTGTTAATATTGAAAATTTAGCATTGAGCTGCTGATATTGAAAAAAAAAAAAAAAAAAACCAAATTTCACTCTTTTGAAGAAAATTTTGACGTATTGTGCTTTAAATATATGCAAAAAATGCATAATCCATTATATTTATATCTTTCAAATAACTATATCTAAAAAAATATTTAAAACTTAATGAGTTGCACTTTTGTAACTTTATTCAGTTTCTAATGATATGTACCGTAATTTCGGGTGTATAGCCCGCAGATCAAACAATTCAGTTTGGACCCAGAAATTTTATTCAGTATTTGAAGACCAATATTTACTGTGATCTAAAAAGTTACATTTTATTTTTAAAAATTTCTGGGTCGAAACACGATTGTTTGATTCGCGGGGGCTATACACCGGAAATTACGGTAATTTGATTTATTTCATCACAATATTGCTGAAAGATGGATTTTCAACATATATATTTGTGTATATATATCCCTGTTCTCAAACAAATTATTTAAAAATTACTCATTTATGTTTAATAAAGCATATATATATTGTTTATACACTTATAGAAAATACATATAGTAAATTTTATGATATTATGTCAATAATGTCTAAAAGTAAAGAACTTATCTAATAGTATGTAACGAAAAATTTAACATCTGGTGTAATGACAACAAAATTTTATAATTGTTTTACTTAATTTGGATGAATAAAAAAAGCTTACATGTTTATATTTTATTGAAGTACAGGTGAAAATGTCACAAAGACATGCCTACCTCAACAACCACTGAGTATGTCACATTCACACTACAGATGATTTTTTTTTCTTTTTGATCTTTCGGGTTTGATTTCAGATGGTAATGAATTAATTAGTTTTGTTAGAAGTGTCATTGCAGTCAGCAT